>CANTUZ010000002.1:163801009-164249551 GCA_947846985.1 Fratercula arctica
AGATGCAACATGCACAAGCACACATTGCCACATCGATTTGGGACCTGAGCAAAATGACGGCCAGCGAAATAGAGAGGCAGCTCTGCATGACACTGGCGACAATGTGTCTCACACCAAGGAATGAGCATGAGCATCATGGGGGAGAAGTCCCGGTACTGTCAAACCCATCAGCCATCTGTAAACATCCCAACACTCGCTTGTGTTGCCTTATGGGTCAGCCAAAACACTGGAAAAGACAGCCAGGTGGACGTTTGTCTTCCCTGTCCCCTACCCTGTGGCAGGATCCACTCTGTTTAAGCCTTCTTGACACGTTTGTCCTCCAAACCTCCAGCACTGGTGATACCACCCTGCCCCTGCTCCTAGCAATTAATCCCAGCCCTTCTCTATCCCCACAGCTCTAAATCTCCTTTGCTGGCTTTTAAGCTCCTTATTACTTGTCCTATCCACAGGGAAACATGTGTCCCTCCCCTTCTTGCAGAAGCCTTTTACATAATTGCAGGCTGTTATCCCATCTCCCTTCAGTCTCTGGACTAAACAATCTGATGTCTTCCCAGCCTTTCCTCATAGGCCCCATTTTCCTGGCTTTTGAGGAGATTTACTACAGAATCCCAAGCTCCTATGCAAGTTGGCTGGTTAGCTGGTCACCGGCCTCTTGCCAAAGGCCCAAGAGATGCCTCTGAAGCCACGTTCCTCCAGCCTGAGGCTCCCCAGCTGTATTTGCCCCCTTTCTTCAGTTCTTCAGTTCAATGCCCAATTTGTACAGTGCTGTAAGCTCTTGTGGGTGCACACCAGGCTGGTGGGTTATTGGCAGAAGACATTTCAGCAGCCCTCAGACCTGTGGGCATGCTGATCTGCACTGTGGAGAACCTATGTCCTACTCTACCCTCCCTTATCTGCTCTTGCATGGTCCCCGCTGTCTTCTTGGCACTGCTGAGCCACCCCATGGTCTTTTCTTGTTGGGTCCTCATTTTCTCTCCACTGAGGGTGGGTTCAGGGGCAGGATGACTCCCCCTCTTCTTGTACAAGGGATGCACAGAGGGTGCAAGGGGCACAGGAGGGATCTGACACCTCTCTGGGATGGGATCACCCATGGGAGATGAAACACCCACGTCTGAGCAGTGCCAGGAGCTGGTGTCTGAGGGTGCAGCCAGCCCTTGGCATTGCCATGTCAGCCAGATTTGACCCACAGGGATTCTATGGGTTTTTTTCTCCTCAATGCAAAGATCTAGTGCCCCTCAGTTCCACACGGGACAAGAAGAAGAAAATAGGAAAGGTTGTGGTCTGACAAGGAGCTGGCTCTCCTCATTCCCACCTCCCACCTAGATCTTCTTGCTAGTGATATCCACAGTGATGAGACCACAGACAATTTGGTTGGAGGCAGGTGAAGTGACTCAGTGGTTAAGGACCCCTGGTCTGTAAATCATTGCAAAATAGCCTGTGCCATCCCTTGGGAGAAACACTCATAAACACACTTTCATAATGCAAGCAAACAAACAAAGCAGGGAGAAATAATAAAAGAACATTTAATGTCTAATATAGTTTTGCACTGGTTGCACATGGGGGAAATTAGTTGCTTTTGGGGAATACTACAGAAGCTGGACTGTGTCCTTATTCCTAAAAAGTTAAATAGTCTCCCAATTAAAAACACTCAAGAAACACCAGAGGAGATTTCTCTGCGTTTCTCCCAGTTTGCTTTCGAGGATTTTTTTAAGTGCTCAGTCAATATTAAAAGGGAGGGCTGTGTCAGGGTGAGAAACTGAATCCAGATGTGAAAGTCTTTAGCTAATTCCCTAAATCCTTGGCCAGGGCCAAAAGGCATACAGCCATTTGCTCCTACATATGCACACCCACACATGCATGTACACAATTATATTGCTGCATCTGTTTGTGGTTCATGAGACAAATTCTCTGATGTTTAGCCTTGATTTAGGTTTTGAATCAAAACTTATGTAGGTCCTTTCATTTCCCATGCCTGCCCGCACACACACTTGCTCCGAGAGAAAACCCATCTGCGTCTGGGGAGGCCTGAGGCCGGAGGAGCTGTTAGTTCACAAAGGCAGGAAGCAGAAGGATCCCAAAGAAGGAAAGTCTCATTAACACAAGCAGCTTAGCAAGAAAAACGATGCAAGCAGAAACGTCTGGAGAGATCAGGAGGGTTGCTCGGAGTTAAACATGCTCCTGCCTTTCCCAGAGCAAAGTGGAGGCTAGCTGAGAACACAGAGAGAAATAAAATATATTAAAAAAAAAAAAAAAAAAAGGGAAGAAAGAGGTGAGGGAGACTCAGTAGGTGGTGCTCTTCCCTCTGAATCAGCCCAGGGCCTGGGGATAGGGTGGTTGTTGATGTCCAGGTGGAAAAACAGCTCAAACCCCAGCTCCTAGTCCTGACTCCTGGCCCCGGTGGTGGACGTACCACCTCAGCACCCGCTGTGCTCCACCCTAATAGCAGCTGTACTTTGGTACGTGGTGGTTTTAAAGCACAACATCTAGTTTCTGGCTGTTGCCTGACCCCTAAATCCGCCCAAATACTAAATGCAATAAATAAGTGTCAGCAAGTGGCTTGAGTCAGGGGTTGACATCCCAAGAGGAATTCAGCCCTCGACCTTGTTTCTGACACAGCTGATATTTTATCACATCCAGGGCATCTCCGGAACATGCCAGGACAAAATCCTTGCAGGAATGGGAAGTGTTGATTACTCTGGCGTTTTAAGAGAAGGAAGTCGAGTAGCACCAGCCCTGGACCTGCACAGCCCCCATGCTGGAGGGGAGGCGAGAGCCCGATTGATCCAGTAACACAGAGCCATATATCAGCACAGCCTCTCCCATTACTTTCCCTGATGGATTCCCATCCGATGAGCTGATCTGAAAGTGATAAAGGGAAGACCGGAGCATTTTCAACACGCCACTAACTCCAAAACCGGGCTCAATAATCCTGCAGATTGATGGCACCTAAAGAGCAGGGAGGGAGAGACGAGCAGGCTGGGCAGGGAGTTTATTTAATACTCACAGCATTAACCGAGTATACATTTATCTGGGTAAATGAGGGGGCAGCACAAGTACCACTGCCAAGGAAATGTATCTCCTGGCAAAAAGCAATCTGGGGCTCTCAGGTGGGGTCCTGGGGTAAGCGAGTCAGCCTGTCCCCAGAAATGGCTCAGGTCCAGGATGGGTCCAGAGATTGCCTGTGGAAATGAGCATCACAGTTCACTTTTTTCCCCTTCTCCCTCACTTTTCATGCCCTTGTGGGTAACCCTACGGTCACTTCAGTCAGCTTCACTCTGAACAACGAAGCCCTGGACAGCGGTGAGACCTTGCTTCTTTGCTCTTCTGGCTGAAGGAATTTCCATTTCCATTGCCTTCAGGTTGACAGTGGACCAAACATCCTTGCAACAGTTTCTCCAAAGCCAGACATCACAGGGAACATGTTTTCTGTCCAACTGTTGCATTTTCCTTCAGGGTCCCACCAGGAACCTTTATAGCTCACAAGCAACTTTACTGCCTCTGCTGTGATGGCAAAAGGGTCCACCACAGCCTCTGAGGTCTACAACCAAACAATGGCAGTTGCTGTTGGGGACACAAATCTCAAGCAGGATTTCCCCTGTGCCCTGGCTTGCCAGACAAGCAAGATCTTGGAGGCAGGAGCTGCATCTGAGTCATCTTCTTTAATAGCCACCAGCAGATGTTCCAGCCAAAAAGACGTCCCAGGACTGTCCAGCATCTCCACCACCCTGGACTGAGTTGTCCTTCCGTTGCACAAGGAGCTGTTTAAAATCCTAATCCTTTCTACCCAGTTGAAACCCACTTCCTGATCCTTCAGCCAGGGCGAGGAGATCTCCCATTGTTCTTCATGAACCTCACAGTCCCCTGGAGTACATGATGCCAGTCCCAGCTGGCATCCTCATCCTCCAGCTCCTCCAAGCTGCATCTCTCCACTCCCATCCTCGCCGTCAAGACCTCAAGCCAGCAGGGATTTCGATCTCAGGAGGCAGCTATTGTGCTGTAATTAAACAGCAATTGATTGCAAACAGGGTTCTTTTGTGTTTGGGATTAATGAGAGGCAAGAAGATAAATTTGGTCACCACTAATTAACCCCAATTACAGAAGCAATAAATTAGGAGTGTACCAAGCTATGTGTCATCTGCTGCCTGAGCCATGGGGAGGGCCCTGGGTCCTTCCCCCTGCCTCGATTTCTCCCTCCAAGTCAGTTGGAGTCTCAGAAATGAAATGAATCCAGAGAAGGGCTCTGGGGACTGGTGGGTGCACTGGCATGTGATGAACGGGCAGCGGTCAGGATCTCGGCCATGCACGGAGCATGAGGATGCTGTCATGAGAAAAGCAAGCTGGGAGAGCCTTTCTGTTCCCTAATGCCCCAACAGGGAATCGATGATTTCACTAATTCTAAGTACTAATCCCTGGCAATTTTCATGAGCTTTGATTTTGCATGCTGGTTGAATAGGGGCAGACTCTGTGGGACGGGAAAGCTGCGTGTGCTCAGTCCAGGCAGTGTGCATTGCCTGCTGCCAACAGCGCGTTATCCTGCTGGATCCTGGGGGTGAGCTACATGCGCAGCTGGAGATAGAGTGGGGTCGACCCCTGCCATCTCCTTGAGCAGTGGGGAGTACAAAACTGAACTAAATTGGAATTACAAAGATTTCCTCCAGCTTATTTCAGTCCTGGGGTTGAACCGCTGCGATACCCTACTCACAGCATCATTCCCCAGGCAGAGGAGGGGTCGTTTCCTCCCTGCTGCCTGCCTCTGGTTTGTATGACTCCAGTCTCCATCCTGCCTGGTGCCCAAAAGGATTTCCAAAGCATTTCTGTCTTTAACCTCAGCTGTTTTCATAGCTGAACAGCTTTGAGGCTGGGCCATTGACCCTTGCACCAACAAAGCATTAAAGCGGATGCTTGAGGGTTTCCCAGGACCCGGGGCCTCCCGAGCTTTTCTTTACATAAAAGCCCCGTGGTTGCAAAAAGGATTCATGCCCCAGTCCAAGGCAGAGCAAGTCCTAGGTGCAAACCCCCTGCATCGCAATGCTAAGAGCATCACAGGAAATTTGGGGGACAGGAAGGTCCTTGTGCTCTCAGGAAAGTTGTGGGGACGGCTGCCACAAAATCTCTGCAGTGACCCAGCTCCCCTCAACAGCCTCTAGCAGCCTCCAGGGAGGAAGCCAGTGCCTAAATCTCAGCCTAACATTTGCAGCATCCCCCTGGCAGCACTGTGGCAGGCGTGAAGGGTTAGTTCCTCACCTGGAGACTTAGGCCAGGTTTTATATGTGAGCACCTAGGTGAGACCCCAGCTCCATCTCAGCTGGGGAGGAGAGGTGACAACATCCTTGTCCCCGCCAGCTGCTGCCTCTCCGGTCCTGCTTCCCCTGTGTACACCTGAGACCCTGGCCCTGCTGCCTGGGGTTGCTAACGTGCTCTTCCTCACTGGGAGGAAGAGAAAAATCTTGAATGGACCTGTTGGAGCAGGTCCAGAGGAGGTCACAAAGGTGATCCGAGGGCTGGAGTCCCTCTGCTGGGAGGACAGGCTGAGAGCTGGTGGGGTTCAGCCTGGAGAAGAGAAGGCTCCGGGGAGACCTTCCAGCCCCTTCCAGGCCCTCAAGGGGCTCCAGAAAAACTGGGGAGGGACTCTGGAGCAGGGAGGGGAGCCATAGGATGAGGGGGAACAGTTTTACACTGACAGGGAGGAGATTTATATGAGATATCAGGAAGAAATTCTTTGCTGTGAGGGGCGTGAGCCCCTGGCCCAGGTTGCCCAGAGAAGCTGTGGCTGCCCCATCCCTGGAGGGGTTCAAGGCCAGGTTGGACGGGGCTCCGAGCAACCTGGTCTGGTGGAACGTGTCCCTGGCCATGGCAGAGGGGTTGAAAATAGATGACCTTTAAGGTCCCTTCCAATCTAAACCATTCTGTGATTCTATGAATCACAACCTCTGTCTGCAACCAGCCGTCCCTTCTCGCTTTTTCCTGTTGCCATCCCCACCTGGGGGGTGAGTGCACATCCAAAAAGGGGTCAGCGGGTGCTGGTGCTCAGAGGCCAGGGCAGATCTCCATGGCTAATGTTATAATCCTCCCCCCTTTCAGGCAGCAGGAAAGCCCAGGCCGGCAGGATCCCTGTGCAGACAGGGTGTAAAAAGCCGTGGCAGCTCCAAAGCAAACACTCCCACATCTTCATTCCTTCCACCCTATTGGCCATTGATTTCAGATAAATATCCGTCCGGCTCTGACAGGGCTCAATTCTCCTAATTATAGCCCTATTGACATGTGATCTTTAGCTGCTCAGCTTGTCAGGAGCCATCTATCAGGCAGACAGATTTCTTTGGCTTGGGAGGAAATGAGATGGGAAGGGGGGAGAAAGGAGAAGCAGGGATCGGGGAGGGGGGAAATGGCTGGATTAATGTGTCAAAGAGACCTTCTGCCCCAGATTTCAGTTTATTAACAAGTACAGTGTGGAGGGCTCCGAACACCAGCCTTTAGGGCAGAAGCAATAAGGGCAGAGTTAAGGTTAAGAGCTCCCAGTTTGGGAACAGTGAGTGTAGATCACTGCAAAGGATTCCTGTGCAAAGGCTGCTCATATTTCACAGGTCTTTCCTCTTCGCGCACAGCTGAACTGATTTCCCCAGGTCTGTGCAGCAGAGAAGTAGCAAAGATGCCTCCAGCCAGGCAAAACTTAACGTCGGCTGCTGCTTTCTGCAATCAAGCCGCGGAACTCCTTGCCACAGGATGTTAAAAGCTTGCAGAGCACATTCAGAGAGGAAAAATCCATCCCCTGCCATAATACAGAGGGCAACACCTCTGGTTCAAGAGGTCCCTGAGCACAAATTGTTGAGAGCACTCTGGGAACACTCTGCTTGTTCCTCCTGCCTTGCATTTCTCCAGGCATTGGCTGTGGGCTGTTGTCAGAGGCAGGACACGGAGCAAGACAGACGTCGGGCTTGACCAGCTGTGGAGAGAACAAACCTGCTGTTTTCTTCTCCCAGTCCCAGCCTTGGACTGGCAAGACAAGGCTAGGGCTTGTATCTGAACTGGACCTACTGGGAGACAGGTAGACATGAACAGGAGACCTGGATGGGGCATGACTGGGGAACACACACGTTTTCCAGCCATCCTTGTGATGCTCTTATAGCTGGATTGCATTGGTGCACAAGCCAGCCGGCCTTGGGGGGTCTTCCTGGTTGCTTCTCCTGTCGTATGAATTGCATGGGTAAAGCCAGAAGCTCTGTGGACCAGGAATGTCTGCTTGTATCATCCCCAAAGCCCAGCAATGAAGGAATAAACCCATATACCTTTTGCCTGGCTTTTTTTTCTCATAACCTCAGGATGAGCACACTGGGGAGTACTGATGGCTGGGGACTCATCGGTGACCGCTTTTATGACATCCTAGGTTGGAATACAGGAGAAATCAGGTAGGATGGATGAGGGATAACTCCCCAACCAGTTCTTGGCCTCCGAGGAGATGCAAGCCACCCTGCGCTCCCTGCACCAGGCAGCCGTCAGCCAACATTGCAAAGCGGTGTCGGGCCAGCACTCGGTCAGGGATCAGGGAAAGAGCCCTGTTAGCTGACTCATATCCTGGTCGGCATGTCTCTGTATTGTGAAAGGACCCAGACAGCCAGAGTGTCTGGAGATAACAGCCTTTACCAGGGAGCCCTGAGAGCTCAGGGTTCATTTACAAAGCTGGGCTTATTCGTGCTGGGCCAGCTCTCTCCATATCTACATTATTGATCCTCTCCCCCCTGCCCTGGCCTGTCTGCAGTATCAGTCCATCCATGGAGATAGCTGTCTGCAGTACCTGCTTCCATCCTGGCTCGGGTATCCGGCATAGCCTTACACTCACAACACTTTGCAAGCGGCAAGGACCGGCTTCACGGAAGTGCTGAGCACTCAGAAAACCCATCTGTGGGGGAAAAAGCAACGCCCAAGCAGCTCCCATCTCCCCCCGCAGTAGGAAGGGAGAAAATAGCTCTGCTTTGCCACTGGGGAAACTGAGGCAGGGGAAGAGGGACCAATTTTCCAGCGTCTTTGGCATTCACTTCCAAGGCCTCAGTGGAGTCACCTGCATTTCTCAAATTTATAGAATCATAGAATTGTCAAGGTTGGAAGGGACGTTTAAGATCATCGAGTCCAATCATCAACCTAACACTGCCAAAACCACCACTAAGCCATGACCCTCAGCACCACATCTACACATCTTTTCAATACCTCCACGGATGGCGACTTAACCACTTCCCTGGGCAGCCTGTTCCAATGTTTGATAACCCTTTTGGTAGAGAATTTTTTTCGGAATATTCAATCTAAAACTCCATAACTTGAGGCCATTTCCTCTTGTCCTAGCTCTTGATAATTGGGAGA
This sequence comes from Fratercula arctica, assembly GCA_947846985.1. Lineage (NCBI taxonomy): Eukaryota > Metazoa > Chordata > Aves > Charadriiformes > Alcidae > Fratercula > Fratercula arctica. The sequence continues at coordinate 163,809,359 of CANTUZ010000002.1, forward strand.
AGAGACCGACCCCCACTTTGCTACCCCCTCCTTTCAAGGAGTTGTAGAGAGCGAGAAGGTCTCCCCTCAGTCTCCTTTTCTCCAGGCTGAACAACCCCATCCACTCCTCAAAAGGAGGAGCATTCCTTTGCTTTGGTCCATGCAATGACACTGCCTTGAGGGAGACAAGACTGCTGCATTTCTGCGACGCAATGGGGTGGAGAGGAGTCACCAAGGCACAGCGGTCCAGAGCTGTTGAGCTACATATCTCGGTGCGGCATGGTCTCCACACACCAGCCATAACTGGACCTAGCCCATGCCAGAGATGTTCAAGGAGGCATCCCTTCACATGCATCTCCTACACTGCCAAAGTTCCTTGGCAGTGCTGCTGACCCACTGCCTGGCATGATTTGAGGGACTTGCATGCCTTGCTGGGCACCATGCTGCAAGAGCCACGGGGGTGTGGGATTCAGCTGACCCTGCCAGCATGATTCAGTCCCTGCTGTGCCTTCATCCCAGGCATCTCTTCATTCCTTGGGGGTCTCTGGTCGAAGTAGGGACTTCCTGGTGGCTGCACAGATGACCATGGGATGCCCACATGAAAGAGAACATGTTTATGGGATTGTGCTTCCTGGGGGTTAACTGCACACCATGTCTTGAAAGCTTTGGCTTCTGGGGCAAATTTGGATACCCTAAATGTGGAAGACAACCCAGGGCATTTGGGCTGGGATCAGAGATCCTCATGGTTACACATCTCTAGGCAGAGCTGGAGCCAAGTCAGCAAGACCACTGCACGATGTTTCAGAAAATGATTGGACAGCACATCTCCAAAGGTGTTTTGGAATGTAGAGATGTGGCCATTTGCCTGAAAGCAAACCTGGCACCACTGACCCAAAGCAGCCCTCTCTGAGAGGGCAGAGAAGGAGGTGGGAAGAAAACAAGGTCAGAAATCACTGGAAAGAGCACCGACCATCTATTAATAGTGCAATCTTTTCTCCCGCTCCCTTCAGAGAGGCCGTCCCACCATTCCAGCATCCCTGGATGGGTAATCCATAGCCACCTTGCTATGGGGCAGGGTCATCCAGAGCATCTCCCCACCTCCTGCCCTTGCTGGTTCCTCCACAAGCCCCCCAAAAAGCCTCATCCCTGAGCTGCGGGATGTCAGAGTCCTTCAGGAAAGGAGCAGGGGTGTCTAAGGCCAGCAGAGACTCTCCACATTGGATACACCTTTAGCTGGTTCCCATGTTACATTTATAGCTGCCATGTATACCTTCATTCCCATGTAGACATTTATAACCTGTCCCCATATTTTCCACTTTCTATTTTACTGGAAGGCTTCTGCCTGTAAACCAGCAAAACTTTCTAAAAGGCAAGTTTATTCCCTCACGTGGGACCCTCCGAGAAAGGACACGCAGCCCTTGAAAAGCTTCATTTTAACTCTTTGGGAGCCTCACTGATATGAATTCCTACCTCTTAGATCCCCCCAATTCTTTTAATGTCCAAGCAAAGCCTTGCTTTCAAATCACCCCAAGCAGAAGCAGAGTGATGTCTTTCTTGTCAAATCAAGTGTTGTGCAAACTAGAATTTCTTTGACTCCTCAGTTAAGCATGAACTTCTGAAAAAGGAGGAGGCTTTGAATGACAGCTGCTGGCAAACTGAGTGCCCCATTGCTGCATCGTTTCAGTCCCCATAGTGTGAATTTTGCAGTGACACGACAGGTCTTCTCAGGTGGGCTGTGGTCCCAGGGCAGTCCCTGCCTCTCCAAGGGTTTAATCCCAGAGGGAAAACCTTATGAAAAATCAGGAAGTCTGGGCAGCATGGGGCTAGTTCTAGGCACAAACTGAGGCAGGGACAAAACAATTTGGTGGCTCCAGAGGAGGGCAAAGGGGATTCATAGGAACAGGAAAGCTTGGTCAAGGCTGGCTAATCCTGATGCAAGCTGTCCCTCAGCTCCCCAAATTCTTCCTCCATCCTCGTGGCAGGAGCAAATCAGTATTTTCACACTGGGAAGTTAAAATGCAACTCAGACTCATTACAGGGAGGAAAATGGTGATTGGAACGTGGGGATGAGGGACGGGTTTTCAGGGGGTCTCATTCTCCTCTTGCACCAGTTTGACATCACTGTGATACCCCTGACCCCCGGGTCAATTATCATGATTTATGCAGGATCAAGATGACAAAAACAAAGTCTTAACACAGCTGCATGCCCTCTGGGCTGACATCGCTTAGCCTGGACCAGGATCAGTGCCTGGGAGGCAAAGCAGGCTCAGCACAGCCCCACAGCAGGCAGCAAAACCCTCACCTGCCCCACACCCCCATAGACATGGGAAATGCAATGCCCCAACCACCGCTCTGCATCTCGCCAGCCAGTGGAGCAGCGGGCGCTGAGTCAGCATCCCCATCCTGCCCTCCCTGCATGTGACATCCACCCTGGGGAGAGGCGAAAAAAACCTCTCCCGCTCAACTGACACGCGTCTGACTGCAAAGAAAAGCGCATCCGCTCCCCTTCGCCCCCAGCCCCCTGGCAGAAGCACCGGCAGATCCTTCACTTTAATGTTAACTGAGTTTTAGTGTTGGCCCCGGGCTCTGCCATTTATCTACAAGGCTTCGAATAGCAGGAGAGCAGAGTTAATAAATCCGCTCATGTGTCGCCTGTAATCAGGCCTGTAAATAAAGCGGAGCTGTCAGGGAGCGGTGGCCTGTGCTGTCGGGCTCCTCACCATCCCACAGACTTGGGGGTGTCATGTTGGTGCTGTCCTCACCACGGGGAGCGGGGTGCAATATCCAGCTCCATCTGCCCATCCTGCAGCCCAAGGCCACCATCAGCTGCTCTTTTCAGGGTGGTAATATTGTTTTCTCCTATGCTGGACCAAGCTCCAAATGGTTTAAGGACAATTGAACCACTGAAACATGTTGCCCAGTGAGGTGGTAAATGCCCCATCCCTGGAAACATTCAAGGTCAGGTTGGATGGGGGTCTGAGCAACTTGAACTGGTTAAAGATGTCCCTGCTTGTTGCAGGGGTGTGGATTAGGTGGTCTTTAAGGTCCCTTCCAACTCAAACCATTGTATGATTCTGTGATTCTATGTTGAAGATGTCCCTGGTCATTGCAGGGGAGGTTGGGCTAGATGACCTTTAAAGGTCCATTCCAACCCAAACTATTCTATGATTCTAAGATTCTATGATTCTATGGTTCTATGACTCTATGATTAAAACTTGCATTCCCAAAATCTGGGAGATCCACGGAATCTGTGAACACGGGAAGAGCAGAACACCTCCTGGAAACAGGGAGATTTACCATCTCAAAGACAAAAACACTGTCTCCAGGACCACACGCTAAGCACCCCCATCTTCCCCCCATGACTGCCCAGATGGGTCTAACGTCTCCCATGAGATACTCTGATATTTCCAGACAACATCCCAATTCTGAGAGGGGAAACTGAGGCACGCTGGGAAGTAACACACCAAGGTCACTTAGTTAATCGGTGGCAGGATCCCAACAGCAGCTCGCCGCTTCTACTGACTGCAAGCAGAGGGGAACTGATTCCAGCCAAGTCCCTCAGTAGGCACGGGGACGGCAGAGAGGTTCAGCAGGGGAAGATTTCCTGTAAGACGGGAAGTTTTCCTCCCGCTGTGCCCTGCTCTCCTCGTTCTGGTCCGGCTCCGGGAGGCAATCCAAGTGCTACATATCTTTAATTATTAAGCAATCACCCATTGTAGTTACTTATGTGCTGCGGAGCCTCCAGGATGTTCCTGCCAGCAGTACCAGGGCGTAAAGCATCCCTTGATGCCTCCTCCGCCGCGGCTGAATCACCCGGCTCCATTAACTGACATCCACCACAGCTCTGCACACAAATACATCCCCCTGGTCACCCCCCTTTCCTCCACCAGCGGCTCCCCTCCTCCCCATCCTCACTGAGCCTCTGGGAGCCCTCCTGGCCACTGCTACCGATTGCAAAGCAGTTCCAGGAAGGCGGACAGAGGTGCGAGCTCATCCATCATGGCCCAGAAGGAGACATCAGGCTGGGGAGCATCCTGCAAATCAGCAGATCGCGGCAGCTCAGAGGAAGGGTCTGAGAAAAACTTTCTCATCCTTTCCTCATGCTTGTCAGCTGGATTTGCATTAAATCCTCTTCTCTTGCCTCACAAATCCTGAGTACCCCTAAATTGCCATTCACCAGCTGGTCTGCGTAGGCTGTGGGGCATGCCAACAAGGAGAAAAATGCAACGGTTGTTGCAGAGGAAGACCCTCCACCAGCAGCATGGGTAGCCCATGTCTTGTGGCCAAGACAGCCAAGACTTCCTAGGTAGACCTAGTGTCACTTGCAGAAAAGATTTATTGGACGAGGAAGCAGCTCAGGATAGGGTGACTCTTGGAGAAGCCCCAAGTCAAGGTGACCTTTCTCTGTGCTGGTTGTATCAGCTTTTCAGAAAGCTGTAGCCATGCTGGTGCCATTCTCCTAAGTATAAGGGATCGGCTTGTCCGAGCAGGGAGCCCAAATAGGCAAGATGCTCCAAGAGGGTGTAGCAACACACCCTGGCCTCTGGCCGCCACTTTTGGCACAATCTGAGACCATTTCAAAAGCAACCCATCTCCTTTCATCCACCTGCTGATAAATATCTCTCCCTCCTCCTCTCCATCCCCTAAATCTCTCGAGCACAGTTAGCATGAAAGATGCTGTGGTTAGAGCACGGGAGGGAGACTCCTGTCCACAATTACATGTGTCCCAGATACCGCTGTCTTTGTACATCCCCTGTGACCGTTGCTGGCCTCACACCATGCTGATCTCCTCCTCATCTCCAACAAGAGCTGTGGAGCAAAGCAATTTTCAGCAGCTCAGGGCAAGGTGAATCCCTCGCCTTCGACTTCCTCAGAGCTCATGCTTGCCAGAAGAGCTGAGCAAATATTTTTCATGGAGCATCAGAAAAATGCTGTTTGGGCAAACTCTGAAAGCTTCCAGGAAACATAGAGTGGAGCGGCAATTGCAAAGGAAAAGTCTTCAGAGGTCTGCAGGTAAACTGGAAAGTCTGGGTTTGGTTTATTTATTATCCCAGCATGAAACATTGACACAAACATGATTCACTTTTGGCTTTGAGATAGTAAACCTGCCTGTTTCCAGGAGGCATTGTGCTGTTCCCATATTCACAGATTCTACAGATTTCCCAGATTCAGGGAATGCAAGTTTTAATCTTCCTTAAGCACTGTTTCTGAAATGTCAGCGTTTTCGGAGGGTCCAGATTCCTCTTCCCATGCATTGACCAGGCAGGGATACACAAGAGGATGGAAGAACATGGATTTACCCTGCCATCCCAAGATGTTTGGTCCTCTATCCAAGAGCATGAGGTAGTTCAGGAAAAGGTGTGAGATAAGGACCGCAGTACAAGAAAGCTTTTCTAGATACTCCCAGCCTCCAGCATGTGCTCCAGGGCTTCCTAAAACAGAGGTGAGTTGCTGTGTGGAAACCACACAGGGCTGTAGTCCAACCTTGCACTGCTCCCATTGGCTCCAGTTTCACTAGGGAATCAGACCAGGACTGCGTGATTTTCACGGCAAAAGAGGACAGCATCCACCACTTCCAAAGTCTGTAGCACATGAATGACTACACCAAAAAATACTGGCCATGCACAAAGAAGAAGCCCCCATCCCAGCAAAGTAAAAAAGGGGTATAGGCTGACAGCAATGGGCTTCATTGCTGTTTTACAACTGAAGAGGTTTGAATCGAGGCATTGCTCTTCAAATCCCTTTCAATAAAAGGATGTGTTTTTTGATTGCAGCACACTGGCTTTGCAAACTCTTCAGCAAATATGAGGTGATCTCATTGTTACTGACCTGGAATTCATTCATCATTCTTTCTTCCCTGGCCAAAGAGATTTGCCCCTAAACAATCCTCTTTATCAGGTAAATGCTTGATATTTTTCACTACATCAAGATAAATCCCAGCCATGATGCCAATCAGACTCTCACTTTGGAAAAAAAATAATATTCTTTTGGTAAACTTTTAATTTTCTGTGTTTTGGTGCCATCAGGCAGCTTAGATGGTCTCTGCTTGTGCCCATGACGGGGGTGGGAATTGGAAGTAGATGATTGTTATGGTCCCTTCCAACCCAAAACATTCTATGAGTCTATGATTCTATGCAAAAGGATAAGTGGCTGTTCCAAACGCACGCCATCCCCTGGACCTTGATGGACCCCACGGAGGTGAATACAGCTCTCCTATCTCCAGTGTAGAGAATCATAGAATCATAGAGTGAGGTTATTAATTTTCCAGTACAACAGTGGTGAAGTTCCCCTGGGGCTGATGGTGCAGCTGATAACTGGTCAACATCATCAGTGACCTGGACGGAGATGCATCTTCCACAAGCTTGTAGGTAACTTAATTAGGAGGGGAGCCTGGCACAATGAATGGCAGAGCCTTGGCTTAGCGGGACCCTGAAAGGGGATGGGACAACAGGAACATCATGAAGGTCAACAAGGAGCTGTGCAAAGCTGTGCTAGTGTTGGAGTGACACCAGACTGTGAACTGACTGGAAAAGAGCTGAGAACTGGCTGGGAACCAAGCAGTTGAGCAGCCATGGTGCTATGGGGTGAGAGCTGATGCCAAGTTGAACATGAGCCAGCAGTCATTCTCATCCCAAACAGGGCAAAACACATACAGAACTACAGACTCCAGAGAATCTTCCCTCCAGACAGTCTAGAATCGCACTGGTCACTCAAACCTTAAGCAGCACTGGGTCCCACCACTCACTGCCTGGTCTGTACCTCATGGTCCTGCAGCATTGCAGCTTTTCTCCTCTGGCCTGAGCCCATACAACAGCCTGGGGTCACTGAATGGAAAAGATCCTCATTAGTGTCCCATAGGCAGGGCATGAGGTCCATCTCCCAAAGAGATTTCCTTGAAAGCACACAACCAGAAGCAGTCCACCCCTGGTCACGCAGCTCAGCACAGCTCTCCTCCCTGTGACATGGAGAGATTTGCTTTATATTTAATGAGGTGGGGAGTACTAATGAAACCTTGGCCAGACAGGAGCTTTGGCAGCAGCAAATCCAGCATCCTATAGCTCAACTCCCTGTGGTGGGTGTCTGCTCCCTTGGATGAGGTGTGTGGATGGAGCTGCAAGTTTTGTTCATCTAGACAGTGGTGAGAAGATGGGAGGCAAGTCGTGGAGCATGGCCAGGGCAGTGGGAACCCAGGAACAAGGAGGGATCAGGTGATACCAGGAGATTGCTCTGTCATTCCTTTGGAGGCCACCCAGCAATTGTCACTCCTGACCCAAGTGACCTGATGGCTCCCCAGAAGCATGTAGGGAAGGAAAAGGCTCTGTTTGTTCCAATAAGGCAGGTTGCAAAGAAAGTTTGTGAGCCTACAAAAGGATTTACTAAAAAATGGACACAGTTGAGGAGGACAAACTAGGAACCAAACTATGGACACTCAATTCCCAGGTCATAGCAAGAAATTTTCCTCAGGTGGTTTCATATCCCGCCTTACTCTGCACCCAACATGGACAAGAGGACCGTGATCCACAGAGCCATTTGTGGGGATGTTGGTATCCCCCTCAAACAAGGGCAGCAAGGTTCAGTGAAGCAGACACATGCTGACACAACCATTGCTTTTCAGCCAAACTTCTCTCCAGAAAAATGGCCCTGGAGAAGTCCTGTGGGTGAGGAACTGCAAAGGGACCTGCCAGTGTTGTATCTAAAAACTGAATCATCCACCTGCCCAGGCACAGCTGAGTGGAAAGACATCCAAAAACCTAAGAGCTTGCAAGGTCCCATTGATGTCCACCAACTTTGCCATTTTCTGGCTTTGCCAGCCAGTCTTTAAGGACATGTTCCTCCATTTGCAGCAGGTTTCCTCCCACTGGTTTCTACACAGAAGCTCCCTGTTGCCATCATCACTGAACAGGTGGGAAAAACAGGGTTCAAGGATGGGAAGGAACTTGACCAAGAACTCCCACAGCAGAGCCAGCAAGGGAACTGTCATGTCCCAAATCCTGTGCCCTTATTCCCTGTCTGTCCTTGCCTTTACTGCAGAGTTGTGTTTTAACGTGCCTGTACAGAAACCACCCCCAGGAGTCCTTCTGGCTCTCTGCAGGCTTGATTAGCTGGAACTGTATTTCTAAGGGCTTCGTTGGACTCCTCCAGCTCAGGAGGGAGCTCAGACCATTCCACAGCCTCAAACAACTTCTTGATGTTAAAATCCCCAATCTCCCAGTGCTGAATCCACCTTGAAATTGGTCTCGAAACCTCTCTTTGCAAGCAGTTGGGAAGGGGGCTTAGGAGGAGGAGGGGCGGTAGAAGGGAAAAGAAATTAGATACATTTGCTGTGAGAAGAAGAATTAAAAGGAAAAATTCAGCTTGGGAGTGGAATAATGGAACTGTGCCTGGGAAATGCCTTGTTGTGAAGGAGTGGGAGGAGAGGTAACCACGGGGAACAGGCATGGGAAATACGCTGGCAGCGGTGGGAGGACTCCAGGACCATCACTGGCAGCAGCAAATTGAGCGTCCTTCCCAGGTCAGCCCTGGCCAAGGTGAAAAGCCAGGGTCCAAGGGGGAGGATCTGATAAGGCTTCCTGGTAGGGGGAATGCAGAGATACAGGAGAGATTTAACCACAACAATAAGAAATATTAAAAAGTTGTTTTCCCACTGTGTGTGCATCTGGTGAGCTCTTCCCATGGAGAGGGTCACAACCTATACCTGGGGTGAGGGCTCATCCTATGTCAAGCTCAAGGGACAAGGACTCTGCAAAATGGCAGGGGGAAGAGACAGGATTTTGTCCAAACTGTTTATTTAACTCTAGCATAACTCTGCCCATCACTGAAGGAGTCACTTTTGGCTCTTTCCACAGAGGAACAAGCACTGGAACGGGCTGCCCAGAGAAGTGATGGAGTCTCCATCTCTGGAGACATTCAAAACCCACCTGGACGCGTTCCTGTCCAACCTGCTCTAGGTGAATCTGCTTTGGCAGGGGGGTTGAATTAGATGATCTCCAGAGGTTCCTTCCAACCTGTGGAAGGTTCCTACCATTCTGTGATTCTGTGAACAAGAGCACCATCCCCTTAAAATCAGAGTTTGATAGCTGAGGAATCATAGAATCATAGAGTGGTTTGGGTTGGAAGGGACCTTAAAGAGCACCTAGACGAAACCCCCTGCCGTGGGCAGGGATACTAGACCAGATGGAGGATTCTCTACTGATAGGAGTCAGAGACACCAATGTCACTGGCAGCCTATGACTTTCCTCAGGTCTCCTTGCAAAACCCTGGCAAAGAGGTGGACTGGCAACATCTTCAAAGCTGGAAATTTATTCTTCATCCAGCCCTGCTGAAGGCAGGGAAAATGCCAAATTTCTGTGTTCCCTGAGAGGGTGGTTTACAAACCTTCTTTCAGGATATATGAACTGATTTGAGGTGATAATTGGAAAGGATCTAAGTCCAGTTAGTGGCTGGATACCAGCACTGCCAGGTTTTCATTGCCCACCCCGAATCATCCTTTTTGGGGTGGAAGGCTGTTTCTCCCTTTTCTCCCCTTACCTCCCTCTCGTCTACTCCAAGCTTGACAGGGACAGGTCAGTCAGTCCGTCATTGCTAATCTTTGGATACTTTTAGTGTCACTCTAATGACAGCACACCTCTCTGCAGAGCCGCCGAGCCACCGCAATAAAAGCCTCTTAAGGGCAGCAGCCCCTCTGAGCAAAGTGGCTTGCCCGCTGCCGGGGCCCTTCCTTCCCCGTGAAAATGGCATCCAGCCAATTAGCCCTGCCACCCGTGACAAGAATCGGATGTGAAACCTTCTACTTTTTGATGCATTAAAGCCCTTTGCAGGAAGCGCTCAGAAGTGCACCACTCACCCCCTTCGCCTGCCCTCCCACCCCTGCCTGCTCCCACCCTTCCTCTCCACTCTGGGGACCGAGCAGCTCGAGGGATGCTCTTGGGAGCACCCAGTGTGGTTTGGCTTATTCCCCACACACACTCCCTCTCTCTTTTATGGATGCTGAGGGCATATTTCCACTCTGTTAGGTTATTAGGGCTCTGTGATGCATCAGGATGGCTTTGCCATAGGACCCCAGGCTTAGCCATGGCTTGCCGTAAAAGACCCAGGTCAGTTCCCAGCAGCTTTATCCAAATTGGTAAATTCAAGGGTGCCCAGCCAGCACTTTGGATGCAGTTGCTCTGTTTTACAGGGTTAAATAATGTAAAATCATCCATTTCTTGCCCATTGGCCTTGGGAGCAGGAACTGGGAATGTTTAATTTTAATAGAGAGGTAGCTTTTGTGGCTGCCAGCCCCAAACCAGATTTTCTTGCCCCGCCCTGTTCACAAGGAAAATGGAGTCAGATGGCAACCAGGGGACATCACAAGGCAATGCTCTCTTCTAAGCCCCTGTCTTCATTGGGTTTTGGCTGTTTCAGTGCTTGGTTTTCCCCCATGTCATCAGCCATACATGTGAGTGAGAGGGCAGCACCCTCTTGGATGGGATATGAACCACGCAGCATGGTATCTGTGCGTCTCGGATGAAAGTCTAGGGCTTCCAGACAGTTGTCCCAGCCCTGCTCTATCCTACACCCTCTGGTCCTTCCTCAAGGGAGCCAGAGTGTTGTTTCCCACCCAAAGTGGCTGCAGAGCTATGCTGCCGCACTGGTAAAGATTTGATGAATGAAGTGTGCAATACTATCAATAATAAATAAGCTTGTCTGTTGGTTTAGAGGATTTTGTTCTGCTGCAGGGCTCATCAAGGCATCCATTGGGACCTGCTGCATTCGGAGGCAGCATCGCATCCCTAAACCATTAAGCCATCTCCGTAGTAGTGTACAATACATTCTCTTGCTTCAGACATCATGGGTTGGTACAGCCCCTGGACCCCAGTTCTCAGCATCGAGGGATGGAAGAAGGCAGCATGAGCTCTGCCACAAGTCAACAGCAGCACAGCTCTCACAATGTTCCCCCTCACTTCACCAAATTTGGGTTTGCAAGGTAAAAGGTTGATGGCTCAGTATGGTTCTGTTCAGCTCAGCAATTCGGTTGCGTTCAGAGAAATGCACCCTGGGGAAGGTGAGATGTGTTATTCCCATGCCCTGGCACATGTCCCAGGCAGTGTAGGGATGAAGTCAGCGGGCTCTCAGGGGCAGATGGGTGTGCTGTGAGCTGTAGGCAGCCAGAATGAGCTGGAGTGTGGATGAACCAGAACCAAGAGGCAGTAAGTCACCAGGAGTCAGGAAGGGCACAGTAGGACGCTGGGATTGCATGATGCAGCCCCAGCCGTTTTGGGGGTTTGCAACTCACTGTGCAACTCACTCACTTGACTTCATGCAAGGCCTTGGGTATGTCTCAGGCTCTTTCATTAAAAAGAAATTTCACCAATCCTCTTGAGTCAGTGGGGCTATGACTGTATTAGAAATCAGGCAGTGGTAGGGAATCTGGAATCCAAACACCATTATATTGTCAGTGCAGTCCCTGGGCACCTGTGGACCAGCCCGATTAGCTGCTTCCCAAAATGATTCACAAGGACAGTTCTGCAATCATCATGGATCAAGAAGCCGTTGCAAATAGTCACAGAATCTTAGAATCATTTAGGTTAGGGGAGACCCTTAAGATCCAACTGTTAACCTAACACTTCCAAAACCATCACTAAACCATGTCCCTCAGCACTACATCTACATGCCTTTTAAATACCTCCAGGGATGGTGACTCCACTACTTCCCTGGGCAGCCTGTTCCAGTGCTTGACAACGCTTTTGGTGAAGACATTTTTCCTAAGATCCAATCTAAACCTCCCCTGGCACAACTTCAGGCCATTTCCTCTCTTCCTATCACTCGTTACTTGGGAAAAGAGAGGAACCTCCACCTCTCTACATCCTCCTTTCAGGTAGTTGTAGAGAACGATAAAGTGTCCCTTCCACAGCTTTCTTTTTCTCCAGGCTAAACACCCCCAGCTCCCTCAGATGGTCCTCATAAGACTTGTGCTTCAGACCCCTCCCCAGCTTCCTTGCCCTTCTCTGGACCCGCTCCAGCACCTCAATGTTTTTCTTGTAGTGTGGGGCCCAAAACTGAACACAGTATTCCAGGTGCGGCCCCACCAGTGCTAAGTACAAACGGATGATCATTTTCCTTGTCCTGCTGGCCACATTTCTGATACAAGCCAGGATGATAGTGGCCGCCTTGGCCACCTGGGCACACTGCTTTCTGAGGACCCCAAGGATCCCAGGCAAGAAGTTGTCCCTGGAAGCTGAGAGGGGTGAAGCTGCAATTCAACCTGTTGCAGAAGCCTTCTTGGGCATCTCCAGCTGTAGCTACTCTTCTCAATAATTTTTTTCAATAATTCTTCTCAATAAGTTCTTGGGAAGCATTGCCTGTTGCTGCAGGAGAAATGATCATTTCTCAGTGGCAAATGCCATGAAATCACCTTTTCTTAAGCTGAAAAACAAGACTTCCAAGCAAAATCAAGAGAAAATCAAGAGGAACCCTTCTGATTGCTGAGTAGATCCCCTTCCTCCTTCCCATGTTTTGAGCAGGCACGTGGGGAGAGTCGTCTTCTTCCTAGTTACCATCATTCTCTTCTTGGCAGAGAGGGAAGGCGCAGGGAGAACATCTGGAAGGGGGTCCTACACCAGAGTCCTGACAGCCGGCTTTGTGGGACTGGAGAAACCCTAGAAGCCATAGAGAGGATGAGGGAACAGAGCTGATGGAGGATGGACTCTGAGAGCTGGGGGGCAGGGCTGGCTGAGTGGTGACAGTGAAACACCAGCACAGGGCCAGGTAGACAAAAACACGAGGGTTCTTGTTACACTGGTGTATGAAAATCCTTAAGCCCCAGAAACCACCCTGGTTGCCCCACACATTTGAGTCCTTATCGCTCTCTAGAACTCCCTGAAAGGAAACTGTAGAGAGGGGGGGGTCGGTCTCTTCTCCCAAGTAACAGGCAATAGGACAAGAGGAAATGGCCTCAAGTTGCGCCAGGGGAGGTTTAGACAGGACATTAGGAAAAATTTCTTCCCTGAAATGGTTATTAAGCACTGGAACAGGCTGCCCAGGGAAGTGGTTGAGGCACCATCCCTGGAGGTATTTAAAAGACGGGTAGACGTGATGCTTAGAGATATAGTTTAGATTAGTGATGATTTTTGTCAGAGTTATGCTGATGGTTGGACTAGATGATCTGAAAGGTCCCTTCCAACCCAGACAATTCTATGATTCTATGATTCTATGTGTCTGCATCCCACACGCCCAGCCAAGCTCCTGGCAGCGCGTCCAGGAAATAACCAAATTTCCTTGGATCCTGCCTCTTCCTTCAGCTCTTTCTGCACGGTGTGTCTCAAGTACAGTCAATTAGAGCATGGATCAATTAAGCATTAAAGGGGAAGGAAGATAAATTACTCAAATGGGCAATCCCAGGGTCCGGAAGGGAAAATTCCCTGGTGTTGATTCATGCGGACTCTCCCCTTTTTCATGCCTGACCGGATGCTCCTTCTGCTCTCAGCACGAGGCCTCGCACAGGTATGAGGTGCCATGCAGTCTGCAGCGGCGTTGTTTTTCCCTTTAGATGTTTCACTGGGATTACACAGGGAGACACGCTCACGTAGTGCTCAATTCCTTCTCTCCCCTCCTCTCCCTCATCCTCCCCAACAGTTTTTTGGCTTGGGAAAAGCTTTGCAAAGAGAAAAGAAGCTGAACTCATCCCTGCTTTTCCTACCCGAGAAAGTAAGGTTTTGAAGACATGCATCCACAATGCCTCGAGCCAGTGAAAGCCCAGACAAAGGAGTGTGTGTGTGTACTTGTGTGTATTTGCATGCAGATATTACCAATCCTGACCTGGCTGGAGTGAGTCTGTTCACACATTTGGATTTGCCCTTCCCTAGTAGCTGGAAGATTGAGTGCGGAAGGTCTGGTGGAGGTCTGGGCTGCATAGGGAAGAGTGTGTCCAGCAGGTCAAGGGAGGTCATTCTCCCCCTCTACTCTACACTGGTGAGGCCACAACTGCAATAATGTGTCCAGTTCTGGGCTCCCCAGTTCAAGAGAGACAGGGAACTACTGGACAGAGTCCAGTGTAGGGCAACAAAGATGATGGAGGGATTGGAGCATCTCCCTTATGAGGAAAGGCTGAGAGAGCTGGGACTCTTCAGCCTGGAGAAGAGAAGGCTGAGGGGGGACCTTGTTAATGTTAAACCTTGTGGGTTTAAGGAGGCTGGAGCCAAACTGTTTTCAGTGGTTCCCAGTAACAGGATGAGGGGTAACGGACACAAGCTGGAACATAGGAAGTTCTGATCAAATATGAGAAAAAACTTCTTTACGGTAAGGGTGACAGAGCCCTGGAACAGGCTGCCCAGGAAGGGTGTGGAGTCCCTTCTCTGGAGACTTTCAAGACCCACCTGGATGCAGTCCTGAGTAATGTGGTCTAGGCAATCCTGCTTTAGCAGGGGAGTTGGACTAGATGATCTCTAGGGGTCACTTCCAACTCTGAAAAAATCCGTGATTCCGTATAAAGGAAAAAAATTCTCCCTCGAGAACTCCACTTATGGCACAAATCTCTGTGCTTAGCTGCCTTTTCCCACATTGTGGCTCCCAGACCATCCCTTTCTATACAGTTGTGGGGCACTCAATCACCCCTCCATGCCTGTGCATAGAGCCCCAAGCTCAGGGCAGGATGGGAGCACCATCTCCTGAAGCCTTGTAGGGCCAAATTTGAACCCATAACTGAGCTGCATCACTTTCAACAAGGTATCAGGGGACACTTTTGGGTGTCTCATAACACCCACTCCTGAGCTGGGGCAGTTTCAGATCATGTTTTTGTATGGAAGGTCCCAAATTTAGTCCCAAATTTATTCCCAAGATACAAGGGATGTAAAAGGTCCCTGGCATTTAATATTTTCTGGTTTTATTTATTGCATTTGTCTCCACATGTCCTTTGTTTGGGGGTGCCTGGACACTGATAATTTGCAATGAAAGACAATGCAATGAAAGGAAAATCCTGCCCTCCTCATGGCAGCTCCTGTGTCTCTGCCTGCTTCATCCTTGCTTTTCCATTCCCTTAAACCTCCCCAAGCCCTGCTTATACCAGCCATGCACATGCAGAAACTCTTCCTTCCCCTGCGCACTCCTTCTCCTCTCTCTCCCCCTCCGGCTGCTTGAGAAATTCAAACCTTCTTCCTATTAGGAAGAAAAAAGGGTGTGCTATCAGGTTGAAAGGGAAAGCGGAGGAATGGGTTAAAGAGGTTTAAATTGGAGGTTTATGGATATTTCTCTCTCTCCTTTGTGAGTGCATTAAACTTTTCTTTCGTTAAAAACCAAGAGGACAGGAATGGGAAAGGAGAGGAGAGAAGGGAAAGAGAAAGTGGGGGGAAAAAAAAGCCCTCAGATATTCATGTGTGACAGAGCTCAGGGAGGTGAGACGTGCGGCTGATTTGCTTAATGCTGACAGGTCTTTCTTCTTATTGGAAAGAAAACACAGCAGGGATCCTAAAATGTGCCGTGTAAAGGTCCATGGCAGGAGCATTTCCAATCTTCCCTGGTGATGCTGCGGGCCAGGTATTCACACAGGCACATCAGGAGAAAATAACACAAAAAGTTCTTCAGTAGACTCCCATTAACCCGCTGACTATGGTAATGTTGAGCGTAATGCTGCTCTAAAGCACCCGGCGCTCCTGCTCTAGCTGGCACGAGGATGTGTGCGTGTTGGTGTGTGTGCGTCGATGTGTGTGCCAGCCTGCCCAAGTGGGGCTGATAAAGGGGAGGCGGGGGGGGAGAAAAATGGGAGAAAGAGGAATATCAAAGCGGGATGGGGGGAAGGATGGAGAGAAAGCAAAGACAGAGAGAGAGGGAGGGAATCTGAAAGAGGAGAGACAAAATGAAGGTGAGAGTTAGGATGGAGGATGCTCCCCATGCAGTCCTGCTCACTGCTGGGCTCCCGTATGGGGTTGCTGGAGGCTCACCCAAGGACGTGTCTCCCAGAAGAGGGCAGGGGGAGAACCTGGGCATTTGGGAGGTGGGATTCCTTGTGGGAGCCACCAGACCATCTCTTCCCAGTACCCTGGGTTGCTGTGACTCCCTCCCAGGGGAGAAGCACCCTCCGGCCAGGCTGACTGTGCTGCCTGTCTCCTCCCATGAACGGATGGCTTGTCCTGGGGGATTGCATGTTCGCCTTTCCTCGCGTCAGCTCAGCAGACAGTGGGACGTGTCGGGGCAACATCATGCACAACACACAAGCTGACACAGCTGATGGACCCTGATGCTGGGATGTCTGAGATGCTCTACAGATAAAGACAAGACTCAAGGGCAACCTCCCAGCTGCACAGAATCACAGAATGATAGGGGCTGGAAGGGATCTCTAGAGATCATCTAGTCCAACCCCCCTGCCAAAGCAGGGTCACCCAGAGCAGGTTGCCCAGGGATGCGTCCAGGTGGGTTTTGAATATCTCCAGAGAAGGAGATTCTACCACCTTTCTGGGCAGCCTGTTCCAGTGCTCTGGCACCCTCAAAGTAAAGAAGCTCCTCCTCATATTTAGATGGAACTTCCTATGTTCAAGTTGGTGCCCGTTACCTCTTGTCCTGTCGCTGGGCACCACTGAAAAGAGCCTGGCCCCATCCTCCTGACACCCACCCTTTATAATATTTATAAGCATTGATAAGATCCCCCCTCAGTCGTCTTTTTTCCAGACTGAAAAGACCCAAATCCCTCAGTCTTTCCTTCATAACAGAGATGTTCCAGTCCCCTCATCATCTTGGTAGGCCTTTGCTGTCCCCTCTCCAGCAGTTCTCTGTCCTTCTTGAACCAGGGAGCCCAGAACTGGACACAGTACTCCAGGTCTGCAGACGAGGCCATGGTGGTGGCTGGTATGTCATCTGTCCAAGGGGAACCTCCTCCCCACAATTCTCCTCTCCATACCTGTTGGCACTATGTCTCCCTTGTGACAAAAGCTGGGGCAGACTTTTATGAAAAGTCATAAGAACAGATGCATACATGGCTGTAACAGCAAAGTCGCAAGTGGCTGTTGAGGAGGGGTAGTGGAGGAGGAGAGGAAGAAATTTAGAAGCAGGATGGTTACCTGCAGCGAACAGGAGTCTGGGGGATCAAGGATTAAGCCAAACCTGAAGAGGTGGTGAGGTTTGGAGCTGAGAGCCATATGCTGGTGAGCACAAGTTGAAGGCACAGTGCAAGCTGGAGGTTTTTCTGAATGGCTGGGCAACACAGCAGGAAAGGTAATAACGCTGAGGGAGTGGTTTGCAGCTCCCAGTGTAGGGTCAGCACCTTCGTCATGTATTAACCACTCAGTCTCTCTGCTCTGAGTGATGAGAAAGGAGTATATAATAGGTTGGATCACAGCATGTTGCAAAAGCAGCACTTGGGGACACCTTAGGGAAGAGGACCTGTCCTTTCTGGATCTACCAAAGAAACAGAGCACCAAAGCTGCTTCATGGGACTCATCTCACACCCACCGTGTGAATGTCGGTTCTGTAGCATCATCATCTGAGCCAGGCATCCTGAGGTCCCTTTTTTGCTTCATAACTAGCCCAAAAAAGTGAAGTTTGGGGTATAGTTCTTCTTATCCTAAAGTGAACCTTGTTCAGACAAACCTTCCCTACCTGTCATTGGCTGTCCCACCTCTTGTACAGTCACATGTGCAAAGTGAAGGAACTCTTTCAGTCCCACACTCCTGCAGCTCCTTCATACAGGGTCGAGAACACACAGGCCTTTGGGCAGGTGGCATTCAGATGCCATGAAGACAGGATCCATGAAGGACCCAGGAATCAGGTGCATGGTATGGCCTTGAGTTAGCAACCTGGGGGTCTGTACAGACCAGGACAAGCAAGAGGTGCCATGGTGCAACTGGAAGTTGTACCAGCAAAGGAGTGCTGTGGCGGATCCCATATTTGGCCCCACATTATCTCATACATTGAGGAGACAAGACAAATGGAGCAGGAAAGTCAAGAATATCCCTTCTAACTTTAAGAGACAGCCTTGGATAGTCCCCTTTCTGAATGCCACTGTGCAGTTGCAACCACTGATGATCCCCTGATTTTAAAAACATTTTTGCTCCCTGGCCCATCTTGGTCCCCTAGTTGGGCCAGATCTGCCCAGGGAGCACACAGCTGCAATTAGCAAACGTAACCAGCTACGGCCAGACACGGATGTACATGTTACTCCTCTCCACATTCCACTGTGCTAAAGCATCGTTTTTTTCCAGCATAACCAAGGGGGGAACATCTTAGGCCACAGGTCAGAGCTGCTCTTTCTTTCTGCTGAAACCTGTAAGCAGATTTCACATCACATTGGTGTCCGTCTGAGAGATAAAGATGTGGTCAGCAGGGGCTAGAGCACTTTTCCTTTCATCACTGAAGTGCATGCCACAGAGAAATCAGGACATAAACCACATTGACTGCCCTGGTTTTATCCCCACTAACCACAAAGGGGTGGTAGGCATACGGGTCACCTGCAGGTTGTTGAAGGTAAATAAGGAATGTCCCACCTGTTTTTCTTTCTGCCAATGACTCATTTCTCCATGCCTTAGTTTTCTATACCACTAAAATGGGCGTTATGGTGTTGATCTCCTTCCCCCTGTGCTTGGAGATCAACTGATGAGAAGGGTTGATGGTGGTTCCAACTTGACAGCTTTACAGAGGATTAATAAGTGAGAATTCAGCATTCAGACATGTGGCCATGGGGCCCTGCCCAGCTGCTTGGTTACTGCTTCCCAAGTTGTTGGTGTCAGTCATTTAATCCTTCAAAACCCAGTCAGAGGTCCAACAGCAGAGTCATGCCTTTCTGAGAAAGTCTTGCAAGAAGCACCAAAAGCCCATGTCTACCATCCACTCTGGTCCGTGTTGGCCACAATCCTCATCATTCTCAAATTCTCTGGCCTCTGCAGATGGAGATGTCCTAAAACAGCAGTTTTAACCAGCTGATGTTCCTGTGCAGCTCACAGAAATGTTCCCCATCCCAACATCCTCATCCCAGCCTGCCTTGGGACCACAGTGTAAGACAACCCCATTCCAGAAGACAACCCATCCTTCTCCAAGACATGCAGGTCACCTCCCAAGGACTTTAGGGCTTCACCACTCCAAACTCCACCTTGAAAATATTTCTTTATAGTCATACATCAACTGACATGGGGGCTGGAAATCAGGAAAGGCACATTGCCATCACTCAACTAACATGATATAGTGCTGTATGATGGGGAGATGGTCACTGTAGTGACCCTGCTTTCAGGATTGGGACACAATGGAAGTGAGAGGGAAGACAATGTGTCCAGCAGAGGCCACTGATATGACCAGGGCTGGAGCACAGGACATAAGATGAGGGGCCAAGGTCTGGGTTTGTTCACCAGAAGAAAACAGGCAAAGGGGAGACCATAGTGACATTTCCATATTCTTAACAAGAGAGTGTAGGGAAGACAGAGGCAGACTCATCTCAGAGGTGCACAGTGAGAGAACAAGAGGCAACAGGGACAAGTTGGAAAAAAATCTAAGGAATTTTTGCCAAGATGTGAGTCCCCCCTGTTTCTCTTTTGGGAAAGCCAAAGGTTTTCTTACATGTGGGACAGTCAAGAGCTTCCAAAAATTATTTTTTCCCTGGCATCCTCCAAGACTGCAGCTTCCTGATCCTGTTTTGGCTCTGGACCCGCCCCATCCTTCCCCCCACGATCTCCGATAGACATCAGCTCTGTCTCTTCAACAGAGATGAAGTTCAGGGAGAAACACGGGCAAAAACACTTTCCCCAAAAGTTATTTTGTATTGGAAAATATTAGGTCCATTTAGTCCCACTGAAGCCCTTCCTGGGGTGAATCTCACCAGACAGACATATGGGCAAGGTGAAGGAAGGGACAGAGGGTTTCTCCACAGCATAATTCATTCCTGGAGCAGCCGTAGATGTGTGATTTGCTCTGGGCTGCTTATGCCTCGTCTGCCCTGCAGGACAGAGGGGACATGGCCCATCAGTCCTTACAGGTATTTTCCCAGTCTCCCCAGTGTCAAGGCATGAAGACTGGGAGGGAGCAGGTGATTTTGCCGAGTACTCTGATCCCCATGTCCTCCTTGTCTCCTGCAAGCACAGGAGCTCAACCTCTCTTCACTCACACACCGGTACCAATGGGCACTGAAGTGGCTCAGGAGAAGGACCTGGTCCCTCCACTTTACTCTTCTGCCTCCACCCGCCACCATCCCTGCTCCCACCCCACTGCAGAGGAACTGGGGTTGCTCCCACCCCACCACCATGGACTCAGCTCTCTGGCTGCATCCTTGGTGTGTCCCCCCTACCCCAGCCTGTGACCCCCTCTTGTGCTATTACACTGGCAGTGAGTGGGTGCTTCTGGGCAGCCCTCTGCATCCTGTGCCAAGGGGAGTGTAATGCCCCTCTCGACTCTCTCCTTCCTCCTCCTCCTGGGTAAAGCAGAGTCCTGTGTGGAAACAAGCTTCGCTCCTCTCCTTTCTTCCCCTTTTCTCTCCTCCCATCTCCATCACGCCAGTTGTTTCATCCTTTGAGAACTCGCTGCCTCTCCCTATGGGACCCACTTTAAAAAACAAGGGAAGGGGGGGCAGGGGGGAGATGGAAAGAAAACTCCATTGTCTTGTCAAAGGGAATAAGTGAAAAGTTGCAAGTGTCTCTCTGCAGGTTTTGGCTCCTGTGTGTTCTCCTTTCAAACCCTGCCAGCCTCAGGGGCTGTCATTTCGCCTTCATCTCAACGGATCGACCCGTGGTTTCCCACCGCTCCCCCTCCCCAGCATCAATGAGCGTGGAGCTGCCAGGCTTTTCACGGCCACCGCCAGCTTGATCCTATTGACAGGTCTCTTCTCTTTGCTTCCCTTTCAAAGGGGGGCTCGGGGTCCCTTCCTTCCTCCCTTCTTTTTCCCTTCCTCCCCTCTCTCTCTTTCTTTCCCCAATTTTTCTTCTTCTCAGAGGTGTGCCACTGAGGTGCTGCTGTGCAACGACTTGACAAGGCCACACGCAGTGGAGCCGGGGCCCAATTATAAACCCCTCTTAAAGAGCGGCCTTCGTTTAGGGAGTGAGATCGGAGCTGTCGGAATATTAACGAGCTCTTGCCAGCGGCACTGCATCCAGAAGCGGCGCAGAGGGGCCGCATGCTGGCATCGAGGTGTGCAGGGTGGAGGGATGCATGCCCCGGACCAGGGTGATGCCCTGAGCAAGAGTTTCCAGGGGTGGGGATGCTGGTGTGCAACCGGTGTGCCAGGCATGGTGTTGGCTAAACCAGTTTATCCCAGCCAGGCTGGATGGGTTTGTGTGTGGGGCCACCATGGACGTGTCACCCCCTCCCCTGCTTCCACCAGGTATCACCCGACCATGGGGAGGCAGCGTGGTCTTATGGTTAGAGCAGACAAGAACAGTTCTGTTACCAACTCTGAAGGTGGCCCTGGGGCTTGTCCCCTGGGTGGAACAGGGCTTCCCAGGGTGCTGGGGAGTCACCCTCCCACCACCTTTCCTCATCCCTGCATGAGGTGGGGATTTTTTGGACAATCAGCAGCAAAGTGGCTATGTGGTCTCGCATGACTGGCATTCATCCAGCATTGCTGTGGGTGATTACAAGGATTAGCCCCAAAGCCAATTAAAGCCTCAAAGGGGAATGAGACAAGAAGTGGGTCTGGAAAGATCTCCCCTGTCCCCTGGAGTGACATGTGGGTGCCCACCTACAACACAACCATGTTGGCAAACACGTGTGGCCAAAGGAGAGCACATACATGCAACCATCTGTCAACACATGCAAATACATGCATCCAAATAGCAGGCATGTCCACAAGAACACTCAAACCAGCAAATGCTTAAGTAGATAAGCTGCAAACACAACTACAGCCCTGACAAGCACCTGCACACAGGTGTGTCTATGCATCTAGACAGAGCTGGAAATCCAGAGAAGTGAGCATGACGTAGCCCCTGCTCAATGTGAGCAAACAGGCTCACACAGACACACATGCATGGACACAGCATTGCACACGTGTTCATTTGCAAACGTGCACTGAGACCTACAAAGGGTCCCAAGTCACATCTGTCACCCGCTGTCCACCTACAAGGTCTCTCCTGTCCTTCTCACATTGCTAAGACACCTATGGGGTGCAAGGGTTGTGGGGATGCAGGGGAGTGTCTGCTGAGACCCCCCCAAGTTATTTTACTTGAACCTTTGCCTAGGGGCCTCTACCCAGAGATGAATCCCATCCCCTGGGAGAAGGAGGTGACTGTGGAAAAGAGGTGGTGTGGGGAGTAGATGCAGAACCCCACCAATGAATTCAGGTATCTAGAAGGCAGGTAGGATGATGGTACGCAGGGAAAATGACACACAGGGAGGGACAAAGGTGTAGGTGTCTGAGTTTGTGCATGCATTGGCTGGACTACAAATTGCCCCATCAGTGGTCACAGGCCCCACGGGGCTAATAACCTCTGTAGCCTCCTTCCATACACAGGCCAAGACATCCTATGTTTTCAGACGTGAAGACACTGGTCCTTGTTATGCAGCCCAGGATGCCCTCTTTGCAGCCACAGCACACTCCAAGTTCATGATGAGCTCTCTGTCCCCCATGACCACTGGGGCCTTTTCCATAGAGCAGCTCCCCAACCATTAATTTTGGCCACATTTTGGCCAGGGAAGATCTGGTTTCAGGGATGTAACAATTCCAGATGGTCCCCACTAGCTCTGTTCACCCGTGCCCAGCTGGCAGCCTGGTCCTAGCCAAAGGCTGCATTGCAGCCTATCAACTAGCCCTGCACGCCTCTGCTTATACTGCTTAGGCAGGGAATGGAGCCCTTGAAACTTCTGCAATGTCTGTAGATGGAAAAGAAAGGCTTTATTTAATTTGGGCTTCTCACAATAATACTCAAAAGGCTCATGGATGATGCCACAGAATTTGCTTTGAAGACCCTGCCAGGCCCTGGTAGGGTCAGAGAACGCTGAGCACACCAGCTGAGCATCTTCCTGGGCCCCATGTCGCTTACCATGGGACTCAGGCTGTGCAAGACCTGGGTCTCGCTCATGGCACTCAGTAAGCCCCGACAACTAGCGGGGTCTCGCATTCATTGCTGCGTGTTTGCTGGATCCAATGAATCCCGCCAACCACCCATGCACAAGTTGTGTGTATCACTGTGGCATCTCTCCTGGGGTATGTACTGTATCAGCCCTCTCTATTCCTACCACACATGACCCAGTTCTGGCCAGTTTAATCCAGGAGGTGCCAGCCTCCATGTGTGCTCTTGCACTCCTATCCACTCTGCATGTGGTGATGCCCATTCCATGTCAGCAGAGTCCCCTGTCCATAGAACTACCCACTTTTGCCACGCGTTGTGTGTGCCAAGCCTGTCAAACCTCTCCCATGGTGCAGATCCCATTTAGGGTCCCTATGGGATCCAGTGCCTGCAGTGCCCTGGGATGCAGAGCTGCCTTGCAGGATCCTGGTGGCCGGTGACCCCTGTCTGGGCAGAGGCCGTTACTCCACCTCCTTGCATTGCAGCTTTCCCTCCTGCTACCTCTCAGCACACACAAGACCTCCTGAGGTCCCTTCCAACCTGAGTTATCCCATGATCCATGTTTTCCTTCCCTGCCTTGAGATTTAACAAAGTCTCTCAAAGCAGATGCCAAAAAACCTGCATGCAACTCCTTCCCAAGTCATTTGGGTCAGGGAATGGGGAAAGGATGAGGACAGGGAGACGTAACACTTGGATGCAGCCCCGTGCACAACTGTGCTGGTAGAACAGGTGCCCTTGGAAGTAGAGACCTCTTGCTTTGCTAGAGGACAGGTGCCAGGAATCAGGTGCCAGGAGGTAAGAGGTATCAACCATGGTGGCCTTTGGCTTGTCTCCAAGTTTGGGGCCAGTTTCACGGAAAGGACCCTCCACCTCTGAGCTTCATTATGTTCCTGGGCATCCCAGCCCAGGCAGTCTCTTTCCCTCTGTGAGCTTGTTGCACTCCCGATCCCTTCATTTAGGACGTAGCAGGGTCCCCTAGACCTCTGTCTCCTCGGCCTCAACCCTCCCTATCTCCCCTTCCAGCCATCCTCCCCCTCACCTCCTCCTCCATCTGCAGGGTATCTCTGTAGAAAGAGAAAAGGACCAAAACCCACCAAAACCATCATAAGACTAGCAATGGACAGAGCTACAACCCACCCAAGAACACCTATAGTAACAGCCACAGTGGAAAGACTTTCAATACCATCGATAATAACAAACACATCTAAAATGAACGTGAAATTCTCCTCAGCAACAAGGAGAGCTAGAATCCAATGAGAAGAATCAAGGAAGTTCACAGAGCACCGAGGCCCCAAGGACTAAATTTCATAAGACTGAGTGCACTGCAGCAGAATTTAATAGCCAGGCATATATAGACTGGCAAGGTATGGTGAGACAGGTAATAATTTTATCATACCTTCAGCAGAGAAAAGTGGATTTTCACATGAGTGCTTCTTCAGATCTGCAAGAGAGGAAGAAACTGTCAGCTTGGTAAAAAATTGCATTGAGCACAGTGGATTTATGTTGATCAGCTGGAGATTCTGAGAGGAAAAGACAAACCAGAGGGGATGCTAGTTAGGACAGAGGGAGGAAAGAGGTGCACATAAAGCCCATGGATTACTATGGAGTTAGCATCTGAGGAGGTGCAGGGAAACTGTAGCACAGCATTAAACCCGTGTTGTTCATAAATCCATAGTGCCTGGTACGGTGCATCTCCTAATCTTGAATTGCTCTTTGACAAAAGTATCTAATAGGTCTGCCTCAAGGGTCAGGACCAAGACATCAGAAGCTCTTGGGAAGCGTTTCCCACCTGGGAACTTATCAGGCACCAGTGCTCTGGTCCATGGTGATCATCTGCTCTCACTGGCTTTGTTTCCATGAAAGCATCCAATGCATTATTTTAGGGGCAGTGTGTTGCGTCCTTGGATGGGCACAGCCCCTGGGTCAGAAGCTTCTGGAGGACGGAAGGTTTATTACTTCTCTACCTTTGCACCGGATATAGAAAATCATTCTGCAGCATGGGGATGGGAGGCTTCCACAGGGACATGTGCTCCTACACAAGTCCTTACTCAGCTTGTAGCAGCCTCTGCAAGAGGTGTCAGGGATCCACATCATCCCTTGTAATGCAGTAGCTTCCAGAGTAGAGTAGAGTAGAGTTGAGTAGAATAATATTGTCCCAAGAGCAAGTGGGAAAGGCCTAAGAAGTTCAAAAGGACAAACTTTTAATGTCTTTATTAATTCTCCTATTAATATGAGATAATAGCTAATAATATTAGCCAAAAAAAAAAAAAGTTACACTGAACGGATGTTGTCTCCTGCATTATAAACCAGTAAGAGCAGCCTCTCCAGAAGCTATTTCTCCTACTCCATCACTTTGTCCCCGTTAAATTCAGCCAGCCTCTTCCACAAGCACATCTGAATTCTCCACTGGGAGCACTCAGATTCTCTCCCTGACTCGAAGGATCCACTCCACCTCCTCTGAAAGATTTCAAGAGAAAAAATCAGGGATGAGCGTCTACCACACAGCCATGTTTCCCACCCCGAAAGTCCCCCTGAGCTGCTCAGGAGCCTGCAGCACCCTCTGTCACTGCAATGATGTGGTGCGTGGCTCCAGGTGATGAACACCTCTGAGGAGGCGCTGTGTGGGGCACAAGCCCCAAGCAAGCCCCAAAATCCATGGGGCAGCTCCTTCCCCACACTGCCAGCACATTTAGAGCTCTGCACAGAGGCTGAAAGCCAGCCTCCAGCTGGGCTAATGGCATTCAGCAATTGCCTGCCAACATGAGAGACTGTAAGGAAGCAGGAAAAGGCACTTATCTACACATCGGAGATGGATTCACCCCACCAGTTCCTGCAGGGATACCAGTCCTCTCCATACATGCTGGGAAACAGGCTTTCCCCCTAAATGACTGCAGACTCCTTGGTGCATGTAGGCGTTACACAAGTCACTGCTGGGAGAAAGCAAAGCTGGTGTGTATCTGCTGCCCAAGGCTGGTCTCGGGGCAGGGAAGGAGGTTGTAAACCAACAGGTGATTTGAGGTCTCGGTGTGAGTTAGTTGTGCAAAAGTCTTCATCGGGCACCCCTGGGTAGGTGCTTCCCTGGGTATCTCAGGGTGACAACGTCTCACCCCGAATTACACAGCAACTGCACGCTCAGAGGCTCATCCCTTGCAGCAGAGAATGAGGAAAGTCTGTCTCCCAGGAAGGCTGGAAAAGAAAGGGGAGATCAGACCCAAGCAAAAGCAATCACAATATCCATGGGGAACCAACAGTAGGAATCGGCTGATGGTGGAAGGGGGAGCAAGTTCCCCAAAATACCCACACAGAGGATTGTGCACAGCTCTTAGGGCCAGATAGTCCTTTGCAGGCTTTTTAATCCAATTTGGACCATGCTGCTGCTGCCATCAGTTCCCATCTTCTGCGCCCTGCAAAGGTGGCCGGTGGCTGGGGCAGGCGCGGTGCTTGCCAGACCTTCTAACGCTGCTCGGGGCCACGGGACATTGAAACATTAAGGGACCAAAGTGTGATGCCGTGGTGTGTTACACGCTCAGCGTTGCTTCCCGGGAGCTCTGGGGACTGTTCATGCAGCGTGACAGCGGATTTCACCCCCCCGCTAACCAAGTCCAGCAAGTTTGGGTCAGTAAAACTCCCCCTCAGAAAAGGGCCAAGTCAGGAGAGCAGAGGGAGTCCAGCCCTTCTCCTCACTGCTTTTCTGGAGGTAAATCAGCAAGGCTATCAAATCCGAGTGCCCTCCATTTGATAACTAGTCACAGACATATTTGTAATGAGCCAAGGCTTCTGTCGGCGTGTTTTGGAAGCTGGCGGCCATCGGTGATGGGATTTCTTGGGATGGGGTAGGCAGGGTGAGGGGATGCCCCATGCACAGCTTCAAGGCAGCATCTCTCCCCTGCCCATCCACACGCTCCAGAGAAGAAGGGAGGGGGAGAGAGACCTGCAGCCCCAACCCCGCCAGCTCAGCACTTTCGTGCTTTTCTTGTCAGGGGAAAAAAGAAAAAAAAAAAAAAAAAGAATAAAAACCCCCTTTTTGTTGTGTTTCCTTTTTTTGTTTGCTAATTTATTGTTTTGTCCTGAGCTTGTGCTTCTTGAAATCCCTTGTTCTTGATGCTCATTAAAATATTTTCGGCGTGCGCGGGCTCAGTTAGTTGCTGCTACACGCTTTTTGTGTTTATTTTTCCCTCCTCCCCAGACCCCCCCACTACACAACCCCGCGGTCAAAACTTCCCTGTGTTTTCCATGTGCTTATTACCCAGAGAATCAAGGCTCCTTAGCAATTTTCGAGTCACTCCAAAGCAATCAATTATGCATCAAATGACTTTTTGATTCTTTACCTTGTGAGAGGAGAGATGGAAGAAGAGGCTGTCTTTTTATTCTTTTTCCCCTCCTCTATATTATTATTATTTTTATTATTATTCTCCTCTCTCCCTTCTTCTCCCTCTCTCCCTTTCTGTGCTCGAACGGGTCTGCCTGCTGGCATCGGGATTATGACATGATCAAATGGCTTGCTTTTAATTGGCAACAGCTCCGAGATGGAAAGAAGACAGAAAGATTAAAAAGAAAAGGCCATGGGAGCTGGAGCCCTTGTGTATGGCTCTTGCAGCTTGTTGCGGTGTCAGGTGAGGTGGGAGGACAGGGTTGAGCCGAAGGGGACCCAGGCACTTTGGTGTAAGGGTGATTGGGCAGCTAGATGGGGACAGCCAGATGAGGACAGCCATGAGGACGATGGAAAAGGAGAGGGGTCACTCATGATGCTGCAGCCAAGGAGGGTCTATGTGCAGAGCGCTCTCCTCCCCATCCTGAGCTGGCCCAGCTTCACCTGCACCCACGAGTTCAGAGAGAGCAAGTGACCTGGGGACAACGTGCCAGCAGCAGCAATGCCGCGACACCTCCTCCAAAGTCAGCTGTGAGGATCTCAGACATGGGAACAAGTTGCCCAGAGAGGCTGTGGAGTCTCCGTCCTCAAAGGTACACAGTCCCCATCGTTTACCTCCCCCAAGACTCACCCCCTGAGTTGAGCATGTTCTCCAACCAACATCCCCCAAAACTTCAACACTTGGGTGTCAGCAAAGCTTTTCTATTTAACCCTCAAAACCGACTCCCTGTCCAGCAAAGATCTACCAAGGGAATTTCCTCTGTCTCCAGGAAACAAGAGATGTTCTGGAAGGTGCAGAGGTCAAAGCCAGTGGGACTTTCCTGGGCATAAGCTCTTCTTCCCCTCTCTCAGTTTAAATGTTGCTGTGCCTCAGTGACAAGGACATCCAAGTACTCATTTTCAGGTGGGGCCGCAGTGCAAGAGTCACAGCAGGGAAGAGGCAGAAATGGGATCTAACACATCTCAAAGGGTTCCTCCAGCAAGGTGCACAGTCCTGGACTGTTAGAGGTCCCAGGCAAGATTTATCCATGTCCTGCTCTGAAAGCTCCTCACATCACAGCCACCAGCAGCACCAGCAGCAGGTGACAGTATTTTACCTGCAGACCCTGAGGTTGCAGAAGACCCTGTGCGTGTCCTTTATGAGTGGGCAGCAGGAGCCACATCTTTGACCCCTTTTCTTTCGCAGTGGTATCCCTGGATCTGTTTGTCATAATTTGTGGCCCCGACCTGTGACATCCTGAGTGCAGGGCTCTCCCCTCCTCTGAGTGGGAGACTCCCACAACTGGGTTAAAACAGATGCGAAGGACAATATACAGTTTAGAGTGGCTAAAGCAACTGTCCATCTTCTCTCCATCCTTCCAGCTCCAGCCTTACACCTTCTGGGTCCAGTTCACATGATAGAGATGATCATACTGGGATTATGTATTCGCCAGGACATATGAGCTGTTTATACTCATAATAATAATAATAAAAAGCAACAAAATAAAAAACAAGCATAAAAAAAAAAAAAAGCCCCTAAAACAAACAGAAAAGCAGGTTGTGTTAACTTGTGTTTTACCTCTCGACTTTCCCACCACAACCCAAAAGGTTTTGAAACACGATGTGCGCTGAACTCGGGGTTTTCCTCAAGTAAATAAATGTGATTTAAAAATACCCTCCTCCTCTCCTCCTGAAGATGAGACCTACAGAAGGGACAAGCACCCCCTAGCAGTGGAGCTCTTGCCTCTTCAGAAGTGCTAGCTGTACAACACATGAAACTGCAGCTTCTTACCAGCCCTTAAATGACCTGATGGGTATGCCAAGTGCGGTACCCTGCCCCTATGATCCCAAATATCCCTGAGGGAATCCCCCACAATGAGACACAAGAGGCCATTCAGCCTCCATTGTCCATCTATTTCTATGGCTTCTCAATCAAGATGCTAACAAGGCAGCACAGGTGATGCCTCAGGCTGTGGATGTCCTTTGTAGGACACAATAAGGATCTGACTTACGATATGCCGCCTCCATCAACAGCATCCCTTTCAGTAAAGAAAACCAACTGCACCCTAAACTGCATTTGCAAGAGCTCAGCCAGCAGGGCAAGGGAAGTCATTAGTCGCCACAATGTGGCACTTAGGGGGACACATCCGAAGTACTGTGCTCAGTTTCAGGGCCATGGTACAAGAAACACAAAGTCCAATGGGGGACACCCAGGTGGGTTGGGGAGTGGAGCTCATGAAGTATAGGGGGTGGCTGAGTGAGCTTGAACTGTTCAAGTGGAAAGAGGGAGGTGAAAGGAGAACCTAGTTGCAGTCTTCCGCTACCCAACAGAAGTTCATAAAGAAGATAAAGCCAAACTCTTCTCAGAGGTACCCAAAAAAGGACAAAGTGGAGATAATCACAGGCTGCAGTAAGGGCAAGTTTTCACCCTGGGGGTGGTCAGACCCTGGAAAAGGGGCCCTGGGGCTGTGAAATTTCCATCCCCAAGATCCTGAGTAGCCTGATCTAACTTTGAGGCTGGCCCTGCTTTGAGCAAGGGGTTGAACTAGAGATGCCAGCACTCCCTTTTAACCTAAATTATTCCATGACTCTCTGATTTATCACTGGCTGGGCAGATCCCACTCAGGCTGCAGTCAACTTACAGCACAAGGTCTTTGTTGGGAAGCAAACAGCAAGGGGAGAAAACACTCCGGCGGTCCCACATTCAGAGGCAGTTCTGACTGCTCGAAGACTAGGGACACCATCGAGCTGGATTGTCCCTAGTCCTCAGCCATTTTGGCAAAGCACAGCGTTCACGACATCCAACCTGCATCCCCCGCACCACATCAGCAGCTCCAGGATGACGCAGGGCTCAGGACAGAGCCAGCAGAGCATCCTTTGGCAGCCACAAATAGAAAGGAAGAAGCAGGCTGAAGGGGTCACAAGGTACAGCTACTATTAGTGTGACATCTACAACACCCAGACGCTCTCACTCAGGGTCTACAGGATCTGAAGAACCAAAGCAAAGGGATTAGCTCACTGGTGAAATCTGTGGGTGATCAGGGTGGGCTAGGTTAGGTGAAGGAGACATAAGGTGAAGAGAGCAGTAGCGAAATCCAGCATGCAAACCAGAAGGTTCTTTACAAGGGTCCAACACCAAGGGCCACGCTGCAGACATGTTAAGGAGAACATGTCCATGGTTTTTTGATAGTATCAGACAAGAGCATTTCAATATCCTATGAGATCTGCCCTAGTCTCTGGCTGAGTGAACGTTGATCAAACACATCCCACACAGCCATTTCTTCCTGGGTGAAGATGCAAGCAGATTTTGGCTGAAATCAGTCCGCGTGGAAAAGATCTGAGCACAGATCCCTTGGCTGAGTGAATGAACCTGGCTCATCAGGGGAAGGCACAAAATCAGTGAGACACTTGAAAACAGAGGAAAACAATGAGTGTCAATAGCGGGATCCACATGCAGAGATGAATCCCCCAACTGTAGGTGTCTATGGTGCAGACACCTCAATTCATACGCAATCTACAGACTCTCCATGCAGTCAATATGGAGTTAGAAGCATTTTTAGGGAATGATTCAGCTCACCCAAAGGATATGTCTTAAACAGGTCAGACAAATCACTGCCTGCAGGAATCTCATCTCCAGTGATGATGGATTTCAGGTATCTAGTTCAGGTGGAGGTATCTACACGCTGAATGCTGGGAATCATAGAATGGCTAGAGTTGGAAGGGACCATCTAATTCTAACCCCGCTGCCATGGGCAGGGACACCTCCCACTAGACCAGGTTGCTCAAAGGCCCATCTAGCCTGGCCTTGAACACCTTCAGGGATGGGGCAGCCACAGCTTCTCTGGGCAACCTGGGCCAATGTCTCACCACCCTCACAGTCAAGAATTTCTTCCTAATATCTAATCTAAATCTACCCTTGCAGACAACCATCTTGTCTATCTCTGTTTGTCTATGATTTAGGGACTATAACTGAACAGATCACATTTAACTCCGTTTAGTCACTGGAGAATTAGGTAACACAGTCAATAGTCTGGGGTACAACTCTTCTCATCCTCAAACAGACACTTACCTTTGCTGAATGTAAAGGCACCCTAAACTCCACTCACTGCATTGATCAGCTCTCCATCAGCTATACAGGGATGTAGACCTCCTACTTCATCTGTCCCATAGGGAGGTAAAGTCAAGTAGAATGAATCCCACTCAAGAGACTGAGCTGCCCTGCAAGGGTATCAAAGATACCCTGCAGAGCTGACTGACAGTGGGACTCCACAAAGATGCATGTAAGGGTGCCATCACGTGCAGATAGCCAGATGTGTGTCTGAAATATAGGGTACAAGAGAAGGGATCTAACTCCTGTGGCCAGCGGTTGGCACCTGGGAAGGGACACAAATTTCGCTCATTGGCAGTGAGTGTGAATTCCTTGAAGAGAAGTCAGAGTTGCGCTATTCAGCAGGGTAGCGGTGTCCCATCCAAGACATCTGGTGAAGCTGCAGTTCCCTCTCAACTCCAGAGCAGGCTCCAGAGAGGTTTGAGGTTATGTTTGAGGCTGTATAAGAGCCTTTTCATTCAAGGATGTGGAAAAAGCAGGATCTCATCCATCACTCTCCATGCACAGAGCAGTCATAAAGCATTTAACTTAGTGTCCAATCACTTTTGTTCATTCGAAATGGGCGGACCAAACACAGGGATGGTAAAAGTAACCATTCCCATGTACAGCAAGACTTGGGGGGGCGGTGTTGCAGGCTGTACGGATTTCTTCAGTGGGAATATCAGAGTGGAAACAAAAGTTACTTGAAACTGGTATTCAGGAAAAAAAAAAAAAAAAAAAAAGAATTAGTGATTCCTGCAATTTCCCAGGAATTCCTTGGGCCATTGGGGTGAACGGCTGAGCCATGCAGAGAGCAGCTGTCCAAACACACATGGTGTGAGACTTTAACTAAGCATGAACAAGAAATAAGGGCTATGGGGAGAAGTACAGAGAAAGCACATACCGCTGCCATCCATATGTCTCTAACTCCCTCTCCAGACCTCAGAGCATCAGCAATGGTTAGTGCGCAGGGAAAAGGAGAGGATAGGTTGTCACTGCTGTGCAGCTGTGGAGAATCAAGATATAACACTGGAGAAGTCAAGCTCCTGCTACACAGAGTCCAGCGAAGGTGTGCAGGGGAAATCGATTGTTTACTGAACTGTAAAATTTACCACCTCGGGCTGAGAAGTAAGAACTCTACTGGGACCAATATTCCTTTTAGTCCGACAAATGCACTTGGAGCTTTCCAGTGCTGCCTGAATGAGCATTTGACAAGTCCCAGGTAGATCACGTCTCAGCTTTAAAGCTCTGGTTCTGACCACCATGGGGAAGGTAAAATAAAAGTTTGAATAAATTGCAAGACTGGGGGATAAATTAAAACCTTTTAGATGAAATCTCTGAAAAACTGAAGTCAGAAAATTAGCATGAAGCAACGGATGCTCTCAGAGAACCTACTCCAAACATTGGTGGACAATGGACAAGAGAAGAAACGGATGGACAGACTATGAAATTTTTGACACCCACTACAGACTATGAAATTTTTGACATCCGCCCCATCCCAAACAAAAGCTCTATTTGGAGAAAGCCACCGGAATATTTGGGAAATCTAGTGCTTGCTGGCCAATATTTCATCTTCACATTGACCCGTGTTCAAACAGTCAGTGACATTAGCCCACCGATATTTCATCTAAAGAGCAGGGGAAAACTGTATGGATGTCAGGGGAACCTGAAAGCATTATCTGCAGATTGCAAAGGCAAGAGGTGTTGTTACTACGCAGGGATGTTAGATGTGCTTGCTTTGCACGGGTTCTTGTGAGGCACTTGGGAGGGCTGGACTCATCGTGTGCCACAATTCTTGTGCGTGAAGGCTACAGTAAAGCTAATCCACGCAGAGTGTTGGGGTGGCTGATTTCAAAGCTCTCCCACGGGTTTATCTGTTATGCCAATACCCAATTAGCTCACTGACAGTCGCTTTCTAGTGGCAATTTAAAGTTGTGGACTCAGGCTGATTTTGCAAGTGGCAAACTCAGAAAGCATGTTACTTTCTTTCTTGGGCACCAAGGCATCTGAGATAGATGGAAACTTTCTAGGATGCCCTTACAGAAAGAAAGAAGCAGATTCTTGCTGAGTGCCTGCAGCTTTTCTATGTTGCACCAGGACTGGGTAGAAATGGAGCTGTGAGATGCAGTGTGATCACAGAGCATGAGGAAAACAAAGTCCTCCAGCCATGGTCTAGGTTCTGGACAGCTACAGAAGAATATTATTTACGATGAGGTAAACAATAGCAGCTTATTAGCTAACTGACCATGGAACGCAAACAGCCAGATCCCACTTGCGCTGGCTCTGCCCAAACTCAGTTCATCCCTGAAAAAGCCTGTGATCAAACAGTCCAGAAAGGAAAAGGTAGGACCATTGCACAGGGTCAAGGAGATCTGCATTATTCTGCATCTGCTCTAGACCTCTGGAGACCATACCTAGCATCCCAGCCACAGGACCATCCCTTCTCCCCCTCGCAGGGAGCAAAGTGCTTGGCTAACAACATTCCAGCCCTTGACAACCTGTGCAAGCGAGAGAGGCAAGCTGTCACCCAGCCCCATCATCCTGATGGACAGGAGCTTATATCCCACTCTGGACCCAGGAACCAACAATTCCATCAGCTTATTCCAAAACAAAGTGTGCATTGAGGGGTTAGGTTTCAGTTTTTCCGGCTGTGAGAAGAAGAGGCTGCCAAACAAAATAACACTGACAGCTGCTCCGGGAGTCATGCGCTGCTCGGTGACCTCAGCTCCTTCGCAGGGTGGCCTCCAAGCAGACATTGGCCAGCAGTGCCACCGAGCACCAGGGCAACCATCAGTGGCAGCCAGGCCCACATTTGGAGAGGCAGAGCATGCAGCCTACCAGCTGTGAAACACATCACCTCCCTCCAGCACTATCCTTTCCCCCTTCTGCCCTCTCCATGATGCTCTCCCAAGAGTTAGCGCTTGTGGGGCCATTGTGTCATAGCGATTGTCACTAAACTAAAGGCTCTTGGAAGTGCAAACTGTTTGGAAGGCAGGGTGCAGAAAAGGGCTCTGCAATATTTGGTTCATAGACAGGAGCAGTCACCTTAAAGGGAATTTTCGTGATGTCGCACACAGACAAAGAGGAAACTCGACATACTTTGCAAATCCCTCTCTTATACCCTCCTTCGCCTGCTGTGCTATTGAGAGGCATTGAAATACCAGCCATGAAATGCTCTCATGTGCCTTGTTCCCATCTCAAAATGGGATAATGACAGACTAATTGCACAGAGATTGCTGTCACAGGGGACAATTAAAGGGTGTCATATTGGGGGCTGCTTAGGAACCCCACTGAGCCTTACCAGTTTGCAGCTCCGGCTATCAGATGGCAACAGTTTCAGGCACAATGGATTGATTAACATCTACTAAAGCTCTTGGCACTGTACTGATCATGTTCTTCAGCTGTCCAGCCCAGAGCCACATTACAACAAGGTAAGATATTCTCACTATTCCTGTTGGATCTGCTGAGCATCCATGTCTTTTATTTCCAGCAACTCAATCCACTTGTCCACACAGGTGCCTTTGGAGATACCTTAAGGTAATCTGGTTGACCTTCAGTTGCCAGTCTGAAAGGGCTCAGGTGTGCCACAGATCTCCATGGGATATCCTAATCCCATGCAAAGAACTTGCGTGCTTTTGGATACCTCAGACAACAGTAAGCACCATCTTTACCCAGCTGGATGAAGCCCCCGAGAAATGGACAATTCCAGAGGAGGTTATCAAAATTGACATTTGAAGACTACTTTGATTCTCCAGCTGGTTGAAGACCATGGCCATTCAATGCTTTAGTGCTGTTCCGTGCCTTCCTTTCTTCTCATGCTTCCTGTGATGCAAGTTTCCAGTAACTCCTTGCTACACTTCTAAGCATTGTTTTAACCTACAAAATGTAATGATTTAAGCAATAGCTACAATGAGTTAGAGAAACAATCTCCAGATCCTTGTGTGCTTGCTCCCCAGTTGAGGCACCCAAGTTAAAGGTCTCCAGCTTGGGACTGATTTAATTTGGAGATGGGGACTTCTCACTGGAGGTCTTTGATTCAAGCTTTTCCCATAATTGTTGATCCAAGACAGTTGACATTTCATAATTATTGTAGCTGTGGTCTTTAAGAAGTTAGAAGCTTCACAGATGTAGTTATCAGGAGAGACCATGGTGATATCAGTTATGTTCCTTATACTCCAACTTCCATAAACTTCTCAGTATAAACTTCCCGAAAGAGACAGGTGCAATTGCAGCACAGACCCTTGTAGCCTATGACTCTGAATCTGACTTTCCTTGAGTATTTCTTGCAACAACAGGTGATGTGAGGAAGGTCCTTCTAGTTTTGCATGGTGGGGAGAGTAGCCCATGGACTAATGATGTTGTCTGAGCCACCTTCCGTTTCCTCCCAGATTTCTGACTTTCTTGAATACATACTTTCCAGCATACACAGCAATTCACCCTCCACAGCACCAAATTAATCAAGGCCAGGAAATTAGCAGGAGCTTCACTACCAAAGGTTCAGGCAAGAGACTTTGCAGAAGCAGTCACAGCTTTGTGAAAGGGCAGGACACGTGCCCAGAGGTGGTCATTTGGAAGCTCAACTCTTGCAATAGCACATACAATTGTAGCACTTGGATGCCCAAACTTCCTGAGCAAAGTCCTTGGGTCATTCCTTATTACAGACATTTAGAGGAGATGGAGAGGTCACCCTCTGCTTGGGTCAACCTTAACCCTTGGAAGTCTGGGTAGGGCTAGCTTGCCTGGTTTGCTGGCCAGAAATGCACCCCTCTCCCGCCACCTCCTTCCCATTCACCTTCTCGTTCTTTGCAAAGTTGAGAAGTGAACAGATGTTTGTCTGCTTTCCCACCTAGCTCCCCCACACCCCCCCGCTGGAGCGAACTCACCTCCCCAGTGTGGGAAAGCCCCGGAGCAACCTCCTTTGCAACTCTGCAGACTCCGTGTCACTTCACCTGTCACACAAGCTGGTGACAAGGCAAGCAACAGCACGCAACCCGCCAACCACCACCACGAGCCAACGGGGGAGAGGAAGAGGGGGTGGCGGGGGTAAGCAGATGTACCACGAGTTGCTCCCCGAAAGCATTTTTTTTGCATCAGGAGGTGTGAAATGAAGTCTGCACCTCCCTCTCCTGGCGTAGGTACCATAGCAGCTGCCAATGGCTACAGGCCTACCACATCAGCCTTGCTATTTCTGTGAGATGTCAAACATGCAGTGCTAAGCAATCATCTCTCCTGCCATCTGCCAAGGTGAACATGGCGTGTGGATGTTAGATCAAATAACTTGACAGACTCTCATCCCCCTCCCTTTTTTTTTTTCTTTCTTTTTGAAGATAGAGAGCGGAGGGGAGGGAGGAAACAATACCACGTTAGTTCAGAGACTTCATTCATCACTGCTGCTCTATGGCTATCAGAGCAGGAAGTTCATTTAAAACTGGATTCTCTTCCATTCCCAACTAGGATGGAAATGGGACAGGGCAGTGCCTTCTGCCCTTAATCCCTTCTGTGGGATTAAGATGACCCTGTTGGCCCTGGAAATACTGCCAGTCCTAGTGGGCATCTGCTACTGGCCGCCATCGAGTCCCTGCTGAAAAGATATGTCCATTCTTGCCCAGATAGAGGACTTTCAAAAGACATGGACAATGAGAAAAGTCTTAGGCCTGAGAGCTGCCCTCTCCAGGAAGATAAGGTGATAAGCCCAAAAGCTAATAGTTGTCCTACATTGCCATGGTCTGAGTTTCCCAGTTCCTACCCTTTGGACTGCCCACTGCATGGACCTATGGTGCTGGACAAGCTCAGCAGCAGTGAGTGAACCACTCTTCCCTCATTAAAAAGCAAAGTCTGGAGTGATGAGCAGGAAGGAATGTGGAGAACGTGGAGAAATGTCTTCTTGTCGTCTTCTTCACAGTCCCTCACTGAAGACACACTAGAGATGGGAGGACTTGGGAGAAGTTTTTCTTTGCTTTTCTTGAAGGTTCCTTGCAAGATTTGGGGCATCTCCAGATCTCCTGTGACATTTATCCAACAGATACTTAAGTAAAAAAGGTTATGGTTTAGGAAATCCCAATAGATAGTTTGCCATGGGAAGCCCACCATGTTCAGCTGTAAAAGCTTTCAGCTTCACCCTTACCTTGATGTCTAGGTCTTTAAGGGCTCCATAT
The DNA here is from genome assembly GCA_947846985.1 of Fratercula arctica. Taxonomy (NCBI): domain Eukaryota; kingdom Metazoa; phylum Chordata; class Aves; order Charadriiformes; family Alcidae; genus Fratercula; species Fratercula arctica. The sequence continues at coordinate 163,846,874 of CANTUZ010000002.1, forward strand.
TGTTCTTGCCTATTGAGACTCTATCACATTTTCAGGTTCAAATGGCTATAAAAGTTGGGAGAATGGGAAGGAACATAAGTAACAGCTGCCAGAGGAAGCAGTTGCATCTTCAACTCAAGTGAGGAGTCTCTGCCAGTGGCTGGGAGGATGATCTATTACTTTCCTCTTGACTTCTTACCATACCTCACACCTCCATAAGACACAAGGTCTCCTGAAGGAGAAACTAATTCCTAGAAAGTTGCTCATGTGGCTAACTCTGAAGAAGGGAAATCCTCCAGCCTGGCTTTACCTGCAGACCCGACTGATGGGATTGCAGCACGCAAGTCCTTTCTCCATAGTCTAACTGAAACTATGTTTAGTTGCAGCCTTCAAAGTGTTAACTATCAGTTCCCAGCCTCCCATCTCTTACCTTTTGTCTTCCTTGCCCTCTCCACCTTCTGCAAACACACCTTACAATTTCCTCATTCTACCAGTATATTCCTGAGATAAAATAAAGTCCTCCTCACTCTTTGCTGGAACTCCTTGGTTTGGGCATGTCTGAACATCACATTCAGAATTTACAGTCCAGTTGCCTATTTCTCTCACACTTCATTATACATCTACTATGTTCTCCCCACAATCTTCTCCAAAGCCTGCCCAAACACTACCTTTGAATCCTTCCGAAAAAACGGAACACCAAAACCAAAGTTAATTCCAATAAGGAAGTGGAGCAACTCTCAATAATCTGGGAAAAGTAGAGTGTTTTGTTAGAGCTTTTAGTATGATACAGATATGACCAGAATGATAACAATTCTAAATTCAATGTATTTCATAGGTGCTGGGCTGAAATTGTTGGCTGAGTCAGTGGGGTTGTTCAGCCTGGAGAAGAGAAGGCTCTGGGGAGACCTTGTAGCGCCTTCCAGTACCTAAAGTGGGCCTACAGGAGGGATGGGGAGGAACTTCGGATCAGGGAGTGTTATGATAGGACACGGGGTAACGGTTTCAAACTGAAGAAGGGTAGATTTAGATTAGATATCAGGAAAAAATTCTTTACTGTGAGGGTGGTGAGGCACTGGAACAGGTTGCCCAGGGAGGTTGTGGATGCCCCGTCCTTGGAAGTGTTCAAGGCCAGGCTGGATGAGGCTTTGAGCAGCCTGGTCTAGTGGGAGGTGTCCCTGCCCATGGCAGGGGGGTGGAACTAGATGGTCTTTAATCTCCTTTCCAATCCAAACCATTCTCTGTTTCTATGATTCTATGATTAACAAAAGAGAAAATGAGGAAAGCCTGGGGCTAAAGAATGGCTAGAGGGTCAGCATGCTGGTGTCTATGCTCTGTTGGCCAACACAATGAAATCACTTGTCTACTGATTTTTTTTAATGCCATAACCATGGAATTACTACAGTTTCTACAGTCTCACTGGAAACCCTTCAACTCTAAATCCTCTTTAGGTGCAGTGATCAAATACTAATTTCAATTAGTGCTAACTATGCTTCAAACTCGAACCATAAACACCAGCCTATCACCACTGATGCACGTCCTTTCCAGAGCAGCCTGGCCTGGAGTTCAGCAATATTGAGAGACCGTAGGTTTCTCTCTGCTTCCCCAGCATTCAGCCTTGAGTTCATCAGTGGTGTCTAGGCCTCTTGTTTGCCCTGATGAGGGATTTGCAGATGTTTTTACAAAAACTTTCCTAAATTGGGAAAAGCAGGCGTTGTCTTAGAAGGGAAGGACACTAGTGGAAGTTCATGGGGAAACTTCTTCCTTTTATGGCTTTACCTTCTGTTGTGAGACCTGCTGCCAGCCCATAGGAGTCACCATCCCAGTGAACAGTATGAATTTTGGAGGACACAATAGCCAAAGATGGCATTGTCTAGAAAACGTGCAACTTCCCACAGCCAATGATGAAACACAGCCATCCACACCTGAGCTTTATTTGGTGCAGTAGCAAAAAGTGGCACTTAAGTTTCATTTCAAAGGAAACTCACAAATGTAGCTCACCATAAAAAAAAAAAAAAAAAAGATATTAAAGTCAATTAGGTGCATTTGGGATTTATCACTCACATCAGTTATAAGATCACTCGCTCCTATGCAGAATCCAAGTGAGAGGAGAAATAAAACTTGTCATGTTCAACCAGTGGGTAAGGATGAGGAAGAAATATAAAAATTTAAAATAGTCTCCAAAGGCTGAACACTTAAATAAATAAATAAATAACACTTCCTATACATTTTTATGAATATATGCATATACATAGTTCTTATATATGTCTATATGCTTACATAGGACAACAGGAAGATTCACTTTCTTGATGGGGTAGTTAACCATCAGAACCTCTTTCCTAAAGAAGTGGAAGAGCAGATCACCTGTATGTCTTCAAAGCATACCTGACAGCTTTCTGAAAGGTGCATACTACTTCAAACTGTCTCTGGATGTTGGGTTCTCAACCAAGCAATCTTGTCAGATTGCTTGATGGGCCCATTTTGCCCTGAATAGCTCTGGGCCAAGCTCTTCTCAGATGACAGTTGTGATCAAGACATTACACCAGCTGCTGAACCAGTTAGAGGACTGGGATCCCTTTGTGATGGGATAATTCACTACACCCAAGCAGGCACTGACTCATGGTTTCCTAATATGCACCTGAAACTTTGCAACCCCATCTGATGGTCAGGTTACTCCATATGTACCTGCCTCAGTGATTCTTGTACCTTCTGCTGTTACATGAGACCAGAAGCAAAGGAAAAGGCCAGACAACCCCTGCTTGGAGAAGTCTGGCAATACAAGTATTTCTAGGCTGTAACGAATTAAAAAGAAGTTTCTAAGGGATGATAGAAAAGTGTCTCAAAAGACAAATCATTCTTGATAAAGATGATGCTGAGTAGAAATCCCCCCAGCTGTTCAGCCACCACCGTGACCAACCAAGCATGGAGCTTTGGAGCAGAAACCTTAGCATGGCCTGCTTGGAGAACAGGGATCAACTGAAATGTCACCAGCCATGTGGTTTTTCAGGGATTTAGTTCAAAGTTAATCCTATGCAACTTTGAAAGACTTGCAATTCACTTACCTAGCATTGTAGGTATTTAACATCGAAGCATCACCTGCTCGCGGAAAATCCTGGAGCAGTTCCTAAGATGGGATTGCATTCCCTTGTCAGCCAGTCCGATAAGCACGTATGCTGTATGAACAGGGATCTGACTCTGAATGTCTCTGCCCCAAAACACAGCAATATGTTTCTTTGTATTCATACCTAGTAGCAAGATAGTGAAACTGAGTTTGTTTTCTTCTGAGACAACTGGTTTTACAACACCTTTACTGGTGCTGTCTAACTGGAGAGGAAGGTGAAGTGGATCTTGCGATACCGAGCACGAAGGGATCAAACCCATGGTGGGATCATTCAGGAGCCTTGACAGACTAGACAGTGCAGATGACTGAAGGAGGGAAGGCAGGTCTTTTGTGCCCAAGCATGCCACCCTGGCAATCCCAAATTCTTCTCCTGGCTGTGCCCCTGCTCTAAATCACTTGATCTGCCTGTGCTTCACCACATCCTAAACTGGGGAATGTTTCCTAAAGAGAAGGTTGGTAACACTTGTGTGATTGTTTGTCAAACTGGGAGGTGCAAAGACGCCCTCTACACAGATAACTGCATGTAAAATCCAAACCTCTCTGTCCTCCAAGACAGCAGAGGAGATACAATTCCTGCCCTTTTAGTCCCAACTGTGACAGTTAACATCGAGAAGAGTATTGGTCAGAAAGAAACAACAAAGGGTATTTGAAACTGTTCAGTTCTGCAATTAAGGCATTTATCTTCATCACAAACTCCCTGCATGAACTTAAAGTCACTTCCCATGCCTCAGGTCTTCCTTTGAATGCTGAAGAGGCTGCCTTATAGGATACTTTCATCATCTGCCTTCAAAAGGTGAAGATATCATAGTCAGGTTGAAATGGGTTTGTAGTAGGAAGGGAGAAATTTCATGGCAAACAGCAAGTCTGCTTTTTGAGGCCACGTGGTGATATCTCTGCTGACTTGTACCGCTAATCACTGGATTGTGGATGCATGGAAGATGTTCTGACCCTCTCTTCACGGAGGAGTGGTGGCAGAAGTAGCTCTTGGGCAAAGGCAGCCGATCAGCTGGAGTCACCCCACAGCTTCCCCATTGGTTGCCCACGGTCCACAACTCTTATCATTCATAGCTCAAAATTGAGGAACACTACACAGCCTGCCTCACCATTAAACAAAATCTGTCTCCATGAGGAGGAACAGAGCCCATTTGACCCAAGCAACCGCAGTCAAGAAGAATGCCAAAAAATAGGCCTGCCATGAGACCTTTGATGAAGCATTTATCCCGTGGTAGTCATGATAAAAAACAGGCATTCCTCATGCCTCACCGCAGGTATAATCTTGAGCCATGTCACACACAGATTTCCCCCGGACTCAGAGTCAGTGCCATGTTTTCCACTCCCCAACCTAATCTTTGGCCTGGCTACAGGGAATCCATGCTCCAGCATGGAGATACCCTCTGGAAGTAGCTCCATCTTGGCAGTAGCAGAAACAAGGCTTCCTCCTTTACAAGCATGTGTGCCTGCCCACGCAGCTGGCAAAATCTCCACTCTGAAAAGCTCATCAGTATAAGGATCTGTGCATAGCCCTGTCCCCTACAAAAAGCATGACTCTGATGAAACCCAGTGGCAACCTAAGCAATGCTGCAGCCAAAGCATCAGAGGAGCACTGAGTGCAGGTGACTGACCATGTGCAGAGGCAGTCAGACGGCAAATGGAGACCTCCTGTTGTGAAGCACATGACAGCTACACCGTATGCATGATTCAAATCCCCCAGGGGTCAGGAGCCCCCAAACATGGGAGATGGATGCACAGAAAAATGGAGAGAATGGACTGGATGGCAAGTTACGGACCCAGAGAGATGGTCAGGATTCCCAGCCTCATCACGGTTGCATATGAGTTACCAAGTCCCAGACAGACATCAGACATCTGTGAATATCTGGGACTGATCCCAAAGGCTTAGGGCTTGCCTCTCTGTTCTCCAAGGCAATGAGGTAAGAAGATCAAGAATGCTGAGAAGGTGGGAACTATGGGATGCCCTTAAGGTGAACAGGAGTTGTAAGCCACTGTGACACCATGAAATCATAGAATAGTTTGGCTTGGAAGGGACCTTTAAAGGTCATCTTGTCCAACCTCGCTCCCTGCAATAAGCAGGGACATCTTCAACTAGATCAGGTTGCTCAGAGCCCTGTCCAACCTGACCTGGAATGTTTCCAGGGATGAGGCATCTACCATCCTTCAATCTTTCATTTTACAAGTTCTTGTAAAAGGGATTTACAACAAAAATTCCCAGAGCTGGTGACCCTGCGAGAGAAGAATGTAAAGCATCTTGAGACATAGGACTAGAGACCACAGAAGTTCTCCCATGGGATACCAAGGGACAGACAACTTGTCCATATAGACATTCCACAAGACATGAAATTCCCATGATGATTTTTTCCATCCTGGGTTAGGGAGAGATCTGGGGGTTTCCCACCCTGTTGAACCCAGAGGACCGGGATATCTGTCCTCACCACCATTGCTGCATTTGAGCAGGGCAGCTCCCATCACCAGGAATAGCAACCATTCTTCACCCTCCACATCCAATACGTGGTGGAAACCCAAGGCCACGATCAAGATGGGTGAGTAACTCTCTGGAAATACAACTTGTTTGGAAGCTCCAGCCCTCATCGCTAACCAGAAGATGAAGAAAACTAATCCAAGGCTACCAGAGACTTAACTGAAGACTTGCATCTCTGAGCCCATTCCCTCCCCTGGATTCATTCCAGCCACAAACACTGCTGCCGTCCCTCTCTGAAAAGCAAAGAGCCTCACCAGCTGAATCCATGACTGATGGAGAGCAGTAACCTTACTGTCCTGGCCCTCCCATCCCCAGCTATAAATCAGGAGCCTGTCAGAGGAGTCGGCCCTTTGGAGAAAGAGAGGTAGATAAATCAATCCCGCCAATCGACAGGCTTGCACTGAAATGCATTGTTGGTTTATCAGTCAATAGTTATCGACCAGGATCATGTTCCCAGGGTGATATTCTGCTCTCAGAAGGGATCCCACACTCCAGTGGAAATGTAGGCTATATAAGTGTTCAGCAGCACTGGGAGGAAAGTTGGGAAGAGAGGTTAGAGAGGTGCAAACTGGACAGATGGGGAGAAGATTGGTAAGGTGTACCAGGTACACCTGGTAAGGATGTAGCTGAGTGTTCTGGACAAAAAATGACGGTGATGGGGGAGGAGAGGAGACAGAGCATGATTATTTGCACTTGTGATAGAGACACAAAGAGTCCAAACTTGCTTCATACACCCTTCTCCAAAGTCAATGAGGAGGAGTCACATTTCTCCCAGTCCCCTCCAGTGAGTAAATACCTGTGAAACACTGAAAAGCCTGGGTCTGCTCCATGATGAAAAAGGCAGCCTGCTTCTGCTCTCAGCTGCTCCCCAGCTGTGGTTGAGGAGAACCAAGAAGTGCCATCTCCCCTTGGAAGCTAGTGGGTGTCAGTGTAATGCCTGGGGGGATTTTCAGCTGCTTCTAAAGACTTTGGAAACAATACACATCCCCAAGATGCAGAGCAAAGGGGATGAGGGTTGCATGGTCAGGCATCACAAGTTAGGATTTAAAGGTAATATCTCTGCATTAGGGCCTCCACTGAGACCAGCTGGCACAGAAGAGCCAATGTCCATACTACTAAAACCTCCAAGCAGAGTAGCAAACTACCTAGCCCCAGGCGAATACACCCAGAAAAGGTCGGAGCAGTGCTAATTGCCTGAGTTTTCATGTGTGCTAGGGACCTTTCCAAAACCAAACTGCATTTGAGATGCAGCTTCCCAAGCTGCCTCGTCAGCCCCAGTCCCTGCCTTTCCCTGTGTGCATAGTTGTGATGGTTCAAGACCAGACCGTGGCCTTTTTTTCACAAGACTATTCCTTCCCTGGGTGCAGAGCTTAGACTTCAACCACTTGAGAACTAAATACTCACAGGTCTGTTTGCTCCCATCTATTATTCGCTGTGCGCTGTATGACCCCAGGTCCTAATACAGAGAGTTTGCTGGTGCTGCTCTGTGCTCTAGCATCTCTGCAAACACACACTGTTTCTTCTTCCCAACTTCCCCATCAGATAAATAGTTTTTTTCCAGGGAAGGCTCAGCTAGAAGCTCCTCTTTCACTCTCTTATCCATTACAAAAACGCAGCTCAAGGCCTCCCTGTAATGCAGGTCATTGCATTTTGCTGCCTTGTGTTGAATAGCCAAGACCAAGCTGGGCAACTCCTGCTGGGAGAAAGGGAGAAGGAGGGAAAAAATGATTGGAGGCAGAGGGGAGAGCCCTGTAAAGCAGGTACTGATGCTGGGGGAATGAGAGAGGTGGCTTTTCAAGAAAGAACTGAGGTCCTGGAGCAGCAGTTCATGCCCAACACAGCTTATCCCTTACTCCACAGGTCCATGAACCATCCTGGCTCTGCAGGGATTTGGTAGAGCCAAAGTATTAGCTATGTCCTGCGTGTCTGCAGCAATTTCCCTTCCTCCCCTTTGTCCAACAAGTCCTCTCTGAAACCCTGCCCCAAGCAGCCCTTGGGGGGGCACCCTACACCCTCCCCCTCAATTACAGGAACATAAATTATGTCCCAGGGGCCCCTCAGCTCCCATCTTGCTCCCACCCCATTACTGTTTCAATCAGTCCCTAAATGGGCTCTTTGGGAACCCAGGCTGCTCACAGTTGGTCACTGCCCCTGTCTCTTTTTAATTGGAGCCTTAATCTCTCGCCGGCTATGATAATGCAATTGGTACCACCAAGCAGTTTGCGAACGGTTAACTACCCGTGCCGTCCGCAGCCCATTAGACACACTAAATCTGCCAGCTGCTCAGATTAGTTGAAACAGATTTTAGCACAGGGGGAATGGAGGGACTGCAGTCACGGGGACTGTGAGCACTGATAGGGCAAGGGGACAAGACCCCTGAGTCCTCTCCCGGCCATGTCATTTAGCAGCTGGTCCCAGGGCAGGACAAAATCTGGGGGTTTCCTTTGCAGATGTGAGGAAAAGCAGTAAATAAAGAAAATGATCATTTGAAACAGAGTGAGTGGCTCAAGACTCCTGAGTCTTATTCTCTGTTCTTTGGGGATTTTTGATTGAGTAATGGAACCATAGAATCATAGAATTGTTTGGGTTGGAAAGGACATTAAAGGTCATCTAGTTCCACCCTCCTGCCCTGGGCAGGGACACCTCCCGCTAGACCAGGTTGCTCAAAGCCCCGTCCAACCTGGCCTTGAACCCCTCCAGGGATGGGGCAGCCACAGCTTCTCGGGGCAACATATTTCAGTACCTCACCACCCTTACAGTAAAGAATTTCTTCCTGATACCTAATCTAAATCTCCCCTCTTTCAGTTTAAAACCATCCCCCCTCATCCTATGACTTCCCTCCCTGCTCCAGAGTCCCTCCCCAGCTTTCCTGGAGCCCCTTTAGGGACTGGAAGGGGCTATAAGATCTCCCTGGAGACATTAATTATCTCTGGGAGTCGGTGTCCAGACTCTAGGCAGGCATGAGAAGTACAGATCAGAGGGTGGGATGTGGAAACAACATCCCAGATTTCCACCACGAATCCATCAGTGATGCTCTGCCAATGTCTTTCCTCACATAACCTCTCGAGTGGCCTCATCCTGCCCCTCTCGCTGGTGATCACAGCATCCCCGCAGCTAAGCAGAAAGAGTAGCATGAAAAGTACTTCCAGTTTCACCATTTTTGTGGAGTGAGGGAGCAGGCCAGAGGGGACCCAGGGAGCTCACACTGCCCTGGGGGATCTCTGCTAATTCCCCTCTGCCATGTTGTACAGGAGGATTTGATATCCTGAGAGACAACAGCTGCAAAACAAAGTAGATATTTGAAGAAAAAATTAATTGTGAGAGCTTTGAGTTTTGGAAATAATGAGATTCAGGGAGTTCAGAAATTTTTGAGTGTGTTCATGTGAATGTCCTTTTTAACGGCAAAATCTCCAGGGTGGTTTGCTATTCTTTATAAAGGGGTGGAAATAAAGTGGCTGGGTTTTCTCCTCAAGCTTTTCCAGCGTGTAGATATGAAGGTGCTCATGCAAAGGAGCTCTGTACCACTCTATCTCAGGCAGATTGGGAGGCAGGACTTCCTAAATGGTCTTCAAATCTGCGTGAAAAATGTGGTTCGTCCCCCTAATGTCACAAATCTCAGAGCAGCCCTCCTTAAAGCCCTCACAAAAGAACAGCTACCCAGGCGAGCACTTTAGGAAGCCTAGCCCTGATCCTGGCAGCAAATCTGACAGGCCTTAGTTTTAATGAGGGAATAATCCAGATGAAAGAATCGCTCTTCACATGCAAAACATTGCAAGGGAAAAAAAACCTGTGTGCTGGCTGTACACATCTCCAATGAACACCCTATTTTCCCAGGCTCAAAGCTTATTGATTTAAGTCTTCCCCCTGTAAGGCTCATCCCATGCCATGTTTTGATGTCCCAGAACAACAGCTTCCAATATCCAGTATTATTCTGCAGCTTCTCGGAGCAAAAATTCACATTTTTCTTTATGTGAATTTGTGAAGTAGGTGGAAACACATTTGATTTCATTGTCATTGCATTGAAAATATCATTTTTCTTTGAACTGCTTCTGGAGCATTTCTATTGGGCTAAAAACTGTTGGAAATTTCAGCTCAGAAGGTGAAAAATATTAGGCAGTTATCAGCAGGGCTGGTCAAGAAAGGTTTGGGGCTTTTTTTTTTTTTTTAATGAAATAATTTTTTTGCCAGAAAACTGCAGTTAGTAAGGACAAAGACTGCACCTGATTGGCCCGGTGCTTAGAGCATTCCCTCCTGCTCCCAGAGACCCTTGCTGAAGTCCTTGATGGGGATTGAGAAGAGGAAGAACTTAAGGGCTGCAGGATCAGCATCATGTGTAAGTGGTCCATAGGCAAAGGATGGGGAGCAACCAAACTGGTACAGCGCTGTGTTGTGCTTTGACAGCGATCCTTTATTCACTGTAAAATAAATGTATGCATAACCCAGAGGTGTTCAGCCCACCACAGATTATCCTGCTCCTTCTCCCTTTCCCTCCTATGTGGGTGTACAGGCACGCGCGCGTGGGCTCAAGTCTTACACTTGTTTCACATAATTTATGTCCCCATTGTGGAGTGCAGGAATGACAAGGTGAGCAAATCCCATAGCAGCCTCTTAAACAACTCAATAGAGGGGACAACATTTTCATTTTATTGTTGTTCATAAAATTTTATGAGTTGGAACTTGCTATTTTTGTTCCGCAGAATGAAAGGAAGTGGTCTTTTTTATATTATTATTATTATTGTTTTTGCAAATCTGCAGTCACGAATGGAACAGCTCATAAATGCACGAGCCTGACTCCCTTTCTCTGCAGGGAGCTTAGGCACCAGGGCAGGAAAGGTCAGAAGGGAAAGACAGAGAAAGAAGACATTTTCCTCCCTTGAACTTGTGAGTTGCCAAGTTCCTGGAGAAGACGCAGGACCAAATTTAACTTTGTGGGTCAATGTGTGTGTGCATGCAGGTGCCACTGAGAACTAGGGAGGGAAGATGTTGTTATACAGTGCATAAAGACCATCTGGAGAGGTTGAAGCAGCTCCCCAACCTGCCATGCTCTTTCCCACAAGCTGCCCAATACGCACAGACCTGCCAGATCACTCGCAGCAGACAGGGCACCCTCTGCACCCAAAGCTGGACTTATTAGTTAGACTTTGCTGGCTCAGAGGCACGGAGCTGCCCATGTGGGCTTGGGGTGACAGAGTGGGGTCGGTTGTGCCTGCAGGAGGACTGTGCACCGGGGAACAGCATCAATGCACACTCAGAAAATGTGGGTCCGTATGTGTGAATTGACAAATGATGTCTGGGAGGGCAAAATGTGTGTATGACAGTGCTTACGGAGTGGGAGAGAAGTCAAGAGCTGGCATCCCCTGGCAGACGCTGCCTTTATGTTCTTGGCTTGCAAATCATCCCCATCCCTCTTCCCTTGCAAATCATCCCCATCCCTCTTCCCCTCCAGCAGTCCCGTCATTGTATATGACAAACTGCAGTTGCATTTTTAGTACCACAAGTGCTACTTGCTCACAGCCACGCACACACTTTCTCCAGCAACAATTCACACCCCAGCCTGACCCACATGTCAGACTCCAGAGCCCGTGGACAGGTAACACCAGCACGCAGCTCACATGCACGGGGTATCCCAGGCAGAGCACTTATCTCCAGGTCTGTGTTGGTGGGACCAGGAGCCTCCCACCACAAGCCCAAGCACTGGGTATCCCCTTCTTAGGGTTTGGTCTCTGCAGCCACCTGGAAATATGCACCCCTGGTTGGAAAAGAGAGAGATCACAGCTTCTGGTGTTGCCCAGGGAAAGATGCCAGAGCTAGGGCTGACAATCATCACCAGACAAGGCTGGTTCCCACAGCTGAAACTGGGGCAGGGTCTGATCCCACTGTCTTGCTCCCCTGATGGGCACAGTGTCACCGTTCTCAAAAGAGAAAACTAGGACAAAATGAAAGAGGGTCAAACTTGATATAAGGAGAAGTGATTTCATGAGGAGGGTGGTCACGAGTTGGTACGGGTTGCCCAGAGAGGCTGTTCTGAAGCTCATTGGAGCAAGAGGTTGGAGTATAAGACCTTTTGCTCTATTCCAACCTGAATTATCATTTGATTCTAGGATTCACGAAAGGCTAGTTGGGCTGAGCACAAGGGTGGGACCCAGAATCACTTGCCTTGGGCTGTGGTGTCTGCCTTTCCACAGCACATGTCACTGCTGGAATTGAGAGGACCAGTAGAAATACACTTGGGAAGTACATAATCCCCAGGCAGGGATCAAAATCCCCAGCTGAACTGGATGCACCATCCCCGTTTAGTTCATATTCATGGTTATAGTGGCATATTACCTCTATTCCTTCTCTAGAGGGGTTGATCAGAAGGAATGAAGGACATTCCATCTCTGCATTGCTGTGAGCTCTTCTAGCCTACACTTTGTTCTCTCCAGATCTTAAATCACCTGAAAGAGCAATCCCCCTGGTCCCAGGAGATGCTGCAGGAGCCAAGGAAGAAGTTCACCCCTGGGGACTATGATAGGTCACCCCAAAGGCAGCAGAAAAAGGACCATGACCTTGAATATCCCAGGCAAGCACACTCTTCAAGTTCTAAACACCAAAAAACCAGGCATCTCTCATCACCCGATTTCCATCAGAGAGAGGTGCCATAAAAGAGAGCTCAAGCAATGGAATGAAATTAAACCCAAATTGACTATGTGGCAACACGGGCTATAAATTGTGAATACTGTGACCAGTGCCTGGGCATTATCTGACTGCCTATTCATCTTTTCCTTTGATTAAAACATCCCGCGCTAATTCCATTTCCATAGCCCAAGTTTATTTATGCATAATCAAATTAATTACATTCCCTCACTCGTTAATCCATTCACGTCTCCTAGATGAAAACGCAGCCCCAAGATTTGACACTGAGATGTTTCTGGCAGGAACATGGCATCTCGGGAAAAATCCTGGGAAATGTGGAAAATGGAATAAATCACATCCTTCCCTTCATCCTGACTGCCTATACCTTGGGGGTAGGTTTTCACTGCTGGCTTAGCTGAGTGTTACCCCCTCACATTACTACCATCTCCACCGACCTTCTCACCCTGGTTTGAGGGTGCTTTAGTCCCTGCACCGCTACCACAGCTAAAGCCATCAGTCCAAATTTGAATACTATCTCAGCTCGAGATTGGGATGGTTGCACATCCTCCCATGTCTTCCCATGGTCCCAGAAGCTCTGGCCTCCCTTGGCCAGTCTGGACCAGCAGCAGAGGAGACTTCACCAAGTTTGTTCTCGAGGGAGAGCCTTTTTAAATCACTGCTCATGGTTGTTTCTTCTCTTGCGTCACAGTTAGGAAAACTCGATCCCTCCTTCTGAATATTTTCAGACTCCTGGTGTAATTAGCAAAAAGCAATTTGCAGTCATGTTTTCAGTGCCTGGCTGTAGACACAGGGATAATTTTTTCTCCTGGAAAACAATCTGAGGGACAGCCCTGGAGGGTGTGTGAGTGCCACCAGAGTGCAAAACTTTCCTACTCCTCCCTCCACCTCTTTCTCCTCCCTCTTGGGCTGCCAGAAGGGAACCAGTTTCTCCTGGGAAGGGGCAAATGTGACTGCACATTTTTGCCACTTTATCCCACAAGGTCTCACCATGCCACCACCTCCACCAGGACTCTTGCCTGCTGCATGGTCCCTACAAGCCGAAGCCCTCCCATGCCTGCCCCTATGGACATCCCTCCCAAGCATGCAAGTCTACACAGCTGCAAGATGTTTCCCGCTGCAATACGTGACTGGGTTCTCCACTAATCCTCCCACCCTCCTCAATACCTGTGCTTGTCTGGGTGCCTGAGAGGATTTGGAAAGGCAGGGGAAATATAATTAGACGTGATGTTGCCCTCGGAGTTAGAGATGGGTCCGGCTCGTTGAAGGGCAGCGGTCAGCAGAAGGAGTGAAGAGGAGTCAATTTAGCACGGCTTACAGTGCTGTTCCGGCTGATTAGGGATTTGATGAGGGAAGGGGTTTGATTTTGGTAGTTGGAGTGACAGAAGCCTTACGGTCAGTTGAGATCTTGTTTAAGGAGGGCAAGCGGATCTGGACTGGGGATGATAGATAGGGAGACGGGGATGAGCGAGACAAATTGGCATGGTTCCCCGCCCTTCTTGTTATCTCTGCAGCCCCCTGACCTAATCCAGCCAGGGCTGCCCACCAGCAGGGAAAAGCAGCCAGGAGGGCTGCAAGGAGCTCAAGGGAGGGAGAGAGGGGGAAAACAGTAGCAATAAAGAACAAGAGGAGGCAAGAAAGACAGGCAGACAGTGAGTCTAAGTGCCATCTTCCCTGGGAGCTGTCTCAGTCTCAGTCATACTAGCGCATTCTTGTTGTGGGTCCTCTGCCCACCACCCAGGGAAGCAGTGGAGTCACCATCCCTGGAGGTATTTAAAAGATGTGTAGATGTAGTGCTGAGGGACATGGTTTAGTGGTAACTTGGCAGTGTTAGGTTAATAGTTGGGCTTGATGATCTTAAAGGTCTCTTCCAACCAAAACGATTCTGATTCTACCTCTGACTTCATCCTGCAGCCCTCCGCGCACCAAGAGCAGGGAGGAGAGCAGAGATGGAAAAGGAGACCCAACCTTACATGAAGCTTGTCCAACCTTCCCCTTCCTGGCTGCCAGTGTGGGGACTGGCATCCTGGGAATGGAGGGGCTGTTGCACACACATGCTTCTCCCATCTCCTCCAGGGCCACAACACAGGGGTACGTAGGGCTGTCCCAAGGACCATGTCAACCCTGTGAACTTCCACTTGGTCCTTCCTGTGGTATGCAAATAGATTAGGCCTGTTTGGTCAGCAGTTTCCTAATTATACCCCTTTTGGGTGCATGTAATTGCTGATGGAGTCATGTCTACATTAGCCCCATGCTCAAATAGTTAGATCCTCCCCTTGGAGGAAGTCTTAAGAAGCCCTTATCATAACAATGAGCCAGTGGGGGGTGGGGAGGTGGGAGGAGGAGGCAGGGGGACAACAGCCTAGCAAGCTTTCCCAGATGGATATCAAAGCCACTGCAGTAAGAGACAGTAGGATCTCTCCCACCCCTGCCCCCATCCCAAATCCAGGCCAGGAAAGGATGGAATTTCAAGGCCATTTCTGTGTTCTTACACAGGTCCCTTGAATCTGCTGTTGCTGCTGGAGATGGGCAGGAGGAGGCAAAATGCCCCATGATCGGATACGTCTCTGGCAGAGCTTGAAGCCCAGTTTTCACCTTGGGGTGTTGAGCTTCCCCATTAGCTGTGATTCCACCCCAAAATATCTCACTCTCCATTCCCCCTGCAGGCTGCCTCAGAGCCAGGGAAGGGAGAGTTAATGTCTTCACTTCAATGCTGGAGGGTGATGGAGAGGCTTTAGACATCACCTGTACTTTATGTGAGCCACGGTGGCTTTGTCTGGGGGCGGTGGTTTTGTCTGGGGGCTCAGGATGCAAGTGTCATAAACACAGTCCCAACTTTCTTGCAGGTAATGAAGCAAGACTGCTAATTACAGTCACTGTAAATAGGGAGAGATTCTTACCCTCCCTTGATTGCACAGGTAAGAGACCAGTTTAGGCACTGGGGAAACTCTGCTACAAAGAGCTCTGGTCAGGCAGAGCTGCTGAAAATATAGTCCAAACTCCATTTTGCATTGTCACATGGAGATGAAGTGACTTTCCCAGCTGTCCAGCCAGGGTTTGGTGTCAAACCCAATCTCTTAAACCCCAATCTGATGCCCTAATCATGGGACAAGCCCTCCTCCATTAGCAGGTCACCCAGCAGCTTAGAATCATAGAAGCATAGAATTGTCTAGGTTGGAAGGGACCTTTCAGATCATCTAGTCCAACCATCAACCTAACTCTGACAAAACCCATCACTAAACCATATCTCCAAGCACTATGTCTACCCATCTTTTAAGTACCTCCAGGGATGGTACCTCAATCGCTTCCCCGGGCAGCCTCTTCCAATGCTTAATAACTCTTTCAGTGTAAAATTTTTTTCTAATATCCAGCTTCTAGGAAGTTAAACTACTGGGAAAAAAAAAACAAACAACCAAGCATGTGGTCAGCTTTGCAACCCCTCCTGCCCTGCCAGAGAAGGGATCCTGTCCTGAATGTAATTTCATTATTAATAAACTTCAGGGGATTTCATCAGGCCAGGTCAGAGAGCCTTGATGCGTAACACCCTGTAAATCACTCACACGAGGAAGAGGATGCTCAGGGATGGAGGCCAGACAGGGTACATCACCAGGGGAAACGTACAGAATCCAACACCCCAAAAAGCAAAATCCTAGCAGTGACTGGTGCCATAATCCTCACTCCCCAGCACCCAACTGTGCTAAAATGAGGCTAGAAAAGGTTCAGCACGGGAATCAGCAGGAGAGCAGCGCCGGCACGACTGAGCCTTTAAGAAAGAAAGAAACTGCAATCTTCAGCCAGAAACAAAAGTAGGGAAATATTCTGTGTTAATAAACAAAATGAAAGGGAAAGTTAAAAACCATCCTTCTCCCCATTGTACTTGTGATGTGTCTGGCTTTCAATTCTCTTTGACAATCCATAAGAAATTAACACCACGAGATATACAATTATTGTCAGATGTGAGCAGGGCAATCAAAGCATTTCAAATCAATGTTTTGTCAACAAAAATAAATGAATGTATTTGCCATGAAAATTCCCACAAAATATCGGCCCTTTTTCCCCCGCAAAGCTAGGAATCTCATTTTATATCAGCTCTGAAGTTCCTTTTCATCTGTCATCATATCTTGAAACGATAAGAATTAATCTCAGTAGGGAGTTACTTCTTCGCTTCCCTTTCAGCTCAAAATAGAAAACACTTTTTTTTTTTTTTATTTTAACTAATTTGAAATAAGCTTAATATCATCAGTGAAAATGCATCATCAGAACAGAAAGATCAAATCTTTCCACAACTCATAATAAAGCAGGGAGCTCTCACCTGGTAGCTGGTGCCTACCAGCTTCCAAATGCAGCTTCAATATAATTAAATAATAATAATCCAGAAGATACAAAGCCAGGGATCCTGGAACAGTACTTAAAACCGTGCCACCTCCATTTCAGATGACTGAATGCGAATGTGGGTGATTTATTTGATTAATTAGCTAGGTAGGTTTCTAGCAACCCTCCACTGCATTTTCTAGAGGCTCCATCCAAAGCCCACTTAAGCCAGTGTAATAAAATCTTTTGCCTACAAAGGGCCTTCAGCTAAATCCATGGGCATGTGCCAAGGGTTAATTTCTGTTTCAACTCACGCTGGGTCTACTCCACTGCAGTCCCTGGTGATTTCACTGGAGTTATTCCAGATTATCCAAAATGAAGGCTAACACGAGCCAGCCCCGGGAACACTCACACACCTGACTGTGCAGAGGAGATGGTTTCAAAGACACCCTCCCTCAGAGGCAATCTTTTTCCTGGAGTAATCTTCCCCCACTCCCTACTCCTCCCAGGGTGAGAGAGTGCTGGAAATTATTTGGGGGGGCAAATGACGGGGAGGGAGGTGAGCTCTAAGCAGCACGGGTCCCCCAAAGATGTTGCGCTGTTTGCATCAATTGGAGCAGAGTGGTTTGGCTGGCACAAAATGCCATCTCCCCATCCCGTGTGGGCTGGCATCCCTCCAGAGCCGTGATCTCATTCCTCCCACCTTCCCAGAAGTGCCCCATCTGATGCCCCAATCATGACTGTTTGATGCTTCTACCCCTTCCCCTGCCAGGATCCATGAGGGCAGACACCTCCCTCCCCATGAGCCAGTCCTCTTCCCTGAAGTTAAAGGTTTAAAGGGGTTGGTGGGTGTAACTGAACATCCTGTGGTGCTGGGGTGGTATGTGTGGGGCACCCAGCCCCAGGGCATCCCCATCTCATCTCCCCGCACCCTGCAAGGTCTCCAGCCCCGCCAGGTGCCATGGAGGGACTAGGCACAGCCGGAGAAGGAGGATGGCAGATGCTGTCCCCTTCTGGGGCCAGGTTCTTCAGGTCAGGGCAGGTCCTGGGGTCTACCCCCAAGTGCCACTGTGGTCGAGGATGGCCACCACAGCTGGATGCAGGTGGCTGCAATGCCAGCACACACGCAGCTGTCCTCCCCACTGAGCCAGCTCACTGTCATTTCAGGTTTCCACTTGCAGCATGTGGTGGTTTGGAGAGGGAGGAGGGGGTCTTTATCTTATTATTATTTATTGGCAGGGAAGGAAGAGAAACCCCTTCAGCCCTCCTGCGCTATGCAACAGGAATGGGAACCACGCTCCCTCGTCTCTGAGCCTGGGAAGGTAATTGCCTCTCTCGCTCCAATCCCTGAGAAACCTTTAATATACGTCTCCGCCAACTTTGAGGCCTTGTCCAATCTTGACAAATTGTAGTGGAACAAATCCTGTTTGGTTGTAATACAGCGATTCGAGGGAAGATGGATTCGAGAGAGATGGCAGGTCCCACACAGCCATTTAATGCATTTTGGCTGGGGGTGCTCAGCGGCAGCAGTGGCAGCAGAGGCAAAGCACAGTGCTCGAGAAATGTCCCCCTGCATGGGGAGGGACGGGTCAGGACTCCAGCCCGGATGTTGGCAGGGATGGAGGGGGATTCCTCGGGGACATTCCTCCCCGCCAGACGATGCACGCAGGGAACGTCGGCTATGTTCCCAAAAGGATGCCTTTGCAAGCGAGGCGGGTAGTTCTTCCCATCTCACCAGGGAAGAACGTGGTGGTGGACATTCCTTCCTCAATACTCTTGAGGACTTCATACCACCCTCCCTTCCCCCCGGGATCCCCTGGCCATCCCTGAATTTATTTTTAAACCAAACAATCCAGAGGAGATGCCCGGGATGGGGAGAGGCATTGCCATCAGCTGTTCGTCATCTGTTTGTCCAGGAGAAAAAGCATCCATCAGATGGCAAAGCTATCCCCCAAATGGACCAGAGCCTTGGCACTAGGACCTTGTCCCACCAGCTGCTGTGGGAGCTGAAGGACAGAAATCCCCTGCTAGATTCAGTCTTATTTCTTATCCCGAAAAAAGACACAAATCTGGGGAGAAAGGGAAAGAAATTTTGCATTACCATATATACAATCATATGCATATAAAGCTGGAATTTAATTTTTGACAATTAAAACAGGCTATAGGATTGCAGGAAGAAGATATTTTAGTTTTAAGACAGGAACAAAATTGTGCTTCTAACAGCCTTCTGCATACAGGTATAACCTATTTGTCAGGAGATGAATGTTAGTCCCCATTGCAGAGCAAATAAAAGAAAATCCAAAAATGTACCACATCAGGAAATTGACGGGAAATAAGCTGTTTTACTAAATCTATGACTGAAAATATATCAACGGAGTGATACTGCCGGTATTAGACTGGGTCACAGTTTCAAATTTCCTATCCTGCCTCATCCCAAATCAAGATATATATATTTATTTATATATAGAAAAGACATGGATACATATATATAAGTATTTATAATTTTATTCTTATTTGTGTGTGTATACATATGTACATAAGAATTTTGATGAAAGGAACAATTCTGCAAATATTTCTTAAGCCATCCGTGTTTTGATTTTTCTGCACATTGAAATGTATTGGAAATCACAAAATCAAACCAAACCCTTCTGACTTGATTGAAATGCTTCCATAATTCCATACAAATACAGGGATGAAATCTATGCGCCCTTGCAAAAGTTGTTTTTTCCCAATTTCTGTTGAATTGGCCTTTCCCAAATTAAATCTCCCATCTGAACATGTTTGTTAAACTCTGTTCAACTAACTCAAATGGTATAAAAGTTGATATTTCTTTTAGCTGTTTAACGCTGGATTTTTTACAAGGGAAAACTAAAAACAGGATGCAGGTTAAGACGTTTTACAGGCAGACCCTTTTCCCACACAAACCTACCTCATCTTAATTTGGTCAAGTTTTGCCCTCTTTAGACCCAAACATTAAATATCATGAATATGTCTGAGATCAGGATTTACATCCTCACTTTGCCTAACCCATTAACAATAAGGTACATTAGCAGGAAAGCCTCCCAACTACTAGTTTATGTAACAAATTCTTCCTCAATTTTTGATCTGCCACTTGTACTGATAAAGATCAAGGTTTATTTTTGATCTCCTACAAATCTTCATTCATTAATTACTGAAGAGAATTTTCTGTTGCAGTGAAATTGTTAAGAACATGCTTTTTACTGATTCTGATTAGACAGCAAGGTTGGATAAGTACATAGGCAGAATACACAAATCTGATCTTACGTTTCCTCCCCAAAAGTGCTCGTTGTGGATATTTGGGGAAAGAATAGGTGAAACAGGGCAAGTGCAGAGCAATCCTCCTCCAGACAGATCATCCCGGTGGTGGGTTATAGATCACCAGAGTTGTGGGTCGCTCTGATCTCTCAGTTTTCAGGGACACCAAGACAAATTTCTGCTGCTCTACCGGACAGTGAGAATTTTTATTATTAGGAATTTGATTATTATTTTTTTTCCCCAATAAATATTCTGCAACTTAGGGATAATCATAGCTTGAAAGGCTCAGTGTTGCACAGGCATCTCTACCTGGAGATTCTCAAAAGAGAAACAGCTAAAAATGAGGTGCGCATGCAGGCATGGACAGATTGCTTAAAGGTTTTTTGCCCCTGTCTGCTCTCCCCATGGAGGAGAGAGATTCTGTTGCAGAAGCCACTGTGTTCTTTAAGGGTTTAGAGACCCTGGCGCAGGAGGACCCATTTGCCAGGGCTACAAAATGCAACTAATCGTCAGGTCGTTTCACACATGTAAGCGAGAGGAGAATTTAAGCACCTGACTGCAGAGCAGTTTTACTTATTAGCTTGTGGTCAAATTCAGTGCAATTATGTGGTGAGATATTGGAATGTGGGCTGAGCTTTACCCACAGCAGCGCTATTTGTTTGAAACCGAAAACAATCGGAAGGAAAACAAGCTATCTGGCCACAGATCATTGAAAGCAATAGGCAGTTGCAAGGTCAAAAGCTTTGGCTGCCTGCAGTGGATTTAGGAGAGAGGGGAATCTGCTACAGCATTTATAAAGCTCAGGCACTAAAATAAATATTAGAGGGCAGAGTTGGTGGATGCTGTCCACAAAATCAAGGCACTTTTTATAGCTGGTGGGATGGGTGCATCTTCCTTGTCAACACGCTTAATTCTGGCTAAAATAGGGAGTCTCATCACCTTGAGTAGAAATGTGATATAAACTATTTTTTAGGTTTTGCATGTTCAGTGTTTGTAAGTGTACAAGGGATGAGAGAATGGATAGAGGATGAGGGCCTTTTGACTCTATGTCCCTCATGCTCCTGAGCCCAGCAATCTGGGGAAATACCTGAGCCCTCCTCCCAGGAGAATGCCAAAGTCCATCTCCACCAGGAGGGAAGCTGTAATCCTGAGGCACACTTGCATCCTCAACAACATGGGAATCCAGGATTATTTCTAAATTACCCCCTCCAGTTCAAACATACCACGTTTGCCCTCCATGGACACCAGCTCTATTGGTAGCTCTGTGGTCTCCAAGACCTCCAAACAGAAGCAAAGGTGAAATAAAGACTCATCTCTCCCTAGCCAGGTACCAGGCTTGGAATGGGTCTTCTTGGTTGTCTCCAACACTTGAATCCCTCTGGGCATGCTCAGATCCTCCTTGTTGCAAAAATGAAATTGCAAATCCATATTAAATATTCCTTCATTTCCAAAGTGCACTCCTCTCTTCCCAATCCTGCCACTATATTGCAATGTAAACAAGCTTGAGAGGTCCTGAAGGATCTCTGGGGCATTACTTGGTTGAGGAACTGAGATACAACACTCAATTTCCTTAAGGCCACCAGTGGCAAAGTCAGGACCAGAGTCCAGATCTCAGCCAAAGACCCTCCTTCAGATGTGCAGTCTTTATTCTTTTCTTGACTTCTTGTGAAAGGCTCCTAAAAACAGAAAGGGAATATTATTTTCTCCATGGTTCATAGAATCATAGACTTATAGAATCATGGAATCATAGAATCATAGAATTGTCTAAGTTGGAAAGGATCTTTAAGATCATCTAGTCCAACCATCAACCTAACACTGCCAAAACCACAACTAAACCATGTCCCTCAGCACCACGTCTACCCGTCTTTCAATACCTCCAGGGATGGCGATTCCACCACTTCCCTGGGCAGCCTGTTCCAATGCTTGATAACCCTTTCAGTGAAGCAGTTTTTCCTAAGAATAAATCTAAACCTCCCCTGGTGCAACTTGAGGCTATTTGGTCTTGTCTTATCACTTGATAATTGGGGAAAAACACCGACCCCCACCTTTCTAAACCCTCCTTTCAGGGAGTTGTAGAGAGCGATAAGGTCTCCCCTCAGCTTCCTTTTCTCCAGGTTGAACAACCCCAGTTTCTTCAGCTGCTCCTCATAAGACATGTGCTCTAGACCCTTCACCAGCTTTGTTGCACCTTGAATACTGAGCACAGTATTCAAGGTGGGACCTCACCAGTGCTGAGTACGGGGGACATTCAGTTCCCTAGTCCAGCTGGAAACACTGTTCCTGATACAGGTAAAGTATGGGGAGAGACCAAGAAGTCCTTAAGTTTGAACCACAAAAGGAGGCTTCAGGAGAGTCAACTGGTTTCTAAGAAGGAGGATTTGAGCATTGGGGATTAGTCACCCCATCACTAGAGGACTGAAAAAACAAGTTGGGCAGGAAAAGTCATGAACTGCTGCTCTCAGGAAACTTATTGCATATGGATGACCCATCACATATCCCGTATATCTATTAGCAGTACTGGGGGAAAATATGGCAGCCCTGCTGCCCCTCGTCTGGGCAGGGGATGCAGCAGGCAGCATCAGATGAGGACTGAGGAGACAGACGAGTTAGGCTGCAGTGACGGACAAGCCAGAGGAATGGGTGGAAAATGGGAGTGAAGGCTAAGAAACCTTAGCCACACTGAAAAGGAGTCAGCAAGACCATCACGACCCCGTTCATCTCCGTCTCTGAGTGTTGCTCAGAGTCTGTAAATCTACATAGGCACAGATTTGTCTGCGTGTCAGGGCAGAGGGAAGGGAGATGGACTTTATTTCTAGTCCCAGTGCTTTTGATGAGCTGCAGTATTGCCCTTCATACTCCTCCAGTCTCAATAAACCTGGCTAATTAGCATCCTGACCACTCAATTAATTAGGCAGTACACTTAATTATGACAAACTACATTATTCGCTATAGCCCAGAGTCCAATGGACATTAGCGTCAGGTTATGTTCAGTAACAATTTGATTTGAGAGGGAGTTTATTGACCAGAAAAGACATATGATGAGATTAAAATAATCAGTAGAACTAGCTCAGTGCTATTGGCTTGTCGTAGCTGTGGGCTTGGGTTATAAAGACATCAAGGATGGCCAAATTAGTTGCTTCATTCTCATTAAGAGCCACTGCATAAATGGAAAGATATTGGCAGAGTGGAAAGGGAGAGGCAGCCAAGCTACAAAGGGGTCTCAAATAAGATGCAGGATGGTGGGTTTGACTTGGTTTCTTCTTTCACTTGGTCATGACCCTACTCTTTGCCAAAGTTAAAAGAGAAGCCCGGAGACTTTACTGCTCCCAGAGAGCCTTGGAACAAGGCTTGCCCATATACAAATGCCCCGTGGGAAGGCATTTACCCCCAAAAATATCTGTCACTCTTTCTAAATAGATGGCATTGACCTGCCAGCGTCCCTGTGGGAGTCGCATATGTTGCCATAGGGCTGACCTAACCCAACCAGGGGGCATCTACACAGCTGTGTTGGAGCAAGCCAGGTTGATCTCTGCTGCCTACTCATCTACCACGAGTACCCAGCACTGCTGATCATCACAGCATGCACAGCAGTGTACGGAGAAGCAAGGGGATGGAGCCCAGCTCTCGGTCCAGCCCATCTGTCTTGAGAGCAGTCCATGCAAGAAGATGGAAGGTGACATGCAAAAGTCTTTTGTTGTGAGGGTAGATGGGATTGATGGGCAGCCTGAACTGAGGAATTCAGGTCAACATGAGCACAAAGTCTTGTGGGCTTCGGAGTCCTTCAGTAATGCTGCTAAATCTTCCCCTTGTGTCCCCAGCTCAGCTGAGTAGCAAAATTATTATTCTGCCTTTTTTTTGATACTGCCTGTTTTTTCAAGAATTGACTGCAGGCAATTCAATCAGAAGTAGGAATGAACTCTTCATTGCAGGTTTAATACCAATGCAGATGATGGGCTCTGTGGGTCCTGAAAGGTAGTTCCTGACCTACAAGCCTGACTTGCAGGCGCAACCTTGCTCTTCTCAAGCAGCACTGATGTTCATAGAATCATAGAATCTTCATGGTTGGAAAGGACCTTTGAGATCATCGAGTCCAACCATACACACACAACCCCCCCTCCCTCCCCTCTGTCACTAGAGCATGCCCTGAAGTGCCAAATCTACACGTTTCTTAAATACCTCTAGGGATGGTGACTCAACCACCTCCCTGGGCAGGCTGTTCCAGTGCCTGAACACTCTTTCAGTAAAGTCATTCTTCCTAATATCTAATCTAAACCTCCCCTGCCACAGCTTCAGACCATTTCCTCTGGTTCTGTCATTATTCACCTGGGAGAAGAGGCCAACACCCACCTCTCTACAACCTCCTTTCAGGTAGTTGTAGAGGGCAATGAGGTCTCCCCTCAGCCTCCTCTTCTCCAAACTAAACATGCCCAGTTCCCTCAGCCTCTCCTCATAGGGCTTGGTCTCCAGACCCCTCACCAGCTCGGTAGCTCTCCTCTGGACACGCTCCAGCACTTCAATGTCCCTCTTGTACAGAGGGGCCCAGAACTGAACACAGCGCTCGAGGTGAGGCCTCACCAGTGCCGACTACAGAGGCACCATCACTTCCCTACTCCTGCTGGCCACGCTATTCCTGATACAAGCCAGAATGCTGGTGGCCTTCTTGGCCACCTGGGCACACTGATGGCTCATGTTAAGCTGGTTGTCCACCAGCACCACCAGGTCCTTTTCTGCTGGGCAGCTTTCTAGCCACTCTTCCCCAAGCCTGTAGCGTTGCTTGGGCTTGTTGTGACCAAAATGCAGGACCCAGCACTTGGCCGTATTAAACCTCATACAATTGGCCTTGTCCCATCGATCCAGCCTGTCCAGGTCCCTCTGTAGAGCCTTCCTACCCTCAAGCAGATCAACACTCCCACCTAGTTTGGTGTTCTCTGCGAACGTACTGAGGGTGCACTCCATCCCCTCATCCAGATCACTGATAAAGATATTGAATAAAACTGGTCCAAAAACTGAGTCCTGAGGGACACCGCTGGTGACCGGCTGCCAAGAGGATTTCACCCCATTAATCACAACTCTCTGGGCATGGCCATCCAGCCAGTTTTTAACCCAACAAAGAGTACACTTGTCTATGCCATGATTCACCAGCTTCTCCAGGAGAATGCTGTGGGGCACAATGTCAAAGGCCTTACCAAAGTCCAGATAGACAACGTCCACAGCCTTCCCTGTATCCAGAAGGTGGGTCACATGGTCACAGAAAGAGATCAGGTTGGTTAAGCAGGACCTTCCTTTCCTAAACCCCTGCTGGCTGGCCCTGATCCCTTGGCTGCCCTGCACTTGCCGTGAGAGCTCACTCAAGATGATCCTCTCCATGATCTTTCCTGGTATCGAGGTCAGGCTGACAGGCCTGTAGTTCCCCGGATCCTCCTTCCGACCCTTCTTGTAGGTGGGTGTCGCATTAGCCACCCTCCAGTCATCTGGTACCTCCCCTGTTGACCAAGATTGTTGATAAATGATGGAGAGAGTCTCGGTGAGTTCTCCTGCCAGCTCCCTGAGTACTCTTGGGTGAATCATGTACTCTTGGGTGATGTTGTCCCTAGGAAGGGTCTATGGCAGCCTTCAGGTCACATCAGTCATCTGTGGTTACTCTTCCTCAGTTGACCAGCCAAGGATAAGTCCATCAGACAGGCTGATGTTGCCATCAAGACTTTGTGCAGAATGTGGGAGCTGCCAGCAACTCCAAAGGCTGTGTGCTTCACCACCAGCAAGATAGTCCTGCTGGGAGTCCTTGAACTGTTTCTTTGCTGGCATCAAGGCATAAAAAGTACTTTTATTGAGGGGAAGACCTTTGAGAATCCCTGTAGATGTGGATGAGGGGTAAGAGAACCACTGGTGGCCCCTTGGAAATGGAGCATATACATTGCAGGATCAAAAGGGAGTGGCTTCTTGTTCTTTTTGTCCTCAGAATCAAGAAATGAAGGGAATAAGGCCCTTTTCTTTGAATTCAGAGGATGCATTTGCTACCCCACTATTAGCCTGGAGTCAGTTTCCTGATTCAAGACTCTTCTGTGGAAAGAAATCAGCAAAATGGTCAAAATAGGGAGAGCTGGAACACACCTGGGTGACAATGCGCACAATAAACAAGTCAAGGGATAATCCCCATGAAAAAAAAAACCACCACCACCAAAACAAAAAAAAACCAAACAAGATAAAGATGATTCCTCAGTGAGGGGAAGGGGAAAGAAGAGATTCACTGGGATTCACTCTTGTCATTTCCATCACGGCTTTGTTCTCCCAGTATCTCCCGGCTGTGGTGGCCATAAAGCTGGAAGGAACCAACATTTGTGGGCCTCCTGTATCTCCCTCAAAGATCTGTAGATTAAAGTTTTCATGTAGATGCACCTTCCCATCTGAAGAACACACAGCAAAATGCCACTTTCATGGCAGTTTGGATGGGACCATCCTGCTCCAGGAGGCAATGAGTTCAGCTACACAGACATGGGTTGCCCTCAGGACCAAGGAAGGGGATCAGCTCTGTTTTATTCACCATTAGGGATGTAATCCATCCCAAACCACACCTGAGTATCTCAACACAGTCCCAGGCTGTCCCCAGCCACTCTTAGTCCTTTCCCTCCTATTCCAGTTTCCTTCCCAGGTTCACCAGGAGATGTTTGTCATCCATATCTCTTGGCCCAGCACATGCAAGGCGGAAGCTTGCCACAGGACAATGCATCAGCCATGTCTGAGGAGAGTTTCCCAAAAGACAGTACCTGCTGCACAGTTTCCTCCTAACTAGTTAGTCCTCCCAAATTGTGCAAAAGTTTAAAATATTCAATTATATTTGATTTGTTGAAAAAGGGGATATTTATTATTTTAAGCTTGGTAATTTTTTTTTGCCATTATTTGACATAAACATTTTCCTGACCTGTAGAAACAAACTTCTCCCTCATCAGGAACCTCAGAATCAGAGAAGAAAATAAACTTAGTTATTTTTAAAAGACTCTCCTTTGTGAAAGAGTACCGGGGGGGGGGTGGGGGGGTGGGGGGGGGTGGAATATTCATATTCATCCTCAAAAAGAAAATACATATTCTCTACCAATTTTCAATGACTTGAAATGTGATTGGAAGACTAGAGGGGCTGGCCAAAGGCGGAGTTAAGGCTCTTTGGATACTGGGAAACTGCATCTTAACATATTGGATTTCTTTTAAGTTTAACATTAACTCTACATGTCTGGGTTTATTGCCCTTGGCTCCAGGATAATTGTAACATCCCTGTAATTTATTTTGCCATAATTACTGATATGCACTGCCAACTTTAACTGTGTTTTAGGACTGATGCCACAGTCCCGTGAGAGAAGGTGGTGATCCCTTATGTTGTGAATGGCTTGGTCCCATTCAGAAGAATAAAGGGCACCCATAATTTTTTCAAAATTACTCCAGAATACGGGCAGCACCGACTTCAGTCCTGTCAGGAACAGCAAAGAGACCAACACTTTAGAGAGAGGGAGGTCTTCTTCCTAGTAAATGGCTGTATCCTTCAGCCTTCACTGAAGGAGAATCTTCCAGTTATAAAGAGTAATGGAGAAGAAGAGGAATAACAATTAATCCTAAAGAAAGCCTATTCAAATATAATGCATGCCCAGTTCTGACTGGAGTTTCAGCAACACACAGGGTGCAGATCTACCTTATTCTGCTATGAAGATTACCAAGGGCAAAGAAAAAAAATAATTGGCACCCAACGCCAGCCTAAATTACTGTTACACTCCTGGGCTAATGAACAGGTTTCCTGTTAATTCTTCTAAAACGTCGCTGGTTCCCACAGAGGAAGGACTGTGATTTGGGAAGGACTGGCCACCTTCAGCACATGGAGCAGGGAAGTCATATTTCTGTTTCTAAAGCAAACGTCAGCTGCTGCCTTTCCTGTGAGGTGTGTATGCATATGCGCTGCATGCATGGGCGGCACTGCCTTTACATCCGTCTGGCTCATGGTCTCCAACTGGTGCTGACCTCTGGGATTTGGGACAGCCTGGCCCCAGGGCTGGCACCTCACATACCCAGACTGTCTTTCCCACAACAGCATCCCACACAGGCAGGCATTTAGTACAGCATCCAGGTAGAACTGCATCCATAGATAGATCCACACCCTGGTGTAGCATCGCATCCAAGTGCACGAGAACCTGACTTGTGCTCTGCAGAAAAGAAACTCCATGCCTTTCTAGATGTGACCTTCCTAGAAAATCTAAGCCTTCCATTTCTCTTAACAGCTAATTTCCAGAAATAAAGCCCAGGAGAAAATACTGAACTCAGGGGCAATCCCTCAATGAGGATGAGACACAAATCAGGAGATAGAAGGAGGGTTGCTCTTCTCCCCAGATCTCTGCTGCAAATGGTACAAAGACATCAGTTGGTCTACACAGAGCTATAGAGTTTGTCACTCACTAATCTCCCAGAGAGCAGAGCTTGGGGAGAAGTTTTCTACTGAAAATCTCTCATAGCCAAAAAATTGAGTTTTAACGATATCGAAATATTTCTCAGATACATTTCAATTTCATTGAATTTTTGGTGCTTAAGTTCCCTTCCTAATTCCAAGAAATTAAAAATAGAATGAAATGCATTAAAAGAGACATTTTCATTTTGCAGCTGGGAACAACTATTCAAATTCATCTTGAAAAAAAAAGCAAAACTTGCAGCCAACTTGGAGCGTTCCTGATGATTGAAACAAAATATTGCAGCCTGCTCACAACCAAACATCTCAATTGGCCAAAGTCATTTTTTTTTTCCAAATAGTCAATCTGCTGAAGTACATGAAGAAATATTCATTTCCATTCCAATCCAATTTCAAGAATGCTGATGAACCTGATGTTTTTATATCTGCCCTGCTTTAAGAACATACCCAGATTCTCTGCGGGTCCAAATTTCCTTTCTGGGTTTCTACTGCTCTCCCCAGCTCCCACTGGATGAACCCGCGGATTTGAGCAAGCTGGTTGCATCACTACCAAGAACACCGTGCACCAGCATCCGTGTTCATCCCCCCACAACTTCAGCTCATCCCCGACTTCAGCTGATCAACTTCACCCTCTCGCCAATGCCTTGTACTCAAGTGGAGCTGACTCTGGCATGACTTCCAAAGAGACTTGGGCCAACAGCTTCAAATCTGGGATGGACTGTTTCCCAGTTCCCTTCTCCCGAGCAAGGATATATTGCTGGCTGCACCCTACTCGCAGTTAATCACATCATGCTATGGCTTATTTTTCTTTCAAGCACAGCTCCTGGTTCTAGCACTGAGTTCAGCCACAGTCAGAGCTTTCCCATGGACTTTAGGGCTGGACCACAGCAGGGGAACCTGGTTTTTTTCACAGAGGTGCTCTGAATGTGGAGCCTTTCAGAGGCTCATTCCTTGAGATCCCTCTTGCCTGCAAAGAAGGACCCAGAAGGCAGGACCATTATCTGACCAAGTGGGTCAGTGTCAAGTGCGTGATGCTCTCAGGCTCTATCTGCTGGATGGTTTGCATGGAAAGGTGTGGACAGGAGAAGGACAGGAGTCAAGGATTTCTCCCCAGCCACATCTACCCAGCACCAACAGGGGTGTGAGCAGCTGTCTGCTGCAAACCCATCCTCCAGCCCAACCCAAGGTGTTCAACAGAAGTGCCATTGACTGCCTGGAAACTGGAGGAACCTGGACAGCCTGGGACATTGGAAGGGAGGAGATTTCATTTGTTTGGTGCTTTTTAATGATAGCATTTCATCTGGAGGCCCCATATCACCTCTCCTACCACTGCTCATCTGCCAAAGTCTCTCCACCTCACCAGCTCCAGATGTTACCCTATGCAAGCAGCAGGAAAGCCGGGAAGGCAATCATGGGTGGATTCCCAGAGCATTACTTGCAGCAGGGCTTCATCCAGACCAGCTGTGGGCAGGGGAGGGCAACATGGCAGTTAAGTAACATGAGGGTCTGGTCCACGCTCCCAGCACCCTTGTGAACACAGCCTGCAGCCTGTGGTAGTTGATCCATAGCCATTCACGTCTTCCTCCTCTTGCTTTCTAGGACATCTCCACACTCTGCACCCAAAGGTGTTAACGGCTGAACATATCTGTGTAGTAACACCCTGGCAGTTTTTAAAGGAAGACACCAAGACAGGACTAGCTGGAGTGAATCCGGCATAACAACATCTGATGGAGGCCGCACCATGCTGCTATAGTCAGGAAAGTGAGCAGCTGGGACAGGGAATCCATTTCTCCTCTGACTTTGCAAGGTTCAGAGCATGAAAGAGCCTCTCTTCTAGGTGTTACTATCACATACATCATTAAATGCAGCAATTGCCCTGCCTGGGGTCCCTGGAGGGCAGCTTCCATGAAGGGTACAGACCACGGTCCTTCTAGAAACAAGATACATAATACAAAGAGTGCAAAGTGATGCCTGCAGGAGAGACAGCCTTCACCATCTGCTTCATCCAAGTGGAGACCCTGGTGGCTCAACCAACAGGCAAGGTAGAAAGTCATGCTGGAGGGTGAAAATGGGGAACATGAGTTTGCAAAGGAGACGATACAATTTTGGAACTGATGGAAAGGGAAGAAAAGGGAAAGGACCACGTCACCTTACCGAACAAGAGCCCGTGAAGAAAATTCTTCGAGGTCTGTGGGCTGCAGAGGAATAAGAAGCAATAACTTGCTCTACTGACATTTGGGAGGGGAGAGAGGCCTGTGAGACAGTCCTCTCTCTGTCGCGCTCCTTCTCACCCTCCCTCTCAGACAATCAAGTGAATTAATTTTGCAGAGTTACGTAGGAGGCATCGGGCGTCAGATACAATTACTCACCCGCTGCATCATAATTACTGCAAATGGTCCATTAAAGGAAAATTATCATCAATATGATATTATCAGACAGCGGGTAAATGAATAAAGGAAAGTGCTTATTCTTCCATTGTCCTGTTAATAAAGACGTCTTTGAAATTGATAATGTGAAGGATGCCACCTCACTGGGGACTGTGGGCCAGCAGGATGCGGAGGGGAACTGTGGGTGATGACACACAAACAGGACCCACATTTTGGGATGGAGGTCAAAATGCAGATGTGCACCTTCGTTTGATTATCTGATTGTCCAAGCAGTGGATGAGGAGAATACACTTTTGGGCAAGCTGTCATCTCTGTTCAGGACACTCTCACACCACCATCCTTTCTGCCTAAGGGATCCAGCACCACCTTCTGCAGATGGTGCTTCAAACTTGGTGCCAACAAACTTTAAAGGAGCTGAATCCAACCCAACATGCAAATCCAGACCAGGGTCAGATCATCTGCCTCACCTTGCTGTTAGGAGGCTTTTCTTCTATGGCTGCATCTGGGACCAGCCACACCTGGGATGCGAGTTGCTGCTCATCAGGCGAACACTTTTAAACTCATCATGCTGAAATTAGGCCATAACTGCAGAAAAACATCAACTAGTTGCAGCTCTGGATCAGCAAAGGTGATGTTTTTGTGCACTGGTGGGTTTTGAGTGTAGGAAGCTTCACCTCCACATTCACAGCTGGGAACTGGTGTTTTGGAGGCAGAGGGTTGGGGGGAATTGTGCTGGAGCAATGAATGACCCATGCCCAGGATGGCATGAGGTGTCCTGCAGAATGAGAAAATAAGGAGACAAGTAGATGAGCTCTGGCTCCCATGGGTCACCAAGAAATGTCCTGGATGTTCAGACCACCTGATTAAAGTATTCTCTGCAAGACACAGCCCAATTATCTTGCATCTTGGTTCCTTGTGGGCTCTCTTGAACATTCCTCTGGAACAGTTATTTCCAGCTGAACTATTTCTGAATTGGCATATACAGAATTTTGAGGAAAACACACCAAAGTTTTTCCAGCCTTCCTGCTTCCAAATCTGGGCGATCTCTCATACAATCAGATGGGTCCAATCCTATAGTAGGTGTGTTTTACACGCCCATGTCATGGAGATCTGGATAAAAGGCTTTTTGATGGGATTCATCTGGCTAAATGGTGTGTCTGCAGTGGAGACACCACCATGGCAGGCCCCCTTTCCCATTGATGGAGAATGAGCTGACACAGTTAGTAGAGCTGAGGCAACTTTTCCACTCTTGCTAAAGCAGAAAACTACATCCGAGTGGACAATTTACTCTCTCATCTTTGTGGATGGCACAGATATAAACTTCTGGTTGTAATAGGAGCCTAAACACCTACTCAGATGGAGACACCTATGTGAAGACTCCCAAAACAGAACGGATGAATCCTAGCCTTTAAGTGACTGGCAGAAGAACACCTATGAGCTCCGCAGCTCCAGCGGAGTGACATCCAGTTGTTGTGACTCCTGGTCTCACTGTGATAACAATGTGATAACCCCTTTCAGTGCCAGGAGCAGAAACCGGTTGCAACCCCTTGCTCCAAGCTCTAGCACGCAGCATCTTTACCTGGATATTTACAGTCTCCTTTGCTCATCTCCCTCCAGAAATCTCTCTTTGCATGAAGGGAGATGGGGCATTGTGGTCCTAAGTTATCATAAGGTCTACACTGCAACACGCACATCCTTGTGTGAAGGGGCGGTCTGAAGCATACTGAAACCCACTTGAAAGAGAAGAAAGTGCACTAGGGCACTCTCGACCCTTTGAGGCTGCTGTATGCCCCGTGGTCTCCCAACTAGAAAGCTGGTGGGACCACCCTCCAGCACTGAGAGACATTACCCACATCTCTATGTGATCAGTTCCAGACTGGGATGACAATGAACAAGTAAGAGATGCCACTACAAGGTGAAGTGCCATCAGTGAAGTGGAGGTGGGGTGGGAGAAGAGCCAGAGAGAGTCAGCCCCAGCTGCAGGACGAAGGAGCATCCTCAGTTTAGTTGCCTAATGCACGCCCAGTGAGAAGCAGTAGAAACACTCACCACTCACATGCTGCTGAGGTGACCTGCTATAACAGGGCTGCCTTTTCCCTCCTCCAGCACGTCGGTGGCCAGACACCAGGGTGACAAGGACCCTTGTAAGGCTATGATGAGGTAGACAGGCTCTGCCCAGGGCTTCCAGACCCACTCTCTGGTTCTTCATGCTCTGCCAAGAGTCCCCTGTCCTGAGAGGGCCTGG
The DNA here is from genome assembly GCA_947846985.1 of Fratercula arctica. Classification (NCBI taxonomy): domain Eukaryota; kingdom Metazoa; phylum Chordata; class Aves; order Charadriiformes; family Alcidae; genus Fratercula; species Fratercula arctica. The sequence goes on from CANTUZ010000002.1 coordinate 163,879,757, forward strand.
GATAGGTAGCCTTCGCAGAAGAGTAAGCATCTGGCCAGAGCAGGAATACGCCTGCGGGGCCAGGTTTGGTAAAGCGGCACGGAGCTGCATCGGTCTCAAGTGTAGAAAATAGTCAGTGAAGGGAGTAAAGCGGATCTGCTGCTATTCATTTCACAGCTGTAGTGGGATTAGTGGAACGAGGGCGATGGGGTAAGCTGCCCCTTTTATCTCATTCAAACATGTTGCTAATTCAGCAGAGCACCGCAGCCAGGAGCAGCTCCCAGCCTAATCCACTGTATCATTCTCACCCAGCGTGAAGAAACGAGAATTTTAATCCGCTCCCCGCCCCCCCCACCCATCAGCTGCTCCAGCAGGCTCTGCCTGGCCTAACCAGGCATGGGGACCCACTCCATGCCTGGCACCGCTTTTCCTGGCCCCATTGACCAGCTCTCTGGTAGCTGGGAGAAGTGACTTCTCAGCAGCATCTCCCACCCTCTGCTCCATGGGCTAGCTGGGCTGGTTAATGGTCCCATGCTCCTGGGTGGCCACAGAAAGAAAACACCAACAGCATCAATGGTAAATGCATCTTGAGGGACTTCAACTGACTGCTTTGGCATTCAAGTCGGATTGCTCTAAGGATCTTCTTCCAAGTTGAGAAAGACAGTGGTGGAGAGGTGGTATTTCTGCACCAAAGAGTGAAGTACCATGCAAGGTGTCACAGGGACAGACATTGGCCCAAACAGACCTCCAAACCTGGGAATTTAGGAAGAGGACAAACCAGCAGGTGACAGAGGATCTGGTCTCCAGGTCTCATCACTCTGTGGCTCTCCTTTGAAGGATAGCTGTAATTCTGCAGGGGGGTCAGAACTGCCCTTCCAGGTGACATCTGCTTCTCAGACCACATGCAACAAATTGAGATGTCTTCCTTCCTCTGGAAACACAGTCCCTAAACCAGCTTCCACCACAAGAAATGCCACTTGAGATACCACCCTTCTGAAAACCAGACCTTCTGCACTCCCAAACACTCCAGCCTTGTCTTCGTTCCCAAGGAAATACTTATCCACAGTCTCCATCCCACGTTTTCAACCATGGATCTCAAAGTATGGTAAGAACTGAGGCATCATGGCCTGACATAACAAATAACAAAAATTAGGCAGAAGAAGAGGCTCTGACTTGCCATGGGTCCCACAAATGAGTCCTGGCAGATGCTGAAACTCAAGCAGAAGTACAGAGTCTGAGCACAAAGAAGAACCCAAGTGTTTTGGCTCTGAACCTTCAAAGTCATGCCCAAACGTAAATTTTAACTAAAACAGGCACAATTTCCAAAAAGTAAACTTTACGCAAATATTTGTCTGTATGGCCAGTGCTTATGCCTTGTCATCTCCACTGATAGCGCGTGCCAGCTGACACGCATCTAGCCATGCCTGCATGCACCAGTGTGGACCAACAGTACCTTTCCCAGATCTCACTGTTTCTCTGCTTGTAATGTCTCCAAATCCAGTCTTAAGCACATCTCAGTAAAACTCATCTAGGCTTATGTACAACAGGTTAGAGACAGGAGGGTACCATCATGCCGCTGAATCCTTCTTTGCAACAAAGAGCATCTGCAAACAAGGCAGTGACAGTGAAGCTTCCAAAACCAGCAACATTTATGAACCTTGAATCCACCTTCAACCTTCTCAGGTTCTGTGCTTTCTGGGCCCATCACTACAAGAAAGACGTTGAGGTGCTGGAGTGTTTCCTGAGAAGGGCAACGAAGCCGGTGAGGGGTCTGGAGCACAAGTCTTCTGAGGAGCGGCTGAGGGAGCTGGGGGTGTTCAGCCTGGAGAAAAGGAGGCTGAGGGGAGACCTTCTCGCTCTCTACAACTCCCTGAAAGGAGGGTGTAGCAAGGTGGTTATTGGTGTCTTTTCCCAACTAACAAGCAATAGAACAAGAGGAAATGGCATCAAGTTGCTCCAGGGGAGGTTTAGATTGGATATCAGGAACAATTTCTTCACTGAAAGTGTTATCAAGGACTGTAAGAGGCTACCCAGGGAAATGGCTTAGTCGCCATCCGTGGAGGTATTGAAACGATGTGTAGACGTGGTGCTGAGGGACGTGGTTTAGTCATAACTTGGCAGTGCTAGGTGGATGGTTGGACTTGATGATTTTAAAGAACTCTTCCAATTGTAACAATTCTATGATTCTATTATTCTATAACATAAGAAGGACATGGACCTGTTGGAGCAAGTCCAGAGGAGGGCCACAAAGATGATCAGAGGGATGGGGCGCCTCTCTTATGAAGGCAGGCTGAGGGAGTTGGGGGTGTTCAGCCTGGAGAAGAGAAGGCTCTGGGGAGACCTTAGACCCCCTTCCAGTCCCTAAGGGGACCGACCTACAGGAAAGCTGGGGAGGGACTCTGGATGAGGGAGGGGAGGGATAGGATGAGGGGGAGTGGTTTTAAACTGAAAGAGAGGAGATTTGGATTAGATATTAGGAAGAAATTCTTTACTCTGAGGGTGGTGTGACACTGGCCCAGGTTACCCAGAGAAGCTGTGGCTGCCCCATCCCTGGAGGTGTTCAAGGCCAGGTTGGGTGGGGTTCTGAGCAACCAGGTCCAGTGGGAGGTGTCCCTGCCATGGCAGGGGGTTGGAAGATGGTCTTAGATCCATTCTAACCTAAACCGTTCTATGATTCCATGATTCTATGATCCCTTGGGGACTGACCCCAAAGACACAGTGCTCCTATGGGGTAGTATTTCCTCAGGGACACCTCACCTCACTTACCATGGAACACCCCACATATCTCCCAGGCGCTTTGGGATTGAAGTTGAAAAACCCAGACTCATCCTCCCTGACCCCAACCCCCCTGCGTGGTCTAAGGCTCCTCCCCAAACACCTCCCTCCCCACAAATCCCCTGAACCTCTTCCAATTGCACGCCAATAAAAAGTGCATTATTAACACCCCTCTGTCTCTGCTCCCTCGCACTCTCTGATGGGCAATGAAACCTCCCTGCATTATGCCGCTCGGCATGCTTACAATTTAATTACATTTAAAGTCAATCAAGAGCTTCTGGAGCTGAGTGGCTGTTATAGGGTTGTAGGGGAGGGGTGGGAGAAAAGGATGGGATGAAGACCCCCAGAGCTGATACACACACACACACACACACAACAGAGACACACACAGAGGCACCTTCTGCAAAATAATTAGCATCAATCTGTTTTCTGTCCCTCCTCCCATTCCCCCTCCCCTCTGCCCACCTTGCTGAGCTTTCTGGGGTTTTCTGGGGAGCAGCCCCATAGCAAAGTCCCACAGGGAATTTGGGGCGGGGGGGGGAAGGGAGGCAGGGAGGGAGGTGGAGGAGGGATGGAAAGAGGCGGCATAAAGCAGGCAGCCTTCCCTGCTCCCCGCCACTTCCACCCCTGTGTCATTGAGGGATGGCATGCGCCTTGGTTTTAATTAGATGGAGGTAATTGCCTTGGTGCAGAATAACATTGTTCACGCTGGTGGGAAGTGAGAAGGGCTTCAGGCTTGCCTGCCCCCAGGAGCTGAGGGAGGGAGGGAGGGTTTCGTTGGGTGCTGCTCCGGATGGGAGGACCCGGACTGAGTGATGAGACTAATTCATTGCTCCTAGAGGACAAGGGCAACTGGGGTGGCTTAACCCTTCCACCCCCACACTGCAAATGATCCTGCTTGTATGCAAAAGCAGGAGGGGAGAGGGTCCAGCCTTGGGGCATGGGCAAATCTGGTGTCTGCCCAGCGACCTCTCGGGCTCTGCTGTGACCCCCCACAGTGTGTCCCCTTCTCCCCTCAGAGCACCCTGGGGAGAAAAACAGGGGGAGGAGAGTCTGTCCACTAGCAGAAATCAAAGCGATATTCTCGCAAAGCATCAACAGGGGGAAGTGGGAGATTTGCCTCCTGTCCCTGCACATTGCGATCCGAGCCTGGGTATTGCAACATGCAGCAGGGTCCCCAGGGACAACACAGAGCACTGTCACGGAGCCCGTTGAGTTCACGCATGGTGCCAAAAGAGCTTGTAACGCAGGAAGAAACAAGATCTCTGGCCTGACCTCACCCCTGCTCCCTGGCCTCCCAGTCCTGGTGGGCAATCACTTCCTGAGCGCTGGAGACATGCGGGTCGAGCCCTGGAGCATGACATTTGATTGTCTCCACTGACAGATCAGCATGGTGGCCTCAACCATAGCGCCTGCCCGGGAAACCACCCTGGTGTCTGTGAGCCCCCAGTCTTGTCCGCAAGCCACCCAGGTCCGTGGCAGACAGCCCAGGTGGAAATGGTGTTAAGCCCTGTGCTGACAATTAGGGATGGTGACTGAAGGTCCATGCCATGGTCCCAGTTAGTATGCAAATCCAGATGACAGTGACTGCACCCCAACATGTTCCCGGGTGTGTTTCCTCCCTGGAGATTTTCATGGCAGCAGATCGGAGCTGACTCAGGAGCTGCACTTTGCCCTGAGCACACCAAGGCACCAGGCATCTTTGAAATAAGTGCTTTGAAAACTCCCACAAAGACTGTAGACAGTCAAACATCTCCTACACGGCCCCAGCAGCTGGGATAAATATTTATGAGGGATGTCAGTGTTGTGTTTCAGGACACACGCCAAACACTAACCACTTGAGGTTAGCAAGAAACTGCCCCCATTGGCATATTATTGGATAAGTGTCCATTACAGGGACTGACTCCTTCCTCTGAAGCAGATGGGAGGGGATGCTCTCAGAGACAGGATATTGGATGAGATAGTGGTATCCCCACGTTCCTTGATGATTGCTCATAAAATTAGCCATCCCTTAAAAACAGTCCTCCCTTGTTGATATTTAACTGCAGGCTGCCGTAGGGGGAGAGGCCATGCCCAGCTCCCTGCTGCTTCGAATGGGCGCTGAGCAGGTTGCCTGTGGGTTTGCACAGCCTTGTCCCAGCCCTGGTTTTCCAGCTTGATCGGGATCTCCCCCACCAGCTACCCATGGTGTTGCGACCGTCAGCTCGTGCCAGGTGCTGGAGCTCCATCCAACATGCAGAAAACTCCCTCGGTCGTCTTCCACCCCAGCAAAACATCATGTTTCTGGGACCTGTGAGCCTGCTGGGTACCACACACATCACACATCATGTACACCATTGCACTGAGTGCCCCAATGGGACAGAGCAGTTACAGATGTGGCGCTTAGGGACATGGTTTAGTGGTGGTTTTGGCAGTGTTAGGTTGATGGTTGGACTCGATGATCTTAAAGGTCCCTTCCAACCCAGATGATTCTATGATTTTATGATCATTTGGGAACATCTTTCGTGCAGTTGCATGGCTATGAGAGTTCCTGGTGTGGTTTTAGTCTAGATCAGAGGCTGCAATGCCTGGGGTGGGTGTGCAGCCAGGGTTGTACCCATGGGCAGTGTGGATGGGGTTCCCCGGTTGGGGATGGTGAGGGAGCATAGCTGGACAGTGTGAGCTGTTCAACACCACTGTGTCTCAGGACCATCAAATAACACCAGGTCCCCAGGCGAGAAGGTAGCTGTGTGGATGGGATTGTGCTTCCCACACTCCAGACCCTGTTTTACACTTTGCAGTGTGGCCACAGTCTGGGTCTCCTCATCAGCAACGCAGGACAACCAGCACCCATGTAGTTTGGGACCAGGAGATGGGTGTCCATCAGTTGAGCACCAGCAAGGAGGAAGAGAAGGGAAAGTATTAAAGATGCAGGGACCAAACTCTCACAGGCAGCAATGACATGGGGTATGGTCTTTGCCAGCACTAAGGCTCTGATACTTGCAGAGGCAAGAAGATAACTCATGACCCATATCAGGGAAACTGAGGCAAAACAGAGCAATTTAGCCAAAGCAAGGAAGAGCAGCCCCTCTGCAAGACTGATCTTTTATGAACTGTCTGCCTGTGCTCTGCGTGTGGGGCCAGGTCCAGGAGAAGGACAGTGGGAGTCAGGACCAAATCAGCAATTGGGAGGGGAAACAACCACTGTGCTTAGGAGAAGGACCCAGATTCAAAAAGCCGTGATCAGAGGTGGAAGGGAGCCTTAGGGAAACACATGGAGGAACAGACCCAGCTCAACCTGCCCAAGCCCAGCAGAAGGAGAGAAAGAAGTGGAGAGGGAGTAACTCACTGGCAAAACCCCTGGGATCGAATCCGTGTCTGCCAGGGCTGACATCAGACCACCGCAGCTCTTTACAGTAGCATCTGCAACAGTCTGGGAGATGAAAAGCTTCCAGCTTTGGTCAGAGCAAGTGCATGGTTCAGATGTCCTACCAGGCTCTCATGGGGGCAAAAGGGGCAGGGAGGCATCTTCTCAGTTGTGGTCTATACATGCTGATGAAGCTTAGCCTCTGCCATGAGGAATCCACATGGAAGTGCCTCCAAAGTCACTGTATGGTGGCTTTGGAAGGAGACAGAGGGTGAATGGGACTCTGGGCTTGAAGACCTGCTCTGTTCTGCATTACTTTTTCTATTTGGTAAGATCTTGGCCCCAGTGATACCTCCTATGGATTTAAATGTCTTTCTTTAGTAAATAACAGTGGATCATATATACGTATCTAAATATACATGCATAAAACTCATTTGCAACAATAATAGAAGTGATGACCTGGTACTTTCCCTCTCCGCCTGTCAAACCTTCCTCTGCAGCAGTGAGGGGATGGATTAGAAATGGTTTGATGTATGGATGGGTCACCGGATAACCAGAAATGGATGGAAGTGAGATGGATGGGCTCCCCATGCGTCCTGACCATTGTCAGTGCATTTCAGTTCTCTAAAACATTTAGGCTGCCTAAAGCTTTTCTGCCTTGAAAGTTGGCTGCATGTGTAGTTGCTCAGCAGGTCTAAGCTACCTTAAGCTGCACTCGCCCATTTTTATTGCTTTGTTACATGCACCCAGCCTTGTTCCCCCATGTCCCCATCCTGGGGGGATGCTCCCCCCAGGGGAGCAATGGGATTGGTGCAGACAAAACCCCACTGAGAACTGATCTCTCTTGCAATGGAGAACAATTTCTCTTTCAAAAGGGTGCTGCTATAAAATGCCTCTCTTGCAGACCCTAACTCTAACTGTCACCCTATGGTGTCCTATCCAAAGGGACTAAATGTCCATGGAGAACATCTCTGCTTCTCCACTTTCTCCACTCCTACTGCAGTGACCCACCTTCAGCCAGTGGTTCTCTTACAGGAAACCCATAAGGGAAATGAGTACTGGATGGAGGAACTTACTCAGGGATGGGTGGCAGTCACGAGATCCACTGCTTTTCCATTCCTTGGGCTCCTACGCCAACATTATGATGCTGCATCTTACCACGCCAAGCATCAATTTTCATTTCCCAAGCCAAGCTGGACCAGGCTACGGAGGGCTAAGACTGAACTCTTTCTCATGGTCCGGACAGGACACCCATGAACATGATGGGGAGAGGGATACGAGCTCTTGCTCTCCCCGCAGAACAGAAACCTCTGAGCACTTAGAAATCACCCACACTGAGCTCCTGAGCACAACTCCATCACAACAGCTACAGAGGGGCCAGAGGCAGAGATGGGAAAGGGAGAGGGAGGCAAAAGGCTCAGATGACAAGGCTCTCAGTCCACTTAGGCAAATGCCACACATCCATAACAAGCCACAAATCAACCTCACTGCACCACAGAAAGCATCACGCAGGAATAAAAGGATTTCTGTCCCAAGATGTGCCCGTCCAGCCACCTCCATCACATCTCCACATTTTCCTCTTCAAACCGTCAATTTCCCGAAGTAAATTTGATTCCATCCCAGGAGGATTATTAGCCAGCTTAGAATACTCCCAGTTTTCCTGTTGACATTTATCTAACACCTTGTCCCACAGTGCTTTGCAGGGGCTGGATCTATGTGTCTGCCCCTGGAAATCTCAGCAGAGAGGGGACTATACCTCTTCTAACAGCCCACAGGAATGCAGCAGAGACAAACAGGCAGTAGAGACTATATACTATCAGAGAACCTGACAAAGAGAGATTTTGGAGAAGAATAATATTAAATCTATATGTACCTATAGGATGCTTTCCTTGCCTTTCCTTGCTCGTGATGAAGCCACTGACCTTTGGATGTCCTTGCACCTGAGGTTTGTGATCCGCAATACAGGGACATACCTGCAGGCCAGGGAGAGATGGGCAGAGGGAAGGGCTATGCAGCAGTAGAGATGCTCTCCCCTACCCCCAGCGAGGCCGTGCGTGAATCCTGCCACCACTCCCGAAGCTCTGCCAAGCATCTGGCACAGAGCTCTGGCCACTCCACAAACCTGCAGCAGTAATATAGTAAGTGCTCTTTCATGTTGCGTTCCTTTGGCTTTCCAGGATCTGAGGGAGACTCTGACATACAGCATTTATCTCAAGCGGCTATTGATCCTCAGCTCTACAAAAATGATTACACTTGACCCAAGGCTGCACTCACTTCAGTATCTGAGCTGGAGAGGAGGAAGAGGCTGCCCAGCTGGGCACGAGTTGTGTAGGGAGGGAGAGACCACAGAGGAGGAGATGGGGTGCTGGGGGGTTTATTCAAAGATGAGTAGATAAAAGTTTCAGGGTCCTTTCCTTTGAGCGGGATGTAGGTGGGAAAACACTCACCTGATGGAACCACTCAGTTGCTGCTGGGGGGATTTGAGGGGAGGATTTAAAGGCAGTTTTGGCCAAAAGCTAAGGCAATTCAGCCAAACTTTTTAGGCAGTTCAGCCAAACTCACAGCAGATAGGGAGCATACGAATTCAGGATGCTCCTGTGCACAGGGGAGGATCAACACCAGGTTGGTGGTGGCCCATAGTGGGTTGTAAAGATTGCTTTCCACCAGCACTAAATCACTGCAGACCTGGGCAGAACAAGGGAGATGCAACACGAATGAATCACCATGGAAGTCAGTGTCAAGGCCAGAATAGGAGCTGGACAGCCCAGCTGAAGGGGCCCTCCTTGTGAGGACTCCTTGGGATCAGGAACACTTGAATTCATTGGGGCAATCCAGAAGGATCAGAGGAGATGGAAGAAGACAGCAAGAAAGGCACAAGCAGGGCAGATACTCACCGTGGAGTCCCTCAGCACATTTTGAGTGGTGTGGCCTCTGGCATGGGGATGGATTTGCTTGGACTCAGCATCAGGGTCTCCATCAGAGCCACCAGCCCTGGGGTCTCTCTGCAGTCATGGTCTGCAGAGCCAGTGGTGTTTGGGGAACCTTTGGTCAGACAGATATGCTCTAATGCATCTGATCCCTGCTAGAAGCAAGCCCTACTTGCCCTGGCAGGACAGTTGCTGTAAAGATAGAGTCTCCTCCATCTGCCCAGCCCATTGGAGCACAAATATGCCCATGAGTTGGTACCCAAAATGATGTGTCACAGGGGTTACCTGCCTCTCCCCTCCTACTCCTGCAGGCTCAGCCCCAGGCTGATGCTCCTGCCTTGGTCCTGGTGCCCATCAAACCCCTCCACATGACCTTCCATTGCATAGCATGAACAGACGCTGCACTAAACATCAGAGCCCAGATGAACAGCCATCTGGAAGGATATGGAAATGGACTTTCTCATGGTCAATTTAGTGAAGCTGTTCTTGGAAATGCAATCATTTATCCTGAACTAGTGCAACGCTTCGAGCCAAGAACCAAGTTGACCTACACCAAAAGCCCTGTGCTTCAGGAAGAACTGCTGCAAAAAGTGAGAAGCTTGGCTTGCAAAGCATGGAACATGCTCGGGGAGCTGGGATTATGAAAAAAATCTCCAGCACCATTGCTGGAGGGCAGTGCGAATGGGGCTGTTCTCAAGAAGCATTTTGGAGCTGCCCTATTAGGCCACGTGGATGGAGCCAGTGGGATTTAGGATGCAATGCAAAGAGTTTGGCAGTGCCAAAATGAGCTGTACCGTGCACTTGCCTCAAAGACCAGAAAACGGTTGCTGGGGGCTGGAAGTAGAAAAGCAACAGTGGGGATAGATATCTCTAAGCCAGGCAAAGATGAAGGGTGAGAGGAGATAAAGGGGTTTGGGAGACACAGCTGTACCTGTGGGTGAGGTGCAGGAGACAGTGAGTCTCCAAATGTCTTTGTGCCTGCTCCAAGCCAACTCTCAGACGGGACAAGTAGAGAGAAGAGACCTCTGTGTGGCATGATGTTCATTGTGAGCTGTACCAACATTAGCTCAAACTCCTGGCACAAGCAACTTAAAGTATTCCCATAGAGAGCTGCGCCTTACCCAGCAGTGACTCTGGGGCTATCGAGCCCACTAGACCTGGTCCAACACAAGCCTGATCCCACTGACACCATAACAGGCTGCCAGTTTGACTGGACAGGGGAAGGGAGCCTGAAAGGCTCTTCTCTCCCTTTGCCTGCCTCTTCTGCCTAGATACTATCCTGGAGCATGAAAAAAAACCTTCAAACAGAAACTAATCCTTCTGCAAACTGCCCTGAATTAGGACCTAAAGAAAGAGGCTGGATAAAAAGTATGGCATTTGCCCGGAGCTCCCAAGCAGAGAGGAAAACAGAGGGATATCACCAAAGCTGATGTTCTGCAGAGCTGGCTGCGCACACTTATTGGTGCGCTGAGTTGGGGAGGGCTTTGCTTCCAGCATAGGAGAGTTATCAAGGGATTTGCTGCTGTTGCAAAACTTCTGCATGGATTGGGAGGGAGAGGGAAAGGTTTTTCCAGCAGTCAGCAGAGCACGATTTAACATCTGCAGAGCTGAAAATGACCCTTGCGATTACGCTTACTTTAGGGGACCTGGATTTTAGATTTCCCCATGTGCTGGATAGAGATGTTTGCACTTGCTGCTTGGGGGAGGGTTATGTGGGAACACAAAGGACTGCTGGGGGACAGGCCACCACTGCAAAAGTCATTACTCCAGAGGGAAAAGGCTGCGCTGCTCACGTCTGTAATTAACAGTCCCCTCAGACCTATGAATTCAGGGGATGGGGATCCCTGAGGATGGGATGATGGGGGCACTCATCTCTCTCTCTTGACTGTAGAATGAGCCAGGAGTGATTCATTTGGTGCTCAGTTTAACTCTGATGAAACCCTTGAATGTGAGGATCTGGACAATCCCATGGATCCCACAGACATTTCTTTAACCAGGCAGGAGACTGGCCAATGTGCCAAGAGGTTTCACCAAGCACATTGCTTTAATTTCACTGTCGCCTAGATAGGGTCCTGCTGATGGTTGACCCAAAGAGACCTTCTTGGGTTGCTAATTGCAAACAGAACCCCAAAAGGAGATCAGAGCCAGGCCCCAGGTTGTATGTAACCAAGAAAGCAACCTTTCTCCAAAAAAGTGCAGAAATGGGTTCATCTGCTGGAATAAGGCAAAGTCCTATTGCTTCTGGGGTAAAGTCTGGGAAAAACCATAAAGGTGTCACATGGGCACAGGGATGACCCCGAAATAGTCCCATTACATCTCCCCTAGTAATCTGTGTATGGAGATCCTGGAGACGAAGATAAGAAAGATGGAGTCATGAAGAGCTTTTCCTTAAAGAACAATTAAGCTAAAACCAGGGGGGTTCGGGGGTTGGACTAGATGACCTTTAAAGGCCCTTTCCAAGCCAAACTATTCTGTGATTCTATGAAGCCCTTAGACTTATCTCATGGAGGAAGGATCTGTTCTGGAACATAGAAAAGGAATTGCAAGGGGGGAAAGCAAAGTATAGGATGAGGGTAAAAACCTTCTTAGTGACAAGAAAGGTCTTTGCAGAGAAGCATCTGCATTTCAGCTGGACCATGTTGAACACGGACAAGTCAGAGATACTGGGGAGAAGACAAGGGTGAAAGGAAGAAACTTCTGGTCCTATTTCCAGCACAGAGACAGCTTTAGGGGCAGCCCAACTTTTCTGAGTTGGCTTAAACATTGCTAAAGTTAGGGGGAAATTTCTGCTTTTTAAAACAAAATAAAAACCACTGAGGTCCATACTTGAGATTAGGACATGGTTTGAATTGGGATTGTGTCTGTCTGGGCACAGGAAGATTGAAAAAGCAAGTGAATGCTGCAAGGATGTCCCAGACACGTGCCTAGGTAGAGCAGCTTGGAGATGCTCTGGGAAGAGTTTTCTCACTCCCTGACACATAGAAATAGCACCCAAAACCAACCAGGCATGCACACAGACAGTGCATGGGACCTGTTCCGCTCAGACTGCCCAACACAGAACCCAAAGTGTGCACAGGGACACGCACGCACACAGATACTTGCCCACTCCACGTGCCCTGTAAGTACTTCACAACCTGCAGCTACTCAGGCATCCCCAGACATCCTGCAGGACAACCTGCACCAGGGAACGAGGTGTTTTGTAGAGAGCAGGGCAGGACCACAGAAACGACAGCATTTGTGGGAGCCCATGGGGTCCAGCAATGAGAGCGGGGGGTGTTTATAGGGGAACATGGCTCCAACCCTGACATGCGGCTGACCTGAGAGGGAAAGCTGCTCCAGGGCATCCTCCAGAGCCAGGCTGACCATGCATCCAAGCCATGCAAAAGTCCACTTGGCCATTTCCCAGTGCTGGGGAGGGGAGGCGTACATCCTTCCTGGCTTGGTTGGCAGGTACATCTCAGTCGAGCATTCCCCCCAGGGCTGCGCTCCATTGCTGGGGTACAGGGAGCTGGGTGCAAGCCATGCCTGGTTCTCGAATATCCCCCCTTCTGTCCCCCATCCCTCCCCTCCTGCAGGGCACCTGCCATGGGGGTCACTTGGCTTCCTTGCCCCAAGAGCAGTGCCAGGTCCCTGGTTGCTGTTAGAAGACACCCTGGCTGGCACCCAGGGCTGACACCTGATGCATTACCACCTTCCGCTGGGAAGACACTGAGCTCAGGCCCCCACCCACGGGCTTTCCCCAGGGTTGCCACCAGCCCTGCAGCAGGAGACTCGCCAAAGCACAGAGCTACCCCACAGGCAGCAACCCAACCACGAGGTGCATGGCACTCACATCAGCCCCACCATACGCACACCTGACCGTAATGAAGTCCTGCAACCCCCAGGAGGTCCTGGGTGGAGAAGGATGAAGGCTTCATGATACAACCAGTTTTACAGTTAGGATACGTGCTGGGGTGAGCCCTTTGCAGAGCACCCAGGCACAGAGCTATTTGGCTCGGCAAGGGCTTACGTCATGGAGAGAAGATGCTATCTCTTACCCAGGGGCCTCCCTGTTGGAAGAAGCATCTCCAAATTCCTGGAAGTACATGCTAACCGGCACAGACTGTGCTGGGAAACATAACAAGCCACAAGCTGCAGGGATCCGTTTACACCACCACGGCCGGGGACCTGGCAACAGGATGTGTGAGGCTCCAGCAGAAGATAGTTTCTCATGCAGGGGGACAAAACATATCAGACTCCAAACTGACACAGCCAGAGGTCCCAGCACCAAGCTAAGGTTTCACTCTGGAAGGACAGGTGGGCCAGGAACTGCAGCTCAACCATTTGTCGCTGCAGGCAGGGCTGGAGCAACACAACTCAGCTGCAAGCTCAGGGCAGTCACCCATGCAGAGGGGTTGTCAACCCACCCACAACATCAAGAGTGAAAGCAAGCAAGCCATCACCACGTCCTCCTTCCTATCCCTCTGTCTGCCTTTACACGCTGCCTGTTCCCATGCTCCCTTTTCCAAGCTGCCAGACCTCACCCCCCCATCTCTCTGTCCCTACACACACTACTGTGTGCTTGCACCATCCCATAGAACATCCATAGCACATCAAGGCTTCATGGCCACCTCTTGGGACTGTTCTGGGGCATCCCGGAGGACTTGTCCCTCCTGCCGGGTCCCTCCTGTTGTGCCAGCCCTGGAGCTCTGCCAGGAGCCATTGCCTCATTCCCAGGGCACGGGACAGCCCAAAATGTCCTTGGCAAACTGGTACCAGCATCAGTTCTCCTGGCCATCACTTGCTCCACAATGACTTCTCTTCTGCGAGCTAGCAGGGGCCCTGAGCCAGGGCCCTTAATGCACTCAGGCTGGCTGCTGGCTCAGTCACTTAATAGAGTCCAATTGTCTATTTTTCATTATCGAACAATTCCCTTTATTGGGCTTTTTGGCTTGTCCAGGAAATCCGATCAATAGGGTTCCCGAGGCAAACGCTGGCTTTGCGTCCTCTTCCTCTCAGCAAAGGGACCTGCTGTCCCTCTGCACCCGACCACCCCATTGGCATCACTGGGGCCAAAGACTTGGGAGTTGGAGGGCATCTCTGGCTGTCTGGCCACCACTGAGTGTCATGCCAGTGGGGATGTTGCTCCAGCTGCTTCCCCAAGGGTGATAACCACCCCCTGAGGGATTTGGAGGGCTGCTGATTCAGGGGAGAAGGGCAATGTGCAAGGGTGGAGGATGTTGGTGCCGGCTGGAGCGTGAGAGTTCTGCTGAAACAGTCCCAGCTGGAGCTGCCAGCTCCACTCTTGTGAGTAGCACAGCCTGGTTTTCACACCAAACCCATGTTCTCCTGCTTTTGGAGGTGACCTGGGGGTTTTCCAACCCAAGCATATGGCAATGTAGACCCTCTTGCAGTGTAGAGGGACTGCTATAACTCATAGAGAGGAAACCACACATGGCAGCACATCTACGCAGCCCCAGACAGCCCCAGTGATGCTGATCCGGGCACTGCTGCGCGTGCACAAGGGACACATCCACACTTCCCAGTTAAACAGACCCAGGACTGTGTGGCATGGAACATCCTGTAGCCACACTGCAGCTCTCTTACCTTCCAGCACGATATAGTTTTATCCATGCTGCACACTGCAAGTAGTCCTCAACCCATCTGAACCACACTCACAAATCACTGGAGACAGCATCCTCTGGTCTGGCCCCAATGAAACGGAGCAGATGATGGAGTTCCACTGCCCAGGAACATCCTCCATCCTCTCATGTTGTTTAAATTGTCGCGATCGACGCAGCCGATGCCAGCCACCAAGGGGCGAGAGCAGGTGAATCCCTGCCCTCATGGCACATGGACCTAAAGCGTAAGCGCTAGCAGTGCATGATCCTTTTCCCAACCAGTGCATCCCATTTTACTGGGCCCATCTCGAGCTTGAAAGGCAGCAGAGTGTAGAGGTGGAGGCTGGGAGAGATGTTCTCAGAGAGGCACTGCAAGGGTTCTCAGCCCAAACTGATAGCTGCATGGCATACCCTGGGTTGTTCATCTTTCAGACCCAGCTTCTGAGTCAGGGGAAGATGCAGCTTCCAGCACGGCACTGTCTGCTCCTTCCTCACCGCATTCCCACCTGTGTCATGAAAGCACGTCGTCATGGCAGAGGGGAGAGACCCAGTGCCAAAGAGGAGGGAAGGATCATGCCCAGGTAAAGCCACCATCAGGTATCACCAGCCCTAATAACAACTGGGGACACTCAGCATGAAACACACTGAGAACTCAGGCATCCTGATGGCAGATGGCTTTTACAGGACATTTCCACCTTCTGAGGCTGCAGGGAAATGATGGAAATCTTGCTAGGAGTGACCCCTAAAGGCTGCAAAGCTGAAGAAACCCAAAGAGAGGGATTTTCTTAAGAAAAGGAGAGCGTGCATGAGCAGAGGGAGGAGAGGAGAGAAGGCTCCTGATTTGGGTACGTGACTGTCACCATACAGGAATAAAATACTCATGTGTGTGCATGTGCCTGCATGGGATACTTGGTGATGCCCATGAATGTGTCTGCAGAATGAGGATGAAGTTTTTTAGGACAGGGCTGGCTCAGATGTGGTTTTGGACAATGCTGCTTCTCCTCTTGTGTCAAAAGCCCTTTCCTTACCCTGAACAGGGTGTTCAGGGCCATCAGTGGTGGCAAATGGGGCAGTAATGGCAAACGGGACAGGATTCACCCAGATGCAACCTTCAAGGCACCTGCAAGGCTGTTCCTGTTCTTACCATGCACACGTGAACGCTCACGTTCCTTCTCAACACCACCTTGTGCCTTCCTGATGAAATGCATGGCTTTGCACACATGGTCTCTGCATGTGCACAGTGCCGTGGACACCCACGCACACACAAAGCCTCCCAGGGCCAGAACCAGGTGCCCTGTAACCGCACCACACAGCCCAATTTGGGTTGGCATGGCATGGTTGTGGTTCAAAACCTTGCATGTCTCAGAGAAGGGCTTGGGGCCATCATAGTGCTGTGGGGTCTCATGGAAAACTGCTGATACTTGGAGGATCATCTGGGATCTTCCTGGTGCATCATCACAACTGCGTAGTGAAGGAGCAGGATCTGGCCCTCGGAGACATTGCTCTTCAATCCTAGAAGGGGCAAGGCAAAATGCCCCAAGCCAGGGATGTTTTTAAATGTCCCCACAGCTCAGTGTAATCCGAGAGCCAGTAAAATTAAAATCACTCATCACAAGACATTGGTGGGGGGAGATTAATGAGTTTGAACCATGACAGCTCGCAGGCCAGAGGCACATGTGCTCCCAAAACCGTGAAGTGAGAAACTCGTCGCCTGGAGGCCACAGCCAGGAGAGTCCCAGGAATGGGCAAAGCCAAGTAGCCCGGGCAGCGATGGGGTGCTTTGCATTCCTGCTTTGGGGGTGGGTTTGCTCTTTTTTTTCTCCTCTAATCATTCATCAAAACACCCTGCTTCTTTCTGGGCGGCACGCTTCATCTGCAGTTGTTTTTGGCACCTCTCTGTTCCACAAAGTCCCAGTTCCCCCCGATTCATTTGGCCTCCTGGCGCACAGGGGTTTGTTTCTGTTGCCCCATGGAAGAGACCATATTTTTTGCAAAAAAGTGCCTCTGAGTCTACCAGAATATGGACCGCAAAAAATCCCTGCACT
Organism: Fratercula arctica; assembly: GCA_947846985.1. Lineage (NCBI taxonomy): Eukaryota > Metazoa > Chordata > Aves > Charadriiformes > Alcidae > Fratercula > Fratercula arctica. Next base: position 163,896,429 of record CANTUZ010000002.1, read on the forward strand.
GTCCTGCGCTGCATGTGGTACAGGGCGCTGCAGGCAGTTTAGGAGAAATGGGGAAAGTGGACCAAAAAGAGAGGAAAAAGCTCAATTTGGAGAGGTCCCAGCTCTGCAGAGTGCAAAGCAGCACCTGGCAGGTGCTCTGGAGGACAGGAGGCCATGATGATGGGCACATTTAAACCCCAAGCACAGCCAGATGCAGTTCCACACTGCACTCCACCTAAATTCCCTAGGATTAATGCTCCCGATAACTCAAATCCTATTTAAATGACACCCCTGGGCTCAGTTCTCCCTTCCGAACTGCTCCCCCAGATGCTGTGTCTGGCAGGGACCACATCTGGGGGTGTCTGCAGAGCCATGGACCCACCGTGGCTGTGCCATAGGGTCCCTGCGCTTCTGCAGGACTCTGGCACATGGGGAGAGCCCCTCACTGGGATGGGGCAGCAGCCAGGCAGGAGGGCAGGTCTTGTGGATGGACAGGCTTTCACCGTGAGGCACAGGTCCAGACACTGAGCTATTCTGGACTCCTTTGATCAGTTTTCCTTTGGCTTTTCCCTGGTAGACACACCCTCCAAAGGTCATCCGTCCTCCAAACCATCCCTGACGTGGCTCACCTTGGAGACATGTGCAGGGAGCTCTGAGCACCCACCACTCATGACAACGTCCCCTGGAGCCACAGGTACCTTCAGCCCTGAGCATGTGAAGGGAAAAGGGGGCTACCAAAATAAGCTGTCTTTGAAACGTTAAAGCTTCTGCTATGCAGGAGCAGCTGGGGCCCACCTCAGACCTTAGCAGAGTCATGCTAATGTGAAATACCTTATGGTCTCCCCACCTCCCTCCATCCCTACCTAGAGGAATTAGAGCATTGCCACCAAAGTTAATCATTATATTGATTTTGCCTACAGCAGCTCCGTGCACCAGGTGAGTGCCCACAAAACTGGCTGGACGCTGTTTTGCAGAGATATCGTCTCCTTATCAGATCCATCAGGCTCCTCCAGGCTTTCAAACTCTTCTCCAAGGAGAGGCAGGAGCCCTGAGAGAGACAAGGAGACACGTGTCGGCATCACACGTGGCTCATCGCATCACTGCCATTCATCGCATCACCGCTGCTCATCACACCACTCATTGCTCATGCAAAGCCCTGTGCCTGATACCAACACTTTCACCAGGTGTCTCAGATGAGTGGTATCAGGAGCACCATCCACCTCGCAAAAAGCCCAAGGGCCAGGTCACCATGGTCTTACTGCCTGGGCAGACGCTGGCCAGAAACAAAGTCCCTGCTTTGGACAGGGAGATGTTCCAGGAGTTTACCTGCTCCTGGCAATCCAGAAAAGATTCTGTGCACCTGAAGGACCAGTGAGAGGGCTCGGTGGACCCTGGGGAACTGTCTACTCCTTAGAGCCTCCAATGAAACTGCCTTGTTGCGGGCTTCTGGGCACCCAGCTAACCAGCCAGCCTTCCAGGAGCCCATAGGCTAGTGGGAATCGACATAAATTGCAGTTTCTTCTTCAAAATAGGGACAGCAACTCCCAGCTTTGGCTAAATGGGATCAGAGGGGTACATCCAGGCAGGATGGGGACTGAGATGCGCGCACAGAACATCACCTCTTCCCCAACACACTGCCAAGCACTTGAGAAGAAGTATCCATTAGAAGAAATCTCACCAAAGACATGCAGAGGGGACCCCAGCAGCCCCATCCTGCCATCCCACTCCTCTCAGCTCTTCCAGAGAGCCCCCAGCCCTGTGCCTATCTCCACACCATGGCCTTCTCCCCTCACCTGTGGAGCCTCTTTGTTTGCGTGGCCAACAAAGAGCTACTTAGGGCTGATGCACATCTTGTGCCAGAGCCAGAGGCTGGCAAGAGGGAGGCCCAGGCAATTTGAGGATTAAGCACACATTGGTGGGAAGCAGAGCCAGAGTCGATATTTTCATGGGGGTTACATGTCAGGGCATTTCTGCTGTGTGTCCAGGGAGCATGGGGTGAGCCTGGCTGTGCAAAGTCTCTTCCAGGTGGGATTGTCCCATTCCTGCTGGTCTTGCAGCAGGACAGCCATCCTGGCTGCATGGTCCTGGCCACTGGCTTCCTTTCTGGTTAGGGACAGTTGGTGCCCAGATGCTTTAGGCTTTGGAGAGGCTGGGAGGTTAGCAGCCTTTCGAAAACTGAGTGTTAAGAAATCACCCGATAGAATAGTTCAATGAGGAATGAATGTCTCCAGCACCATAGCCCAGTAAGTCCTGCTTCGCACCTGGGTCAGCCAGGTGCTCCCCAGTATAAATCCAGGATAACGTAGATGCATTTGGAGGACACTATTCATCTTCCAGCTTCTTAACTGCCACCTATGCTTCTTCATCTCTTTTTCCTGCAGCAAAACAAATGTGGTCATGGGCTTCATGTTCAGATGATTCTCTCCCCTGAATCTCAGGACTCCAGTCTCAAGGCAGAGACAGAGTCAAAAGGCTTCTCATACCCCAGAAATAAACACCCATTACTGAGGACCAACTGCCCATACGTGGTCTTGGAGCCAACCCTGTGAGATCCCTACAGCTCCTAGACCAGAGGAGGTGGAAACCAGCTCCTCTCTCTGACAAAGGTTGGCCGGGATGGCAGGGTCTGTGCTGAGGAGAACAAATGAGTCCAGTCATAGGGACTGGCCAGGGACTTTCCCTTGGGCCAACGTTGCCCTTCAGGATGATGGGAGTAGGGGAAGAGGTTGTACTGGTGGTAAGTTGTAAAAAAAGTGTGCTTTTATCAGCATAAATCCTGAAATCACTGTTTTTATGGGGTGGAATCACACTTGGAAAGATGCAAAGTGTGATAGTAGCAGCATTGCACAAGTGGCACTGGTCTAAGGATGCAGGTACAGCAGGGAGTGGAAATGTCTTTCATCAAAGCAAGTGGCATCACCCAAAAAATGGCAGCCCGGTGTTCAGGTGCACCAGCCACCTCCTCTCATTCCCACGTGTATGAAAAACCCTCCCAGTGCAGGATTAATTTAATAGCACCAAAGTCCTGGATCATCCCCAGAGGAGTGATCCAGGTGGATGAAAGCAGTTCAAGGTTTTTCTTTATTTACAGTCCCAAACCACTGAGCATGGAGCCAGGTAGATGCCCCGTGCCTTTATCCTCTGGCCTTGAGCTGGTCTGGGTGACACTTCAAGGTGCTACATGGATGCAGAGGGATGTTGCCAGAGAAATAACCCTCTCCTCACCCAAATCACACAAGTGCCAGAGTGACATTGTTTGGGAGAGCCCAGGTCCTCCCAGGTAATACAACCATAGGGGGCTGGCATCCATGCAACACTGAAACAGGGCTTGGATCCATCCCCCCATGAATTGCCTACCTTTGCCTGATTAAAATCCCACTCAGCCTGTTTTTTTGGAGCGGCTGCATTGACACCAGCACATGCAGAACACCCAAGCAGCAGCTTTTCACACCAGCTTTGCAACAAGCATCATGCAAGTGGCCAACGGGACTTTGAAAAGGCTTTGAGGATGGACAGCTTGACAGCAACCATCCCAGCACTGATGCTGGCTTGGAGCGTGCCCGGCACCGCGGGAGGTATTTGGGAGTGGGTTAGGGGATAAGCTGAGCAAAGGGCCAGATCAAAGGATGGACCAGAGAGACCCCACAGCCAGATGATGGATAACCAGAGAGGTACAGTTCGCGAATGGATGCAATCCTGAAATACTGTATGGCAAAAGAAATGTGTCAGGGAGATGAACAAGCAAATCGAAGATGCCTGGTGTAGGTGGATGGATGAGTGATAGATCCATGGCACTGCTAGACGGGTGATGGATACCAGGGTGGGGGGACACCGAAGAGAGGCAGAGGGATGTGTGCGCCGCGGGAGCCGTGTGTAATCTCTTTCCCTGTGTGCAAGTCACTTGCCTGCAGTCCCCTTGGGTCCCCTTTAAAAAAGCCTTTCCAGAACCTGCATCATAAACATTACAGGGGGGCTCAGGAGGCGGGGTGGGGATGGAGGAGTTTGTTCCCAACTCGCCAGGTTGTCTTCAACAGAAAATAATCCTTAAACAAATCAGGCTCAGTTTATTGGGGCTTCAAATACCCGTGTGCGCTCACACGCGCGTATGAAGAAAATCTCAAAAACACAACAAAAACTGAGGGGGGAAAAATCAAAAGTAAAAAGAAGAATTAAAAAAAAAAAAAAAAAAGCCCCATATTTTAGAGTCAGCTGAGAAGTGACAAAGTAATTTGCTCCTGGCAGTCTATCACGGCAGTCTAATTCCCAGTGACACCATTCAGCTGCTGACTACACTAACTGTCAGAGTCAATTAGCCGGGAGCCAGCAGCGCAAAGTGTTTACGGGTGCTAAAATTCACTCCACACGCTGTGCGGAAGTGAGAAAAAATTACTTTGAGGGAAGGGGGGAAATTCAAGCGGCTGGTTTAATGCTAACAATTGCCTCCGCCGCGCCCCAAGATGACAGCAGGGCCTGGAGGATGCCAGGAGGAGAAGAGGGAAGGCAACGTGGCCGGGACCGAGGGCACCCAGGGGTGTTACGGGTGCCTGGGCACATTCACCCGTGGATCACGCTGCCATGGGAGATGGGACAGATCCTGCAGTAGAGCTGGGATGCCAGCCAATGGGGCCAGCTGGAGGAGGCAATAGAGCTATGGGCTTTCCCCATCCCTGCAGAAGTGGTTTGGAGAGCCAAGGAAGGGGCAGGCACGCACGGATGGAGTGTACTAGCATGGAGTGCTAGCACGGATGGCATGCACTAGCACGTAGGATGCCTAGCAGAGGAACAACCCATTTTTCCTGCCATCAAGTCCACACGCCTGGCACAGAGCTGCATGGGCGCCATCCCCAGGCCACCCTCGCTACCCTTCATGTCTCACGAGGGGAGCAAGGAGAAGAAATCTGACCAGCTGGACGACAGCAGTGCAGTTCCCCAAAGCCAGGATCTCTCTAGGAGCAGTGAGGAAGAGGAAAAGTGATCCCAGAGCACATGCCTGGATGAGGAAACCATTGCTGTGACAGCCCCATCAGCCCACAAGCACCAAGGCACAGATGGGAATCCAGAAGGTTGCTGCATTGCCCAGTGATAACAAAGGTCTTTACATCTTTGCATGAAAATAGTGCTGCGTGGAGGTCAATGTCAAAGTCTGAGGACCATCAAACTTTCCTTGAAACCCTTGAAATTTTTCCTATCATTGTTCCTGGCTGGGAAGATGGGATAAGCACATCCAGAAAAAGCTTCAGGCATGCAGGAATCAGTATACAGGAGCTGGACAATTTTCCTATTTGAGAAAGTTTTGAGATTGTGTTTTTTAACTCCTATTTTCTTCTCCCCAGATTGTAGCCAGGAAAAAAAAAATTGTAAAGAAATTGAAAATGGCCCTCCTCTCCCCATCCACAACTCACCTGGGGCCAAAGCAAAACATTCTCTCTCCTCCTTTTGCAAACACGTTGCAATTATGACTTTTTCTTTTTCGTAGGTATTTCAACAGCAGAGCTTTCACCTTCCCTGAGATGAAGACAAAAGGCTGAAAGCAGAGTTTGTGTGAACAAGGGATATTTTGACAGTTTCAAAGCTTTCCATGAAAAATTGATCAAGAAGTACCTGGGACTTACCTTTCCTGGGAAAACGATCGGTTCTAGCCAATTGTCTGTTGTTTCTTTAGAGCAAGAAGGTCCTGGCCAGATGTTGCACATATCCCAGAGTGTCCAAGGCAGTGTGGTTAACTGGGGCTCTACCCTGCTGAAGGAAGGTTCTCAGACCCATCTCCTCAAGCCTATGGTAACACCAAAGCCAAACTCAGAAGAGATCACTTCTTCACCACTTTCCAGCTTTGTCATATGAACTGTGCTCAGATGTTTGTGGTTTTTCCTAATTTTTCTCAAGTCAGACGTGAAACCAGAAATAAACCTACCCCAGGGGCAAGTTACCCTCACAACTGCTGAGATGCGGGGTGTCCCATCTGCTGTGTTCATCACTGCTCAAAGCAGGCCATAAGGCTCACAGGGTCAGATCAGTTCTCACTACGCTTCTTTTGCTACACCTTCTTTTGCCCTGGTCTGAGTCTGTATGGAAACCAGAGAGGCAGGGAGATGACTTTCTGGTATTTTTGGGGCATTCTAGCAAGAGCAGGTGTTCAAGGAAAAAGGATATTGATATGGATATTGATCAGGGCCCATAGCCCTGGCCTTTAAACCTGCCCCTTTCCAGGGTTGCCTGGCCCCTCTCCATAGAGGGGAATTCTCCTTCCCTGCAGGGTGATTTCAAAGGGCAGCTCACCACTGGTATTTACTGACGTAGCTCTGCTGTCGCTCTCAAAGCACCAGCTCTCTAATAGGATGTACCAGCCCTTACGAGATCGGGCAATGGTTCCCTCTCTCCAGTTAGAGATGGAGAAACTGAGGCAGAAGGTAAGTGAGCTCACCCATCACAGGTATTTCCATTTGGGGTTATCCCGTGAGAGAGACACAGGCTTTGCAGGCACCACCTCACCCTAAAGGTTTAGAAATGGGTCAGAGAGCTCAAGCTCTAAAGCAGATGATATCTCCCCATAGCAGTTTTTGGGGCAAACCAGGACACCCACGCATGCTGCCTAGCTTCTGCGGAGCTGGATCTCGCTGTAATAGTCCATCAGGAGAGGTCTGAGAGTCCCAGACTCACACCTTCCACTCTCCCATCTTCTTCAGGGCATGCTTGAAGGCTGGCATGTCATGTCCAGCCTGGCTGCATCCTGATCTCCATTGCAGAGAGCGATCAGCAGCAGGCAGAGGTGGACAGACCAGGGTGCTTTGAGCAAAGCTCCATGTTTGGTAGCTCAGACCTGTATTGGAAGCAGCTCCTAAACCTTTCTTACAATCGGAGGCTGAGGTACTTTCCGAGGCCACCTCTTCCACTGCAGGTCTCTGGGTAGGAGACACAGTGTTGAGAAACCTATGCAGTGAGTATAGAGAATGTTGCCAGCACATTCATGACAGAAGAGCTGAGGAAAGATCAGGGAAAGCCAGGACCCATGGGGTGCTCACTGGTGTCTCATGAGCTCTATCAAACATTGCAAAAGACCTCCATGGAAGGTTTCCATCATCCTCCAGAGCTCACTCATTGGCTTCTTCCTGGCAGCCTCTATGCCAAGGTCTGAAACCTGGACCTATGATTGTAGGAACCTGATACATGGAAAGATAGAATGGTTTAGGTTGGAAGGGACCTTAAAGAGCATCCAGTTCCAACCCCCCTGCCCTGGGCAGGGACACCTCCCACTAGACCAGGTTGCTCCAAGCCCCGTCCAACCTGGCCTTGAACCCCTCCAGGGATGGGGCAGCCACAGCTTCTCGGGGCAACCTGGGCCAGGGGCTCACCACCCTCACAGCAAAGAATTTCTGCCTGAGATCTCATCTAAATCTCCCCTCTTTTAGCTTAAAACCCTTCCCCCTCGTCCCATGGCTCCCCTCCCTGCTCCAGAGTCCCTCCCCAGCTTTTCTGGAGCCCCTTCACGGACTGGAAGGTGCTGGAAGGTCTCCCCAGAGCCTTCTCTTCTCCAGGCTGAACCCCCCCAACTCTCTCAGCCCCTCTACAGAGGGACTCCAGACCTCACAGCATCTCCGGGGCCTTCTCTGGCCCCATTCCAACAGGTCCATGTCCTTCTGCTGTTGGTGCCCCAGAGCTGGAGGCAGCGCTGCAGGGGGGTCTCCTCAGAGCAGAGCAGAGGGGCAGAACCCTCCCCCCTTGCCCTGCTGCCCACGCTGCTGGGGATGCAGCCCAGGGTGCGGGGGGCTTTCTGGGCTACGACAGGGCAGTTGTTGACAGCAAGACATTGTCTTCATCCTCCTGCAACATCTCTGGGACCACTTGTGGCCAGATGGGCCTGAATGTCAGACTGAGAGACCCTGTTTGAGACTCAGTAATCAAAAGCCTGTTCACTCTGCTGCATTTTTTAAATGAAAAATGGAGTACAGAACAATAGAAAAATGTCATTCAAATTTCTTTTATTCTGCATCAAAGCAAAGTAGGGGACTTTTTGAGATTTCATTTTCAACACAAAAAATTACAGGGAGCATTTTTCTATTGCAGACATCTCTTTTCCCCGTTCATAATCTTTATTATTTTTCTCCCTTTCCTCCTCCTTCACTAGTGAAGAAAAGTAGGGGGCTTGTTTTTACTTTTTTTAAGGAAAAGAAGAAGAAAAAAAAACACCAAAGGACAAATATATAGGCATTCTCCAGTAGAAATTGCGGTCAAAAGACACAGTCTTTTTTTCTTCTGAGATTTTGCATAAAAAATGCTTTCTGCAGCACACCCAAAACCTAGACCATCTCTGGCTGCTGTTGAGACTATCTCCAAAAGCAGGGTGCTGGCTGACTTGCTCTGGACTGCACTAGCCCTTTATTTTTGCACAAAAGTGTGTTTCCCAGTCAGAGTAGAAGGTCGGATGCTTCAGAGTTTAGCAGAGGGCTCCCTGGAGGTCCCACGAAGGAGAGGAGGGCCGTGGCAGGGCAGGCAGGGCTCTCTCATGGTTTCAGAGCAGTTTTCATCTCCTCCATGGAGTCTCATTCTCTGTCACTGAAATCACCTGTGACTGCAGGACCTGCAGAGACTCAGTCTCCTGCCGCTCTGTCACTAGCTCTGTGTCTCATTTACATTTAATGTCACTCCAGGTAATCAGCCAGGGACTGCGGCCCTTGGACACAGCAAGTGCAATACAAGTTTGGCAAAAGTTTTGTAATTATAGGCCATAAATTCCCCCCTGGGGTAGCTGTGGTGATTAGGAAATTTCACCCTTTTTTTTTTTTTCTTTTTTTTCCTCTTAAAATGTGTATATCTGTCCTGAGAAATTCAAAGCCAGAACCCAAATCAGTGTGAAACTACAACTGAGTCATCATGGAGCTGTGGGAACCTGACTATATGCTGTCATCTGGTTTTTCAAATACAACTTATCTTAGAGCAGACAGAGTTTGGAAGACCTGACAGCCAAAGGCAAAGCTTGACCAATGCATACTGGAGGTGCAGAGCAAGTTGTTAATGAAGAGAGTAATTAACCATGGCAAGAAGGAAGCAGCACTTTCGTTACTGTCCATTCAACCTTTGAGGTTACTGCTGCGTGTGAGATGGTCCTGTCCATCCAGCAGTTATGGGTTAAAGGGAGAGCTCATGGCAAGGGCAGACGACCAAAAACATTGAGTTAGAGCAGCTTAGTGAGCTACCCACCGTCAGCTGAGCTGAGTGGACTTTCCACCTACAACTGTGTGGTTTCACTTAAGTCCTAATCGACATCATTCACACTAAAGCATTTTGGTGGCTGAGATCCCCAAGGACAGGGGGTTACCACAGCCCAACGTATTAACAAGAAAACATTAAATTGTAGTAACTCTATCATGTGTCTGACACCAGCGTGTTGGGCTCAATGCAGTGATGACTGGCTTGAGGTGTCCTACCAACCTAGTGTAGAAGATGTTGATATCGATGTATCTCACTCCCAATGAAACCCATGAGAGCTTGGCACCTAAAACCTAGTGAGGCTCTACCTTGAACAACTTTATGTCCTAACCTTAGGGCTGCCTCTCTGTGCAGGAGCACTCCAGCATGTCTAGGTGTTTGTCAAAAGCCACCTTTTGACCCCAGGATCATGGACTGAGACACATAAAAGAAAAAATTACAGATTTGCAGATGGGTGTGACTGGTACTCTGCTCCTGACCCCTGGTAATCACCCCAGTGATTTATCAGCTAGAACTATGGGGATATATTCATTTCATAAACCTACTCCAGTGAAGCAATTGATCCACTTCATCTGCAGGAGAAGAGCAGTCCCATGCAGCACTGTGGGGTTCAAAAGGCACGTCTAAGCACTGTGAACCTAACTGGGGAGGACAATGCACCTCCCAGCCAGCGTGTGGCATGGAGGGGAAAGAGAATTTGACACTGAGATACTTAAATGACACCCTTGGAAGAGGGAGGATGGATGGATGGATGGATGGATGGATGGATGGATGGATGGATGGATGGATGGATGGATGGATAAACAAGGTGGATGGACAGATGGCTAGAGATAGCACGAATATTTTCACTTAGGCTCATAGATCCCACCAGACAATGCCTAGCCCATTGAAAGGGGTCGTGTTCCATGTCCTTTATGCATAAGAAGTGATCATCAGGTCACCTGGGAGGTTGAAGACTGTGCCCCACACTGTGCCTAACAGCTCCCATGCCCACCAACCTGCCCTGGCGAGCACTGCACTGCCCCTAGTCCCCAGAGTTCAGACTATGTCTGAGATGCGCTCAGGTATTAAGTGCAATGTGACAGCTGCCAGCCAGCAGCATCCCACCTTGAGCAAAGGACCATTTGGAGCTGCATGACTTCCAAAACTCTCTGCTCCCACCACTATGTGGCTGGATGCAAGCTCGGCCTGGAAGTTCTCAAGGATGCGGAGGTCTTGTGCAAATCTGGTCCCAGGTCCAGGCGTGGGGCTGGAGTGAGCACCTGGCAATGCATACCTAAATATGAGTGGGGAGGGTCCACATCACCTCTCTAAGGATATGTATGGAGCAGGAGAACACCTCTGTGAGTCACACCAGCTTCTCTTGGAGTCATTAGGGAGAAGCAGGCACTCACAGGTGTGATTCATCTGGCTTTCTGCAGACATCAAAGTTCGGATGAGATCAATTGCCCCTCCAGCAAGGCCTATTTTTCTCTTTGGCAGCAGAGGCAGCCACGATAAGCACAGATAGCTGCTTTTGGAGGGATGAGTCCCTCTTGGCATCTCTTTTTAAAAAAACAAGAATCAAGTAGCACATGCACTTCCTCACTGAAAACTCCCATCACTTTCAAAATCCCCCATGAGAAAAAGCCATCAAACCTCATTGTCACCCCTGTTTGCACACAGATTTCTTCCACCCTCTGGAAAGTTCAGCTCCAGAGGAGGATCACCTCCCCTCTCTCCCACCGGCTGTTCACGTGAGGAAGAAAAGTGTCCCAGCTCCACAGCAGAGGGATTACAGCCCAAATCTATGCTGGCACCTGACATTTATTGAAGAACCAACACTCCTTCCTGGATTTGGATGAAAATCATTGGCTTGAGGGGAGTTGAGGAACCTGCAGCAGAGGCAACACTTGAACTCCTATCATCTCCTGGATCCCAAGCTGACAGCATCACCAAATGCCCACCTCTCTCCTCCCCATGGACTTGCCACTCCAGAAACGGTGCTCACCCCAACAGGGGGCAGGGGATAATGCTCCCCAAATTATTCACAGCACAACCCATGGCAGGAGCTCGTGAAAGGAGGTGGGAGGGAGAGAAGGAAAGAGAGAGAGAAGAAAAAAAAACACATACGACAAGCTTGTCAGTTGACTTCTTAAGCAAAAGCCAGCAAACCGTGCAGTCAGGCACCGAGTCGGGTTTCTCCCAATTAAATTTAACAAGTGACGCCCCTGAATCTTTCATGAGCATTCGGAAATTTTAGCCCATCTGTCTTTATGCGCACACACAAGTCTCACTCCTGCTCGCGCTTTTAAATGACACGATACTCCAGCGATCAAGCCCTGCCTTTTTGTAGTGCACCAGCAGCACCCGGGGGACTTTAAACCCCTCTACGCTGGGTGGTGAGAGGGTGAGGGTGGTCACACAGCCAGGTTGGATGTAGCCAAAAGGGTTCTCATATGGGCCATCTGCACGGCAGGGCTTGCCGATGCTGCCGCGACTTCCTCCGGGGAGGCATCGCTGCCTCCATCGCTGCTGCATCGCCCCCCCCCTCCCCTTCCTCCTGCGTGATCGATTGTCACTTTAATTATCTGTCGGCCCCGCGACGTGCCGGCAGGTTCCCCAACCTGAGTCAGGCTTCAGAGTGGCTCCTGGGTCTCGGTGTGTTTGTGTGCCGTCTGCGCGCAGCGTCGACTGCTTTCAATTAAAGCTCGGAGGTAACCTGAAAGAGGCTTGCTGGCTGCCGGTGGGGGCGAGCACCGAGACGGGGAGAGGAGGAAAGGGTGAGGAGCAGAGGGAGGAGGATCCCACCAGGTTAACTGCGGAGGGCTGCAAGGCTGAAAACGCCGAGGTGGGATGGTGGGAGCTGGGGGGATCTTGCCCTGTGGGGCTGGGGAGAAACACCAGTATCCCAAAAATGCTTGATATAAGATGTCTTTGTAGAGGAGGAAAACCACGTGTTGTCCCTCTCACAGACTGCCCCATCCTGCTGCTTCATCAGTAACGTGATGCCAACGGCACAAGGCTAGCAGATATGGCCCAAGACCTCCTTGATCCTGGGATCAAGGGATTTTGAGACATGGGGAGTCCTCTGCGATTGCAACCACTTGGCCTGGCCTCACCTAACCCTGTTGCATGCAACGGGTCTGCACAGCGATGGGGAGGGGTGAATGCAATGCCAGCAAGTGATGGGAGCAGGACCCAAACTGGGCAGGTGGAAGATGGCTCTAGGGTTTTGGGATCACAACAGCTTGTGTCTGCAGCCTCCTGCAGCTTTAGAGGCTGAAGGTGCGGCAAGAACAAGGAGAGGCTCAAGTATGGCCATGACGATGAGCTCAGATGAAGAAGCCAGCACAAGGGTCTGGAGGAGTTAGCAGGGTGGTGATAACCGCATCTTGGTGGTACTATGGGTTACACAGGCACCTGGCTCACCCACCCAGACCCATTGGACCTAGGTGCCAAGTATTGCAGAAAGCCCACACCTGCAAGGCCCATCTCTGCCCTTCCTGCCCTCAGAAGATCCTCTTCCTAGGAGGTTCTTCAGCTGCTTCAGCAGCAAACTGTACTGAAGTAAATTCAGGCAATTTTACTCCATTTTGACCTGGGAACAATAAATCCTCATGGATCTGAGTGATGCATTGGTTACCCCATGTTGTATTCATTCCCCAGGACACAAGCAGCCTCTGGAACCCTCAGGATGACTGTTCAAATGTCTTCAGGAGTGCTTTGGTTGGTTATTACTGTCCTTGTCACTCTTGGTTTGATAGCACCTGGCCATCCCACTGGGTTCCAGGCCCTCACCATGCTCTGTGCAGCATACAGACAGAAAAGGACAGGTCCTTGTCGCCAGCAGCCAGCTTTCTAAACATTTTAAAATTTAAATTGGATTGCGCACGTTCACAGTCTAAATACACCTTAGTTATTTCTGGAGTGTGGTTTTTTTCCCAAGCTGTAATGACTTGGTGCTCTGATAGCAAAGCTTTTGCTGCTTTGGCTGGTTATGTTCAGCACAGGAGCTGCTGGACCCCGGGGAGGGGAGGATGGTTTCTATGTCTAAGCAAAGCCATGCTCACGTGAACATGGGTCATTTCATCAGGGGAGCCAATGTGGAAGGAGGTGTGATGGGAGCATTTTTCACATCAGTGAAGAGGTCCCTGCCAGCTCTGATGATCTCTGGATCTGACTAGTAAGAAATTCCTTCCCAGACAGGGCAGAGCCGGACATAGGCTGGCTACTGAATTATCTCCAATATAAGGAAAAAACAGCCATTGCATGGTGAGCCCATGCACCGACAACCCTGTCCCCATTCCCCTGGCTCTGCACAGCTCTCCAAGCCCTCTGGCAGACACAGCACCCACCATAGACCCATGGGTGTATCACCTGGGGCCTCACAGTTTCTTTCCTTCCCCTCTTGCAGAGAACTCATCTCTCCTGGTTGGCCAAGGGACCCACCGTCCCCACCCCAATCTGCCCCCACAACTCCCAACCCACCAAGCTGCTGGATCAAGCCATCTCCAGCCTGATCCAGTCCCCGCTGTCAGCCCTCCACTTTGACACAGACTCTGCATCCTGATCCCTTAGTGGCACAGGTTGTCCGTTTGGAAGCAAATACGTAAATGTCTCCATTGTCCCACAGGGAGAGGGACGGTGCTGACTTTCAGCTCATACACAGCTTGGGAAAGGTGGTGCCAGCCTCAGGAGGATGCAGACTCACAGGCGTGGAAGGACAAAATTGCCTGATGTGTTTCAGCGGGGGAATTACTAAGTGAGGACAAGCCTCCTTGGACACCGTTTCTCTTTTGTTTGCATCCTACCCAATCACTCGGCTGCTGTTGCTGCCTCTTGTCCTACCCTGGGGGCTGGCAGGACCCAAAGGCTCAGCAATGTCCCTTGCAGGTAGGCACTGATGCTGCAGGGACCTCGGTAGACAGACAGATGGGTAGACAGATGGAAGAAGGGTCTCCTGTACCTGGAGGGCAGAGATCCCCCTGGAGAAGGGGGATGCTTAGGCTGCTCTAACTAGAAGCAAAAGCTAGAAATTTCACAGAGTTTCACACATTGGCAGGGAGACGTGCTGGGCTCTGCTGCTGTTCCCAGAGGACCACCATGAAAATCCTGCAACAGCAGGCATTTCCATCCCAGCCACCTCGGGGGGACAATCCTGCCAGCCCTCCTGGGGATGGAGCAGATGATCTAATGGGTGTTTAGCATTTTCCAGCTCTCAGCTTCTCCCCCTCAAAGCTGAGCTTGCATTCAAAGACCAGGCTCTGGCTCCAAGTCCCATCCCAAGTCAGCAGCAGTCGAGTCTCCTTTCTCTTGAGTAATGGAGAAGGCAAAATCCAGCCTTTGAGTGAGGAGGGGGACTGAGAAATTTCCCCAAGCTTAACTTGTTTCATAATGTCCCATGGAGTTACTTGCAATTTGCTTTGTGCTGCCTGTTGCCACCAGCAGTTGCTGCACTAAATGCTCCTCAAGCCTGTGCAGACATGGCAGTTTCTGAGGCTATAGCCTGATTCAAAACCATCATCATTCTTGGAGTCCCTTGTGGGGACAAGCAAGGTCCTGGACCCCTTTTTGCTGTGCTCAGTTGAGAAACCAGCTCTGGCTATGCTGGAGCCAATGCTTATGGGTTTGCCCCACAGTTTTGACTTGCTCACCTTCTCAGCCCACATCCAAATTCCCACTCAGCCCTACATAACCCTGGATGACTGAGAGGCAGCCACTCCAGTTCTGGATCATTGGGTTTTACTCTGCAGTTTAAGGTATCATGATTAGCTGGCTGCAAAGGGAGCTCAGCTCAGGACTGCTTTCTCCTTGCCTTGCTCCATCCCTAAGGCTCTACCACTGGCCAGTGCTGGAAGTGGGATTCTGGGCTAAATGGGCCAATGCAACCTCATTATAAGGTGCCATCTTTTCAACGATAACATTGCAGGGACTTCAGTCTGAGCTTATGCAACCTGCAATGTATCAAAATGAGGTGGCATCTTTTAAATGAGCTGAGGCAGCTGAAAAATGTAGATGAGCTCTCTGAAACACCAACCCTCCAAGCGGCTGGCCGAACAGCAAAGAGCATCAAGGCAATCCAGGGTAAGAGCATGGACTCTTCAAGTCCAGACAGCTCTTTAACCCAAAGCTGCTGCTTTCTTTCTGTCCCTGATGGAAAGAAATCCATCCCCTCAATCCATTTACATTGTGTCCCCTCCAGCTCTCTGCAAGCGCTTGTGGTGAGCCTCATCAGGAAACTGCTCAGGGTTAAAATGACCCTGGGGGAAAAATTCCAAGGGTTTTTTCAGCCAGAAAGACACAGAGGACTTTTTTCACCCCTTTGGAGCAGCATGGCCTCCTCTGTGAAGAGATGGAGCTCTTGGACAACAACCATCATCCCTTCTCATGTGCCTAGTGGTTATCCTCGCTACCACCCCTTGAATCCAGAGTAACAGACTTTTTTTACCTACATCTTGTAAGAGACTTAATCCAAAAGTCTAATTCACGTTCCCCTAAAGCGGCCATCTCCAGTGAGCAGACCTCTGGCCTTTGCTACGCCAAGAGCATCCCCAGAGAAGTCTCAGGCCCATTGCTTCTGAGAAACCCTCCCTGGTCAGCATTCAACCTTGACATAAGTGAGGGGAAGGAGATAATTATATGCTCGTTAGTTGGATAACAGGTCAGAGGCAAGAGGTCAGAAATACAGAGCAACATAGAGAGAAAAATAAGCAAATTATAACGTGAAAAGAACTGGTGAAAAAGAGGTTTTAAGGACAGGCTGGAAGTAGGAGAAAGATGCTGGGATATAGAAACATAGAATGGTTTAGGTTGGAATGGATCTTATAGATCATCTAGTTCAAACTCCCCAGCCATGGGCAGGGACACCTCGCACTAGCCAAGGTTGCTTAAAGCCCCATCCAGCCTGGCCTTGAACACCTCCAGGGATGGGGCCTCATAGTAACAGGCATCCCATAAGCCCGCTGCATGCCTAGAGAGGTAGGAACTAAGGTGGCTTCACATCTGAAGCATCCTTCTTGCACTCTCCTGTGTACCCAGGATGCCAGTTTAGAGCCAGCACCATTGGTCCAGCCATGCTTTGCTGCCCTCAGGGCTAGCACATGTCTCTGCGTTCCCAAAAAAAACCTGGCCATTTCCAAAGTCAAACCCAGGCGTTCTGGGAAAAGTGTTGGGAAGACGCCTTCCACCATCCAGAAAGTTCAGAAGTTCGATTTTCAGTGCAAATCACCCCAGGGACAGGCTCTGGGCAGGTCCCAAGGACTGACTCAAGATGGTACCATGGCCCCAGGGTACAGGCAGAATATTTTTGGTTAACTTCTCCGCCTAAGAACATGATTCATCCAGCTGTAGGTGCCCTGGGAAGGTGTTTCAGTGCCCTCATGGGAACTGATGGCAGAGGAGGATCCAAGAGTATCCCAGTTCCTGAAGGCAGCTTTGCAATGGAGAGGAGCTGGTCAAATAACCAGCTGCTACTCAAAGGGGCAGTCCCTCTGCCCAAACCCACTTGCATGGCTTCGTTCCAGAGCTCATCCAGCCTCACTGAAGGAGTTAAACCAGCAGAAAAGCATCTTACAACAAAAGTGACGGACTCCATGTTGGGGAGCATCCCTGGACCAGTTCTCCATAGGCTCAGAGCATGGTCAGTGCTGGTCCACAGGACAGGGCAGGACCATGTAGCTGGGACAGAAGGGATGCAAGATGGCTGCTTTTAGACACTATCACCGCAATTTAGCTGGAGCATGAAACCCCACTATCACCAACATGCTGTCGTGACGTGCTGGGGCAGGTCATGAACACCATCCCCTGTCAGCAATCTCAGCAGAGAGGCCGAGAGAGGAGAAGAAAGCAAATGATGCCCTAACTGATGGAGATGTTTCCTCCATGTGAACATCACAAGGTCTCCAGGGACTGTCCAGCACATCAGACTCCTTGGCACTCGAATGACCTCAGCTCCTGCTTGACTGTCGCTACAAACCCACTGCTGGCCTGAAAGAAAATAATAAAGAATTAATCAAGACAAAACTCTCCTCAGTGTTAATGCTTCACAGCTCCTTAGCCACTGTACTGGAGCATTTCAAATGCCTGGTAGTTCACTTTGCTTTATGAAATAATTACGACGGAGAGGCAGCCAGTGTGGTCACCTCAGCTCTGGGCGCTGCTGCCACCGTCATGCTTTTGTATGAGCTCCCAAAATGGGCACAGAGGAAACAGCCTGCAAAGGGCTTTCAAAGACTTCACTCCTTCATTTCATCATCAAAGGGATCGTGCTGCTCTTTTCCCTTTCAGTACCAACATCTTCTCTTTCTCTTTTTCTCACCCTGGGGGATGCCCGTGTCTCCCCTGCCATTTAACCTCACACAGCCCCAATCTTCTCCAGCGCAGACCTCAAGGGCATTAACTACCCTGGTGACATCTTCTAGGAGACAGTCCCAAGCTCTAAAGGATGACATGTGGCTCATGGACCTGCAAACCTACTTCTGGAGGTGATAGCATTTCCACAGCATCACTCTACCCGCAGCAGCCATCACAGGGCAATATTACTGCAAACAGGTCCCACACATCACTAGTCTTGGTGAAGTACCAAACTTTTGGAGCCCTCTCAGGACCATAAGGCTACAAAGGACACAACTTTGAAGTCACAGTTGGCCCGCCACACCTACAGCAGTGATTATCCACCTCCCTTTCTTAGGTATTCATGGACCTTGTTATTGGAGCATTGGAGCATCTCAGGGCCCACACTGATCCAGAGGAGGAGCGATATGGATGGCAGTTTGGTTAATTCAACAGGCAGCACACCCAGGTGCTCAAAGGACTGGAGAGCCAAAGAGCTGGTTGAGAGCAATGAACAAGCTGAGCTGCACAGGGAATAATTTTCCTGCCCTGCAAAACTGTGCTTGGCCCTCAGCTCTGAGATTCTGAGATAACAGTGGCTGCAGGTCATGGAAACACGGGCTGCAGAGACCGTGTTATGTCCACCAAAGCTGGATAGGACAGACAACCAGGGCTCAACAAAAAACATTAGCATCTCCCCTGAACTTAGATGTCTCTGTTGTACATGTCTCCATCTGAGCTGCATACTCGTGGCTCCATTCATGGTCCAGAGAGAAAAGCCGGCATTTTTATAGTGCATTCATCCAAACAAACACAGGCGTTTACTTTAGGTTGAATGAACCTCCGGTTACTCTCTCTGGTGACGGTAGTGACCCAGGCTGCCTGGCCCAAGGGGAAATGCTCGTGTTTCATCAAATGAAACCTGCAGTACCTGACGGCCAACGAGGCAGCATTGTCCAAGTGTAACGCAGACATCTCGCAAGCCTAGGCCTCCTTCAGCTCTGCAAGCGGGAAGGAAAGGAGGAAATTTAGGTTGAGGCTTAATTGCTCTTGATTTTCTTCACCTCAAGCACATTTCTTCTTACTCCACTGATGGCACAGTCAATTTTTTTTTATCTCCATCACTGGCTCGCTGTAGCTCACAGTAGCAGGCGCATGCAGCTTAGCTTCTGCCAAACTGCCCAGGAACAGCAAGTCTTGCACACCAAACAGGCAAAACCAAATGAGAGGCAGCACACAGTCTCACGGGTTTGATTGCACACACAAAGGAGGAAGAACGGGATGTGTCCTTCACCCCTGCCATCTCACATAACACTCTGACCACAGCACCAAGCAGCAGTTTCCTGCAGCTGGACCTCCAGCAAATCCACCTCCAGCATCTCCACCCTAAATCCTCCTGCCAGGAAAGCAAGCTCAGCTTGGAAGAGTGAGAAATTTGGGATCTGTGTGCTCCTTGCTTTCATTTCTGTGTGGCTTGTTTGTCGCTGCAAAGTCAGCCTCCACGCGTGCATCGCCAGCAGTGAGACAGAAGCTCTGAAGCCTTCTGCGAAGGCTGATGCAGACGGGTTGTTTTCAAGTCTTGCTCACTCTCCATAGGAGACACCGCCTCTTCCACTGGCTTCCTGACATCACCTGTATTAAGATGCATCCCTGGTGCCATAAGCAGCTTCCAGTGGATTTTAATGGAGCACACAGACTCAGGTGCTTTCATTTCTAAATGCCTCGCTCAGAGCAGCTGTTGAGAGCCCTGACAGCATTTCATATAGGCAAGAATGTGGGAAGCTGAGAACTGGGAAAGAAGAGGGCTTGGAAGCAACACGAAAAGAAGTGTTAATTATTTCATAGAATCATAGAATAGTTTTGGTTGGAAGGGACCTTATAGATCATCTAGTTCCAACCCCCCTGCCCTGGGCAGGGACACCTCCCACTAGACCAGGTTGCTCCAAGCCCCGTCCAACCTGGCCTTGAACCCCTCCAGGGATGGGGCAGCCACAACTTCTCTGGGAAAATTTCATGGAGGAAAAGACACGATGGGACACAGCAGGAATGAAACTGCTGTGAGCACATCCCTAAAAACCAGCCCTGGAAACCCGCCAGCGGAGAGGTTCCAAGACCTGGATCCTTGCTCTGGGGTGCTGTGTCCCTGCTGACGCAGCATTAGAAGAGCCCTTGGGGCATGAGATGAAGATGCTTTGGCCCACACGTTGGACCTCCCTGCTGTGCCTCTGGGCTTTGCCACTCTCCAAGCCACCATTCAGGGCTCACACAGGAGCCGGAGCAAGATGCAAGCTGCAATGGAAACGGGGTTAGAAGGCAACATGGGCATTGCTGATAAGTTTATTTTAAACCCCAGCTCACCCTTCCTCTGCCCAGGACTTCCCTGTGCTTCTCTCAGACCCATCACCATAACGGGAAGGGTTATCAGAGACGTGCTGGAGTATTTCCACCTCTGCTTGCAGGCTTGGAGAGCCACACATGCAGAGGCTAGTAAATTAGACCATGTCAGGGACTATTCCTGGGTACCACATCGGATGAGGCCACCCCAGGCTGCAGCTAAATTTGGCTGGTTGGACACAAGCCCGGCCATGCCAGGTCCATTAAGACCAGAGGTCTGTGGCCCTGTTGAGCTCAGCAGCTAAGACGTAGCCAAAAGCCCAGCCTCCTGGGGAAGTTTTAGGTAATTTTGGGAGCTACATGGCTCCTTTTTGAGGTGGAGATTGTTTTAACCACTCTGCCGCTTCTTGCTCTGGCACTTCGATGCAGAGCAAGATGTTGAACCCATCTCCTGCGCTGCCAGCCCTTGCTCCCATGGTGCCGGCAAAGTTCACCCCAACTGCAAACCCAGGGTGATCAAATCAAAACACAACGGGGAAAAGGCAGCAGGAGAGGAGCAGCCACGAGTCGGTGCTAAATGCTCAGTGTGATGTAAAATCAGCCTCGGCTGCGTATGCAAAACTCGCCCCACGGAAATGATGCGCATTAGGAAACCAGAGCTGCCCCTGGATACCGCACATGTTACGGGGAGATGATTTACATCAAGTCCTTTCTAGAGGAAACTGCCAGCTTTGACAGGCAACAGATTTGACCTCCCTTGACAATTGCCCCAATTTGCTCAGCTCTTTGCTTTATGGATCCTGGCCAGGTTTTGTTTTGGTTGCTTAAATATTTCTTCTTTGCGGGTAATTTTTTTTTTTTTTTTTTTTTTTTAAAGTGAATTTAGCACCATTAGAAGATGCCTGACTGACAGCCCTGGCGACCGGGGACTCTTTAGCCGCACAATGCATGTGTCACCATGAAGTGCAGAGGCATCTTCTGCTTAAACAGTGGCTGTTTTTAAAACCATCAGCAAATATTTGATCGTAAGAACTGTCCCCGCACCTCTGCTTGCTTCATGACCTGGGCTAGAGAAGCCTGAAAATTGGATATCTTAGCTGTAGTGGCTAAAGAGGCTTTAGGATTCATCTCATATCATTTTATCCCCATTTTCTTATCACATCAGTAATTCTGCCTTGTTCTACGCTTTTGGGGATTATTTTTTTTTTTAATTTCCTAGAAGTACCGGTGGTTAACTGGGGACCATGCAAAAGGGAAAGATGACGTCAAAGAGCACAGAGCAAGGACCAGTGATTCATGTTCGTGCAGCTAACAGCTCCATGTTGGTTTTAGTCAACACCTATTTAACTCACCCCACTCACCATCAGAAGGGGAAAAAAAAAAAAAAGAAATAAAATCTGTTTAAACTGCAACTTTCTTGATGCAGCACTTAGGAGCTGATCCACTTTTCTGCATCCTCCGATGAATTTTTGGGAAAAGATCAAAACGGTTGAGATTGAGTGCTCCTGATAGCCTCAGGTGACAAACAAGGAGGGAGAGAAGCTCACACCTCCCCAGATACTGGAAACAAAGAACAGTCAGCCTGTCTTTACCCATGATGATTTTTTTTTTTTGCGTTTGCAAAGTCACCTTCATATCCTCATGGTGCTATTTCTCCTTAACAGCCCCTTGCTTTGGGGGGGTGGTGGCACATCTCTAAGGCAAGTTCTTTCCTCCGTGGGCTGGAGGAGATGCTAAGACTGTAGGACAAGAGCAGCTCGGTGAGGATGGGTGGTGGATGTGGTGGCCAACAGCCCCACACCAGGCTGGTGTTATTGTAACTACATGAACCCAGTCCACTGTTGTCCATCCACAGCTGAACTTGCCTGCTGTAGGATCTTGATGCTCTCTGTGCTGGACACAATTTCTCACACACACACCCCCCCCCGCATAGTTGACCCATGGACCAGCCAGATCAGGCAAGACCAAAGCAACATCCAGGAGCCAGAGAGTGTACTCCTACATGGGCTCTACCAAAAACCTGCTCTGTGCAGCTGGGACAGCCCTGAGCATCGTGCATGGTCTCCTGCACCCTGAAAAGGACTAAGGGACATGGTGGAGGTGTCCAGGCTCTCACTGTGAGATGGTCTCTGAAAGAAGTACAGGAAAAGGAGAGCGAAGCCAGTAACCCCAATGAGCAAACCCAAGCTGCCATGCAGAAATCATGATCTCATGGTCAGCTAAGAGGAGCAAATGGATCACCCTCTCCTTTCCCTGCCAGCACAAGGATGAAGCCAGCAACCACAAAGCCAGTGAAATACCTTTTTCTCCCGTAACAGTACTCAGACAGGGTGCAGCTGGGAGAAGGAGAACCTCCCACTGCTGCCCAGGCCACCTCTGAGCATGCGTCGGGCATGGTTCAGCCACTTCATACAGAGTCTAGCATGGAAGAGTCCTACAGCCTCTGCCCTGCACTGAAAAGGTCAAATATGGTCCTTTTCTAGGACTAGACATCAAGGAAAGAAGACTCTATTTTCTTTCCCTTGCTTTTTTCCTAATATTCTATAGTCCATTTTCACTTGATCCAGCTGGAAAATAATGTAGATCTCTTTCCTAGCCCTTGATCTCTAATATTTGGTAACAACAACACATCTACAATCCCACTCTTTGTCCCAGATCGACATGGTGCCCCAAATCCCACCACTGTCCCTCTATAATCATTGGCCAATGGGTCTAATCCTCCTAGCCCTCCCTGCCCACGGTGCTGCCCAGCTGCTCACACCTCCATCCCTATCCCTGAATAGACTCTGTCCCAAACCCTGCTCCAATAGCCCCCAATGTGTTGGTGCCCACGAGTCTGTCCTCACCATTCCAGGAGGGTCTACTGTTCGCACCATCACCACGCCTCCATAGGACAATCCCACCCTGTTGCCATGAAAATCCCAATGCTTCCAGCATCCCAGAGTACCTCAATGCTTAAAACCCTAGCCAAAGTCCCAGAATACCTCGTTGTCCTGTTCTCTGGCTTCCCCCATAGAATGGTTTGCGTTGGAAGGGACCTTTGAAGTCCATTTAGCCCAACCTCCCTGCAATGGGCAGGGACATCTTCAACTAGACCAGGTTGCTCAGAGCCTCATCCAACCTGGCCTTGAATCATAGAATCATAGAATCACAGAATTATAGAATGGTTTCAGTTGGAAGGGACCTTAAAGGCCATCTAGTTCCAACCCCCTGCCATGTGCAGGGACACCTCCCACTAGACCAGGTTGCTCAAAGCCCCGTCCAACCTGACCTTGAACATTTCAAGGAATGTTTCCAGGGACAGGGCATCTGTCGCCTCTCTGGGCAACATGGCCCAATATTTTACCACCCTCATTGCAAAAAATTTCTTCCTTAAATCATCTGAATCTCCCCCCTTTTAGTTTAAAAAAATTACCCCTTGTCCTGTCACAACAGGCCCTGCTAAATAGTCTGTCCCCATAATGCTGTGCTGCCCACAAACTTACCTTAGCATCCTCCAACGTCCCATCCCACCCCTGTTTTCCCCACAGCTAGTGCAGCCACATTACCCCAGATCCCTAAAAAGGCAATGAATCCCCTGGCCACCTCCCAGCAAAGCATCCAGCATCCCCAGTCTGATCACTCAAAGCCGTTTTCTCCGGCTCAAAGCCCCAAACCGGTCTCTTCTAGCCCTTCTGCTGGGGAATTTCAGATTTGCTGGGAATTTTTGCATGGGGATCTGTATGGGAGCAAGGGCGGTTGCTCTTGCAGCTTGGGTAGGGTTAACAGCTTGGAAGCGGTGGCTGGAAGATGCCGCAGCGGGAAACCGGTGACCCACTAACAATCCTTTGCAACCCATATGATTCCTGGTCTCAGGTTTCTGGTGTATCACAGGGGAAGGGGGAGCCGGGGAGGGATGGGGGGAGAAAACTGCCGACACGTTGGAAACATGAAAAATAGCAACAACAAAAAGGAGGAAAAAAAAAAAAATCAAAGAGAATAAGTGAGTGCTGATTACACCACAACACAAAGCGATCTTGAGCGAGTGGCAGCCTGCACCGAGCCACCCCCTCCCTTGCACCCCTCCTGCTTCCAACCCCCACTGTGAGCCAATGCCCATGGGGAAGGGAGCACGGCATGAAAACAAAATGCGTAGGGCCATCGAGGGTTGAGTGAACCCACCCTGTCCTCATCGGTTGCCACTGAAGTGTCCCCATGCCTGTGGGGTGACAGTTCCCCAGCTCCCACATCCCATTTCCCCCATCTTCCCCGGCAGTACTGCCTCCCCCTAACCACGTGGGATAAAGGCATGGGAAAGGAGCCTGGAAATCCAGGCGATGGAAAACAGGGTTAAAAGCACATGCACATGGCAATACCTGTCCCAAAAGTCCCTTGGACAACATGATATAACCCTCAGCTAGATGCCCTCCACCCCCGGCTCCCATGTGCAGCCCAGGGAAACTGAGGCACTGGGAAAGGTTATTCTCCAAGAATGGGGTTAGAGGTCCTTGTTGGGAGAAGATTCTTCCCCACCCCTCCTACCTGTTCCCACTGAGTCTAAATTCATTAGTGCCCATAAAGAGCTCAGCACTGCCTTGGTGGGGAAGCATTGCTTTAGTACAGTGCATTATCCTAATTATCCACGTGGCCTCATCCAGCTTCTGAATGATTACAGTGTGACTGCCCAAGAGCACAGCCCAGTGGCACGTGCACTTGGGACCCTGCACTTGGAGGTGGCTACAGCCAGCAGCACAGATACCCCCATCCTGATGAGTCTTCCATGCCCCATAACACCTTATTCCCCTCCTCCAAGCATCGTGGTGAGGGTCTGGAATGCTGGCGATGCTGCTTGGTCCAGCACCAAGTAAGAGTGTATGGTCTCCTTGGTAGAAATAATATCCAAAGATGCTCCAAGGAGCACCAACATGTCTGCGAAGGGATAAGAACTAAGCTGCACACACCCCCCATCACTGGGGCATTAGCAGCATCTCCCCTTCCTCCAGCTTTCCTGCCAGAGGGGGACACATCTGTCCCCATGGCCCCAAAAGTGCCTGGGGACAGGTTGCGGCCCCAGGCAGGCAAGGGAGGCAGCCACCGGAGCTTATTTCCCAAGGCGCAGGCACAGCTGCAAGCGCAGGGAGGCTGCCAAAGTCCGGGAGAAAAACACTGATTAATATCATCCTCCGGCGGATCCCGCGCTGCAGATGTGAAGGCTGCTGACTCGGCAGCTCCTTGCAAGGAGACCCGGAGCCAGCAAAGCCACCAGGAATGAGCGCATGTACAGGGACCCACACACCACATCATAGCTCCTGGGAGGACGATACGATGTGGGGCAAGGCTGGCACTGGGATGTACAGCGCAGATGTTGCCCTCCCATCCCATAAGGTCTCCATGGCAAAGAGTTGTTCCATCCTCTAATATCTGGTGGCACTCACCGTCTTGGGAACAGCAGCCCAACAAGCTGCCTGTGGAGAGGGCTGGGGCAGGCTGCCTGCAGGCTCAGGCAGGTGGCAACGAAGCCGCTTACATCAGCTCCCATGCTGGACGCTGTCCTTGCAAGTACAGAGACCAGAGACCTTTTATTTTTTTAATTTTATTTTAAGAAAAGCTGAAACTCCCAGCACGCTTCCGCAATAACCCACCACTGGACAGCTGCACGATAATATGCACTCATATTACCCATTTCTAATTAAACCGGAGAGCCTCCTTCTCTGATGAACTGAGCCATTGGAAATTAATCAGTGGCTGACCGATACCAGAGAAAAAAGCTGGGAGAAAGACATTGCCATCAGCTCGGCCCTGCCTGATTAGACGGGGAAGTAAAGTCTCCCAGCAAACAGGAATCGACTGCCGTGCGTTGGCCCAGCACCGCATCGATCCACGCGGTTGCGTTTAGGAATGCTAATGAGCTTGCACGGAGGCAAAAGGTAATCATTTGTGTAAGAAAATACAGCTCTTGATGGGGTGTTATTTCTAGGAAGAGTTGATTCAACAGCAGCTTGGGAACTTCAATTTGGGGTGATCAGGAAGAGATGGGGCAGCAGGGAAGGAAGAAGATGGTCCCTGGACATGAGGCTGATTTCTTTGCTGGACATGGTGGTGGACTTGGAAAGGATGCCTGGTGCAGACCCCATAGGCAGCAGCCCTGCTTCTCAGCTGTTTAGACAGATAGGGCATGGAGGGGCCAAACAGGATACTCCTAAAAGGGAAACGCAGTCCCCATCTGGAGACAGGCTATATCCCTTCCATCCAACCGCTTCTATCCCACTGCCCACTCCTCTCACACTCAACCTGCCTCCTATTGCCCATCCCTCCAACTTAACCACCTTCATCCTATTGCCTGTCCCTCCTGATCAACCACCTCCTTCCAGGTCAACCACCTCCATTCCATTGCCCATTCCTCCCACCCAATCACCTCCATCCCGCTGCCCATTTCTCCCACCAGAACCATCCCCAGCCCGTTGCCCATCTTTCCTGGTCAGCCACCTCCACCTTGTTGCCCAATCCTCTGGCCAACCACCTCCACCCTGTTACCCATTCCTCCCACCACAAACACCTCTAGCCCATTTCCCATCCCTCCTGGTCAACCACCTCCCTTCCATTGCCCATCCTTCCCACCCAATCACCTCTATTCCATGGCCTACCTTCCCTATCCAACCACCCCACCACCAGAACCACACCTGGTGCTTCCCACAGGGCCCAACCCACACAATATCGCTCACACTGGGGCCACGATGCGTCCCCCCTTTAGTTCCACCACCCAGCTTTTACAGAGCACAGGAGAAAAACACAAAGGAGACGAGATGCCAGATGGGTCTGGTTGCTGAAAAAGTAGGCTCATACATCTTTAACCACCACCCAAACTTTGCCGGCTGTGCATTTGTGATGGGCGAGAAAGGAGCCAGGCCTGGGGTACCGCAGCCTCACCAGGACCTCCACACCTCCCTTCCAGCGCAGCACAGCCCCATCAATATTTCATGCCCGACCTTGTGGCTTTGGCAGACTTTTGCTTTGGTTTCATTGTGTTTTTATTCGCTCCTTCTCCACTGACTGTCCGGTGCTTCCTCATCCAGCACTAATGCGCCATCCCAGGAGACCCTCAGGACCCCCACACTGGCTCCTGAAATATTCATGGGCAGGAACCTCTGGCCAGGGAGACTGCATGGGGCAACTTAGCCTGCAATGCGACTTTGAGCATGGCCCCCAGGCGGTGGATCATCCTTCCCTCCTCTCCTTCCCCACCCTCTGCCAGAACAGGGCACGTGAAGAGCCTACCCCCAGCAATGGCGAGAGAATTAGCTGAGCTCCTAATCACAATTAAAAATGAGTGTCTCCTCTCTGCCCTTGCAATGAGACAAGGAGAGAGGAGGGAAGAAATAAGCAGCAGAGCCCTTTTTTTAGGGACTATGGATAACCACAAAGGAAAATTATTTTAATTTTGGTTTATTCCCTCTTTTTCCCAATGGCAATGCTGTCCCGGGAAGGCTTTGCTGTTGAAAGGAGGCAGTACCTCTGCAGCCACCACCGCTTGCCAAGGATGAAGGAACTCATTCGGGTCATCCGAGGCCTTTTTGTCCTCTGTGGTCGTGATGGCAAGGCTTGAGTCTCCTCTCCCGAATTCAGCTCTTTCTGGTGTGCTCTGGAGATGCTGGGCTTCGCTGTGCAGCGAGTCACCTCCCCAAACAGGAGCTGAGCCCAGCCTGGTCCTCCCTTCTTCCACCACCCCACAAGGATTTCTTGTAGGGAGCCCAGAAGTAATCAGGGAAGTAGCAAAACTCTCTCCATCCCTCTCCTGGAGCAATCAGAGGGGGCAAACCCCAACCCCATGGCTTCCCACCCCGAACCTGCTGCCCGTGGGCAGCTGGAGCGCAGCAACCCGCCTGGGCAACGTGTCCCTTCCTTAAAACTTAATCAGCAGCTGATGAATATTTCACAAAGACAAACAGGCCAGGTAGATAGGGTCAATCTTTTATTCATGAGCTTCGGGGAGGGGAAGGCTGTGGGCAGAGCGATCCAGGCTCAACCGGGTCGTGGACATCTCCCGGTGAAGATCTTATGGCCAAGACCTCTTGCACGGCTGATGCACATCCCTGTCCTGTGGGCATCCTGGCAGCATCCATGCCAGGAGATGGAGACGTCCCACCAGTCCCTGCCATGGGGACACACAGACATGTTCCCCTGCTGATTTTCCCCATGGCACCAGCTCAAGGGATGAAGTAGCGTGAAAGCCTCAGGAAAACAACGTGGGGTGAGGTGATGCCAGGGCTGGGGCACACCAGCAAACCTTCTGCCAGCCCAGGAAGAAACCCAACCAAAACCCCCACCTGTCGGCTAAACTGAGCCTAAGATTTGCCTGAATTATCATGGAGATCATTTCTGGACTTGCAGCCAAGACTGGGCTTGCTGCAGAAATGTGGTCACGGGTGCTGGTCCCTTGCCCACTCCACTGTGCCCACATCCATGTCAGGGAGCCCACGGCTTTGGCCACATTTTTGGAAGACCAACCCTTAAACCCAAGCCCTGCTCTGAATCGAGCAATGATGGACCGATACTGATCAAGGCAGAATCCTGACCCTTCTGAAAGGCAAAAAAATGCCCCTTCCTGAATCCTGGCTTGTGAACAGTCCTTAAAACACATTTCCAAACTATCCCCAAACCCATTTTGCATCCACAGCCCATGCAGGGAGGGAGCCACACACTGCTCCAACCTGACTCTATTCACATGTAACAGACATGAGTCCCTCTGTAATAACATGTTTAATTAAACACAGCCCGGCCACAAAGGCTGGTCTGGCATTTAACTGGCATCTGCAAAGATGCTAACGAGAAAGACGTTAATTATCCAACTTATTAGATGTCCACATTATTAACATAACCCTGACGGAATTAACTTGATACAAACTATCCCACAAATATTAATTGCCTAAAACTTCCTCGTAACTCGAAGGTATTAATAAGACAGTAATTATGTATGGATTGTATAGCTGCAAGTTAATGACATGGCAATTGGATTTGTCTCTGAGAAACACGATAAACCCAAGGAAGTGTTCTCCGAACAATCAATTGATATTTAATTAACGGACAGAACCTGTCGGCGTAAATCTAAATTAAACGCCTGCGACGTCTCGTTCGAAGTGTTATGACAAAGGCTCCTGGGATGTGCCGGTATGGCAAGAGTCTCCCATGCTGTGTGGTGGGAATGCTGCTGGAGACAGTGAGTGACAGCATCTCCAGTCTCCACTCCCTACAATGCATGAGAACACGGATATGGTCCTCTTCTTCCTCTTCTTCCTCCCTGGCCCAAGGAGAACTTGGGCTGCCCCAAGCTGATGAGAGGGGAGTGCTCACAGCCCGCCCTGCCATTTAGTGTAACTCTCACCTCCATCACAAGCCCAGATTCAGCAAACATGTCCCCATCAGGTGCTCTTCTGCAGCTGTCACTTGGGAAAATGGTTGAAGGTCTCAAAGGTCTTCTTGTAGGAAGACCTTCAAGATTACCTCTCTAGCCACCCCATCAGATGAGCAGTAAGAGGAAGGGCTAGAGACTCACCGCTGGTGTTCAAACAAGAAACCGGCAAACTAAGCAGAAGTGGGAGCAATAAACTCCTGGAGTGGAAGGTGTTTGGGCATGAAAAAGCCCCTAAAAGAGGCCTCAGAAAGCAAAGAACCCGCCGTAAGAAGTAAGAAGGACGGTGAACGTGAGGTGTCCACTCAGCTCGAGTTCCCACTTCGTCTCTTGTGCTTAGTGTTGACCAGGCCCTGCTTTTTGATCTGCCCATGCCATGGCCAAAGTGCAAACCCCAAATAAACCTACCTCAGCCCCTGCCACCAGCAGGTTTTTCCTTTGAGCCAGCTGATGAAAACAGTGGTCCTCTACCTTTGGGCTGTGCCTGTATCTAGGTAGGCTTCGCACCTTGCAGCTGGAAGGTGGGCCAGCGGCCGCATCCCTGTGGCGAGGCAGATGATGGTCCAGCCTCTCCATTTCCATAGCTGTTGATGCCTCCAGCTACCAGCATCATCCCCCAGACAGGCAGGATGAGACCCACAGGAGCAGGGGAAGAGCTGGCCCTACAGCGCACATCACCTAGGAGCGGTTGGCGGCTCAAGGCTCCCCTTCGCCCTCCCAGCTGCCCCCCCCACCTCTCTTCCCTTCCCTTTATGTAAATTGAAAATAACAATTAGTTTATTTTTGCTTGTGCAAATTACAGCTCGCGCTCCCAGGGAGCAGACAGCTGCCAGGGCTGCGCTCCAGCCTCGGCCTGTTACATGAATAAATAACCTGGTGTTGAGGGCGGGGGGAAGATGCTCTACCTGCCCCCCTCCTGTTCCCCCTGCTCTCATCCATGGAAAGGGAGGAAAGGGTGGGGAAAAAACCCCCAAGGAGCCTTTGGATTTAACTGGGTGGGTAATTAGGCACTAAGCTGATGACTTAATTGGGGAGCTTGGCAGGCTGGGATGAGGAGATGTGGGGCCAGCGCGGGGGGATGAGGTGACTCCTGGGCGTTGGGGACAGTGACACCAAGGAGAGCTGCACTGCACGGGCAGCTGGGACAGCAAAGGGCCACAGCTGATGAGACCTGATCAGCAGCAGACCTGAGGACTGACGCTATCATTGCATGTTTCCCGCTTGGCAATGCAGCTGGTTTTCCTGTGCACACATGTGGCAATACATCCTGCATCCCGCAGCCCACCTCCTGCATCCCACCACCTGCCCACACATGCAGAGTCACACAGATTTACACACATGGGTACCAGTGCACGCACCTGCACAGGGCAAGGATGAGCTATAGCACCCAATAAATTGTTATCAAACATGCCTGGAGTGAGTTGGTATTGCTGGCAACAGTTGGCATTGCATCCTTGCTGGAGCTTGTTCGGTCAGAGAAGGGTGGACTGGGAAGAGCCGGGCTCTTTCTTGATCCTTATGCATGAGCCAGCGCATTCCCTTCCTCCTGGCACAGCAGCAGTGACAGCCAACACACGGTGCCATGGCACTGCTCACACAGCCACAGGGACCTGCTACGAGGGAGAATTCCATATCCCATATCCTGCATCCCAATTCCCATGTCCGATTTGTCACATCCCTTATCCCACATGCCATAACCTGTATCCTGCACCCCACATGCCTTATCCCACATGCTACTACCTGCACCCCATATCCAATGTTCTGTATCCTTGCATTCTGCATCTCAGCTCCTGCTCCCTATCTCCCATATCCTGCATCCAACCTTCTGCATCCTATATCCCACCTCCTGCATCTCACCTCCTGCATCCCATACCCATATCCTGCATCCTACTACCTGCATCCCACATCTCATGTCCTGTATTCTTGCATCCTACATCCCACCTCCTCCAGCCCATATCCTGCATCCTACCTGCTCCATCCTACATCCTGTACCCCATATCCCACCTCCTGCGTCCCACAGCCATAACCTGCATCCTACTACCTGCATCCCACATCCAATGTCCTGTATCCTACGTCCCACCTCCTGCATCCTGTATCCCACTTCCTGCATCCTACACCCATAGCCTGTATCCCACTACCTGCATCCCACAGACAGCATTCTGCATCCTTGCATCCCACATCCTGTATCCTATATCCCACCTCCTGCATCCCACTACCTGCATCCCACATCCCATGCCCTGTATCCCTGCATCCTGCATCCCACACCCATATCCTATATCCCACCTCCTGCATCCCACTACCTGCATCCCACGTCCCATGCCCTGTATCCCTGCATCCTGCACCCCACCTCCTGCATCCCACTTCCTGCATCCCACCCCCATACCCTGCATCCCACTACCTGCATCCCACATCCGATGCCTTGTATCCCTGCATCCTGCATCCCACCTCCTGCATCCCACACCTGTATCCTGCATCCCACTACCTGGATCCTGCATGCAGTATCCTGTATCCTTGCATCCCACACCCCACCTCCTGCATCCCACATCCCGCATCCCACCTCCCACGGTACCATCATCCCTGGGTGATGCAGTCCCACATGAAAGCAAGGAACTTGGGATCAAAACTCAGCTGGGGTCCCACTCCCGGTACGTATGGGGGTTTTCCCACATGCCGGCTGTCGGGCAGGACTTCAGCTCCCGCTGAGGTTAGGGGAGATATTGGTGAAACAGGGATGCACTGGCTATGGGAAGGCAGAGGGCTCTGGATTTCGCTAGGAATAAATCCCAGACGTAGGGATGAGCCATGCAAGTGCCAAAGCAAGTGAGCCTGTCAGCTGGCAGAAGCAAATGAGCTTGGTTTTGCCAAGGTGATATATCTATATATATGGGGGGGTTTATTTGTATGTATTTTATATATATATATATGTATTTTTATACATATTTGTATTTATATATGGTGAGCAGGGCAGCGTTTGGCTCCTGGGGCTGCAGGAGCATCAAGGCGGCAGCCAGGCCCGGAGCACCAGGGGGAGGGAACGTGCAAAAGGCAAACTTTGGCCGAGCCAGAATATAAAGACCATCTCAAGCCAAAAAATATCCGCTCCAAATGGAGCCCGGGCACGGCTGGCAGCGGGTCAGCCCCCAGGGCAGCCTCTCGGAGCCGGCGCTGTGAACCGCCAAGGCTTTCGTTTTGTTGGGAAGGCTGTATTTTGCTGGGAATTTAATTAATTTGTGCTTTAACCGATGCACGCAACCCCGAAAATTTGTGGGTGCCCAGCAGCCCAACCCCACTTTCCGAATTGCGCTCTAATATCCCAGGGCTGGAATTCGCATGTTACCAAGATGTCGGGATTTGTGCGGAACAGGCTGCGGTGGGAAAGCAGTCGGGTATTAGCATCAATAATTGAGGAGGAAGGAACGAGGGGCACTTTGGTGATGCCGCATCGATCGGGCCGTTGCGGTTTTCTGCCCATTTCCAGAAGCTCGGTTATCCGCACCCATCCGGCTAATCGCTGCTCGGGGACGACACGGAGCGCGGGGCACCGGTGGGTGGGTGGCTTTGCTGGGGCTCGTAACCGGCGCTGGGCACCCAGCATGTTGCTTTGGTGGGGTTCCTCAGGGTGCTGCTGCGTTGGGGACCGTGTGTCCCCCCAAAATCATCCCTCCGCACATCAGGAAAGGGGTATAAAACCCACCAGCGGGGACAACGGGAGGAGATTTGGCTTTTTCCCAGCCCAGAGGTGCCTTCAAGCGTGCGTCAAGGTGCGAGTAAAGCTTGAAAATGGGTTTAAAAAGCTCTGCAGGAGAGTGGAAGGGAGGGGTATGTCCCCGCACCCCCACCCCGAGAGCCAGCCACCCCTATGGGGTTGGGGTGAGACCATGGGGTTGCTGCTTTCAGCCCCCCCAAAGCCACAGAGCCAGGCTGGAGCCGGAGTGCAGGAGATACCCAGGATGGGTGCAGGGGATGCGGATCCTCACAGGAGGGAGCGTGAGGTGTCCTGGGGTCCCGCATCTCCAATGCGGCCCCCAAAGAGCGGCAACCGCTTGGGAAAAGGGGCTGCAGCCCCTTGGAGATCAGGGGAAATGGGGAAAAAGCTTCAAAAAAAGAAATCAGAGCGACCCAAAAAGCCACTCACCCTCCTGCAGCACACATACGTGGCACGCCGTGATGTCCACAGCCCTGCAACACATGCCAACATGCCACCCCGTCCTGCAACACGCACTCCCCCCCCCCCCAAAACGTGTCCCAGCACGCTCCAACCACGCACACACAGCCCGGCCACACTGTGTCAACCGCGGGTCCCCCCGCAGAGCTCAACATACTGCAGACACCCCAAAAAGATGCTGCAAAGCCCATCAGGGAGCACCCAGCCACCCCCCCCTTCCAGCCCATGGTGTGGGAACGGGGGAGGGGGGGGTCTCAGCCCTCCCCACCCCACCAAGGAGACAAGTCATAAACCAGTCCCATCCAGGCATAAAGCGCTTTAGTTTTTATTATTTCTTCACCCAAGGGGAGCACGGCCGGATCCAGGACAGTCACCCCCAGGGGGATAAGCAAAGCAGAAGGGTGAGATTCCACCCCTGCCTCCTCCCCCCCGCCCAAATCTCCTCAGGGAGCTGCTGTAGGGCCAGGTCCCCCATGGAGGGCCACCATTAATGGGTGGCAATAACACCCCCTGCCCTGCTCCAGCTCTTTCCCTGCTTTTGGGGATTGTTGTGGAAAAATAAATAAATAAATAAAAATAACCAAAAAAATCACAGTGGTGCAAAGAATTGCGGGGGTGACACCCCTGCTCCCCTGCCCAAAGCTGCTCCCAGAGGATCGTGCATGAAGGGGAAGGGGGGGGGGGGGGGGGTGTGTGTGTAACACCGCCATCACCCAAATAATCTGCTCCTGGGGTGGCGACGTGGTGAGACCCAGGTTGTATCTTCCCCAGCTTGGTGCGCAACGAAAGAAAATAAACGTAAATCAAAGAAAAGGGGGATGGAGGGGCTAAGTGGTGCTGGGCACCAAGGCGAGGGGGGAAAATCAGGTGTCCTCAGCCCCAAAGCGCTGCCTTCGCTCCCCCGAGGCGGTGGGGAAGGGAGTCCCAAGGCAGGAGGCGACGGCAACCGCCCCATGGCATCGCAGAGCATCACGCCGGACCCCAGGGTGAGACCCCACGGGGCAGCGCTCCCCCCCAAAACGCCCCGCAGTTCCAAAGCCAGCTCCGCTCCTCCAGCCAGCCCCACTGCCGCTGGAAAAGTGGGCACCAGCCCCCCCAGGGACACATGGGACATGCCCACAGGGAGCCTGGACCACGACGAGATCCGGTGGGGAGGGAAGAGGTTGGGGGGACTGAGGTCCCCGGGATGTTCTGGGGAAGGTGCTGGCCCCAAACCTCCTCTTCTCCTCCCCAAAACCTCCTTATTTAGTCACATCCCAGGCAGCTGGAAGCGCTCTCCCCCCAAAAAAAAAAAAATGTTCCAAGAAGTGGGGGGGGATCTTGGGAAGTAAAAAAAAAAAAAAAAAAAAAATGGGGAATAACCCAGCAGGGAGCTGCAATTCACCCCAAAATAAAAAGAAAGAGGGAGAGGAGGCGATGTCCTGCGGGACGGGCAGCAGGATGGGTTATTTTTATTTCAAGCCAGGTTTGCAAAGCTTTTCCAGCTCAAAAAATGAGTTTGATATCAAGCTGGCTGCTCAAAAACCCTCTGGAACACAATTAAATATCAAGAAGCCCGAAGAAAAGAGGAGGAGGAGGAGGAGGTCTGGGAGGTGCAGGGGAGGCAGAGGCAGAGGGTCCTGGGGTGACACACACCCCGCAAAGCCCGGGGACAGCACGGCCGTGATTTATGGAGGGCGGCAGGAGGAAACCCGCCGCAAGCCAGAGTGCCGGGGCAGCTTCCGGCTGCGCCTGAGCCTGGGCGAAAATATAGGAGGTAAAAAAAAAAAAAAAAATAGGAGAAATTAAAAAAATAGGGAAAAATAATATATACAGAAAAAAGGGGGAAATATATATATATAAATTAGGAAAAAATAATATATATAGAAAAAAGGGGGAAATAATATATATAAAAAACAGGGGAAAATTTTATATATATATAAAAATATGGAAAAACTATAAATATAATAAAAATAGGGGAAAACTGCAAGCAGGATGGCCACACTCGGAGCAGAGCTGCCTGGGACACATGCCCCTGCAAACAGTCCCAAAAAAAAAAAAAAAAAACAAAAAAACAACAAAACAAACTACTCAAAACATTTGTAAAAATACCACCCCTAAAGCTTTCATTTAGGGAAGGTGCGCATTCGGGTTTGGGTTTGATTTTTCCTTATTTTTTTTTTTTTTTCCTCTCCCGTAATTAAAAAACTCAAAAGGGAAAAGTTAAAAGGGGATAGAAAAATCATTTATTACCGTTTAAAACTCAAGCTCATCGGGACGGTGTCGGACAAGCCGGGACAAAACCGGAGCCGGGCTGGGGAGAAGGTGACTTTTCAGCGGCCGAGGGGACGAAGGTCTCCGGGGCACCTTGGAACCCTCTGACCGGAGGGGAAAAAAAACTCAGTACCCGGCTAGAAAATAAAAATAATAATAATAATAAAAAAAGAAAGCAAGCAGGAGAAGTGAAAAGCCCGAGGTCAGCGGGGCAGAGGCGATGGTGGTCCCTGGCTGGCAAGTGATGGTCAACGCTGGATTCGTCCCCACGCCGCGACCCCTCGCCCGGCGGGAGCTCGGGGAGGGTTTTACACCAGTATCGGGACTGGAAGGGAAGAAGCAGCAAACCCCAAACGAAAAGGCGATGCTGAGTCCCCCCCCCCCCTCCTCCCCCCGGTTGAGAGAAAACCCGACCCAGGCTCTAGTTGAATATAAGTTTGTTTTTGTTTTTTTTTATCTTGATGCAACATCGTTAAAACCGTCACAAATCGAAACAACAGGTCGTTAAAAACGCTTCGCACGATCAGTACCTAAAATGCACCAGGCTCCCAAGCTCGCTTTGTCCGCAAGACCCTTGTGTTTTCCCCCCAAGATTAATTTTTTTTTTTTTAAATAGTTTTTCTTTTTTAAATAAGCAACTTGTTAAAAAAAAAAAAAAAAACAACCCATCCCGCTCCTCCGCGCAGGATCGGCCCCGCTTTCGCTCCAAGCACAATTGCACGAATTATTATTATTTTCTTTTCTTTTGCGCAAGAAATAATGTGCATTTTCTTTCCTTCTTCCAACATCGAGGTTAAAATAATATTCCGGTTCCCGAGGGTTAATAAATAAATCTGGTGCATAGTGAGATAGCAGCCAACCGTTTGCAGTCCATATATTACTATATCGCCTTTCAGGTCACCCTAAAATTGTTACCTCTCCCCCCCGTGTCCCCCTCCCCCCCCCCAACTATTTTTTTTTTTAAGAGCATAGATAATTTTAAATCTCTATAAAACAGTATTATTTAACCCAATTGATTCCTGTATATAGTGCATTCGGCTTCTTCCCAACATCGTTAAATTAACTCGGATATTATTTGCATGCTATTACATACAAACTTTTAAGACTCGTGTATTTTTTTTTTCTTTTCTAAAGGATTTTAGGTTTGGTTTGTTTTTTTTTTTTTCGTAAATCACCAAGCAAAATATAGGCTCAAGGAAAAAAAAAAAAAAAGGCAAAAAACTAACTAATTTCTACATATTTACAAGGGTAAATAAGTTAAATGTGGCTCAGGTTTGCCGGCCGGGGGGGGGGAGGGCGGGGGCGCGGCGGGGCCGGGCAGGGCTCAGCGCTGCCGGGGATCCCCCCGGCCGATCCGTGGCGACCCCTTGAAAAGGAAAATAAAAATCAAACTGGGGGGTGAAGGGGGGTGAAACACGCAGGATAAGGGGGGGGGGGGGGATGTTGAGGGAGGGGGGAGAAGCCACCTGGATGGCGCTGATGCTCCCGGGGGGGTGGGGAGGCGCGCCGTACACGTCCCGCATGCAGGCTGGCTCCAGGTCTGCCGTTCCCCCCCCCCCCCCCCCCCGCAATGGGGTGGGGGGGTTCAACTTCCCCCTCCCCAAAATTTCAGGGGGGAAAAAAATAATAATTTTTCTTTTTTTTTGTACAAGCAGAGGGTTCGCTCTCCCCACACGGGAAGGGGTGAGGAAGAGGGGGGGGGGAAAAAGGGGACCCCCCCCCCTACGCACAGATAACACCCACCCACCCCCCCTCCCCGGGGGTTCGCGGCTCACATGAAGAAGTCGGCGGCGGGTTTGGGGGCGGTGGCTGGGGAGGGCTCCCTCGGGAAACCCCGGCCGGCTAATTTCTCATATTTTTCTTTGTACAGATCCCTTTCCTTGGCCAAGCGGGTCACCTCCTGCTTGAGTTGCTCCACCTGGCTCTGGAGTTGACATTTCTCGTTCTCCAAGATGTGCCTTTGCTGGACCCGCTTGTAACGGCAGGATTGAGCGTAGCCCCGGTTCTTCAAGGTCCTCCTCTTCTGCTTGAGGCGGATCACCTCCTCCTTGCTGAAGCCCCGCAGCTGCCGGTTGAGCTCCCGCACCGACATACTCACCAACTGATCGTCGGAGAAGCGGTCCTCCAAGCGCAGGTGGTGATGATGATGATGGTGATGGCCGGGATGGTGATGGGCGGCCGGCGGTAGCTCCTCGCCACCGAAAGGCTGAGGCCGGAAAGGCTCGTAACCTTGATGGTGATGATGATGATGGTGAGGGGCACCGATCAAGGCCTCCACCGCGTCCTCCGGCGTCAGGTTGAGAGCTTCGGGGTTGAGGTGATGCTGGTAACCCGACATCCAGTACAGCTCCTCCAGCTGCGGTTTGGAGCCCAGGGAGGCGGCGGTGGTAGTCGGGGGACCCGGAGCCGGTTGCCCACCGGGACTGGGAGCGCAGAAACTGGGCGAGGAAGGCACGGAGGAGCAGGGCGTGCTGAGCGGGGTGGAGGAAAGGGAGCCGGCGGGTAGACGGTGGCACAGCCGCTCCGCCTCCGCCGGTTCCTTCTTCACTTCGAACTTCATCAGGTCGAAATCGTTCACGTATTCGATGGCGAGGGGGCTGGTGGGCAGCTCCGCGCTCATGGCCAGCTCCGAGGCCATCTCAGTCCATGGAGGAACCGGGGGTCGATCCCCCGGGCACCGCCGTTCAACGAGGCTTAGGGGTCCCGAAGGCTTCGGGAGCCTCCTCCCGCCGGGCTCCGGGACTCCGGCTGCGGGGCGATCGGCCGCCCCGACGGGGCTCCGCTCCCGGGGGCCTCCGACGGGGCTTCGCTGTGGGGCTCAGCCCGAGCTCCGGGAGCCTCCGACGGTGCTCTGCCCCGGGATGCAGCCGGGCTCCGGGATGCGGGGTTCAGCCGGGCTCTGGGACTCTCCGACGGGGCTTTGCTGCGAGGTTCAGCCCGGCTCCGCTGTCGGGATCAGCCGGGCTCCGGGATCCTCCGACGGGACTCTGCTCCGGGTTGCAGGCAGATCCCTCCGTCGGGGCTTTGCTCCGGTGCTCCGCACCGCTCTGCAAACCGGGGTTGAGGGGTTTCGCTGCAGGACCTTCGTCCGAGGTTCCGGGACCCTTCTCCGGGACTCGGCTCCGGGCTGCAGCCGAGTTCCAGGACCCTCCTCCGAGGCTCGGCTCCGAGTTGCAGCCGGCCTCCGGGACCCTCCTCTGCGCTGTCCGCTTTCCCCCCACCTGGAAGCGGAGCCCCGTGAGTGCGGGACCGGACTCTCTCCAGCACGACCAGGCAAGTCTCCGCCACTGCCTGCGGCCGCTTCCCAATGCCGAGGAACAGGCAGCGCCCTGCCCGCCCCTTCCTGCCTTCCCCTGGCACTTGCCCCGGCCCCACCTCCCCGGGCTGCGAGCCTTCCCCTGCCCTCCTCCTCTTCTTCCTCCTCCCCCCGGACACGGGCACGGCGCCCCGGGGGCGGCACCCCCTGCCCGTTCCCCGCCTGCGCCCGGCACTGCCGCCGCCGCCGCCGAAGAGCTGAATGGAGCCCGAGCGCCTTATATAGGGGGGAACGCGGCCCGGCCCCGCCTCCCGGGGGCGGGACCAGCCGCTCGCCCACCTATCGGCGCGGCGCTGGCCCGTCTCGATTTGCATATTCCCATGGTAACGCCCCCCGGGGTGGTTGTCAATCGCCGCCGGGCTCGGAGATCGGAGGAGCGGAATGGGGACCGTGCCCCGGGCATTCCCCCTGCACCCCCCGGGCATCCCTCCTGCATTCCCCCGGCACCCCCCCCTTCCCCCCGCCCAGACACCCCCCCGGACATCCCCCAGGATCACCCCTTTATCCCCCCCAGGCATCACCCCTACATCCTCTGGGGCACCCCCCCCGGGCACCCCCCTCTGCATCCCCTCGGGCATCCCCCTGCAGTCCCCGGACAACCCTCCTGCATCCCCCCGGGCATCCCTCCTGCATCCCCCTGCATGCTCTGGGCATCCTCCCTTCCCCACCCCGGGCATTCCCCTTCATTCCCCCCCCTTGCATCCCCTGGGTATCCCCCCTTCCCCCCCCCCTACATCCCCTGGGCATCCCCCCTGTGTCCCTCCTGCATCCTCCCTACATCACCCAGGCATCCTCCCTTCTTCCCCCCTTCATCCCTCAGGCATGCCCCCCCGGCAACCCCTGGCTTCACCCCCACAGCACCCGCCAACCAGCCCACACCAGGCTGAGCGAGGAGCGGGGGGGGGAAATAGAAAAGAAATTATAATTTCCTCACAAAGAGAAGGGAAAGACCCCAAATTGGGCATTTTTGAGCCCAAAATCAGGTTGCACGCCGCCTTGCTGCCTCCCGTGTCCCTGCGGGTGCCAGGCCCGATGTCGGGGTGCAGCCCCTTCCCCACCTCGATTGTTCCAGGTGGGAGCAGCCGGGCGCATCCTTGCAGGAAAAAGAAAAAAAAAAAAAATTATATATATATATTTATATATATTTTTCAGATTTTGGGGAATTTTTTGGGTTGTTCCCACAAGCCGTTGGTGGTCGGGGAGCAGCCACCTGCACGTGCGCTGTCGAGGCTGGACCAGTTTTCACCACCGCCTCCGGCTTCGCGTCGTGGGAGGTGCCATTTTGCGCTTGGCACATGGCGAGGAGCACCACCAGCTCGAGGACACAAGGACCGCCACCCCGGGGTGGCAACGGGGTGCTCAGCTCAGCGCAGGGTGAGACCCTGGCCTGGATGTGGCCGCTCTGGTCCAAACCCTGTCACCTCGTGGCTGCTGCAACACGGGAGGGGACAAGGCTGTTTGGGAGTGAAAGTTGGGGTTCACACCGGTGAGGCTGGGTGGGGGTCAAGGTCGGCGCTGGGGCAGGTCAGCGTTAGGATGGGGACACGCGCTGAGGTCACACAGCAGCCTGGGCACAGCTGGTCCCCACAACAAGGTGATGGAGGGAAACTGAGGCACGGGGGGCGGCGCCATCGAGTTGTCCCACCAAACCCCAAGGGACGAGCAGCTTCACACCACAGGGGCTGTTGACACCCACCTCCCACATAGCAACCCCTCTTGGGACCCAGGATTGTCCCCAGCACCCCGCAGGATGTGGCCTAGGGTCCCACTGCATCCCATCCCGGCTGCATCCCGCCCCACTGCACCCCATGGGATGTGTATGGGGGGGTGACAGTCCTGATGTGGGGACACTGGCCTCCATGGGTGCTAATTCAAAAAAGCAGGGATTATTTGGGCCTAATTAGCACAAAAAAGGCTTTTTGGGGTGGGCGGGGCGGGGGGGGAAGAAAACCCTTTTTCTTGCTGCATCCCCAGCAATTAAAATCCTCCATCATTTGTTTTTTACTGGATCCGGCCTCTGGAGGGTTTGGGGCTCTTTTTGTCCCCATCCACATCTTTTTCCTATCAAAGTGAAACTGTGTTGGGGCAGATGGGGAGGGGGTTTTGTCCCCCCTTGGGGAGAGTCAGGGATGCAGGTAAAGCCCCATGTGTGTCCCCTGGGACCCCGGCGACACTGGTGGTTATCCCATATTGGACAGCCTGGGACACAGACACCCCATATTGGAGACCCCAAACTTGGGCAGGGGATAACGGGATTCCCCCCCCAACTCGGGAAGGGGGGGGGGGGTGGGTCAAAGAAGGGGACAAGAAGGTCATTTTGATATTTTTGCAAGAAAAAAACCCTTTCATGGGATGTTTTTAACCCGCATTTGCTTAATTGTGTGACCCCAAACGCAGCATCAGTGTCAGCAGTGGGATGTCAGGGTCCCACATGGGGCAGGAGTTGGCGGGGGGGGGGACCGGGGATGCAGTGTCACCTCCCTACCCCCAGCACCGCCACGTCCCTCGCACCTTGGGGGCACCCGCCCCCCCATCAGCAGCTGCCACCCACCATGGGACAGGAGCCACGAAGGGATTAGGAACAGGCCGGGCTCCAACGGGACCGTCGCTTGCCTGCGTCCCCCCCCCCCCCCCGGGGGGGTATTTTTAGCGGGGTGGCCGGGTACAGTCACACTGCCAGGGCAGCGCGGCCGGGCCCCGTGGCATGTCACCAGCCCTCCCCACCAAAGCCAAACCGGTCATCTAAGTTTACTGACAGGCGGTCGAGTGACATAACCAGGTTTGTGGCCGCGGGGATGGCGGCGGGATGGCGTCACCTTTCGCTTTTAGAGCGGGCAGCTCGTGTGCCCCTTTAACCCTTTGAGCGGGGCCGGGTGCCCCCGCAGGTGCTGCCTCAGTTTCCCCAGTCGGTTGATGGTGCACAGCACCCAGTCTGGGGTGCTGCTGGCTTGGGAAGCCCTCGCGGGGACATCAGCCCATGGTGAGGGTGATGGCCACCACGATTCACCCCCATGAGCTGGCGGTACCATCTTGGCGATGCTCCACCAGCATCCGCAGCACAAATCCAGGTGTTGCTGCCTGGGGAAGGGTCGGAAATGATTTTGGGAGAAAAAAATCATGCAAAGAGGTTGATGCCCATGGTGGGACCAGGTTTGAGCATCGAAGAGGATGAGGAGGAGGAGGGCAGGGGACAGCCACCCTGATGACAGGCAGAAAAGTGAGCCGGCGGGTGATGCTACCCCCGGCACCTGCTTCCCCGGCAGGGGACCAAGAACTGTGCCAGCAGCACCCGCCGCAGGAAGGTTTTCCAGGAAATGTTTACGATGTCTTCCAGAAATGCTGCCCTGTGCCACCCCTCCAGCCAAGGCACCCCCAGGGCATGTCCTTGCCGGGGGGGGCGCTGGGACAGCCCAGCCACGCTCCCACCACCGCAGCATCCCCAGCTTCACGGAAAGGCCGGATAAACCACGGAGGCCCATCACTGAGGCGTCAGGACTGTCGGGGACGGGGTGAGGAACATGTTAGGATTCGGCGACACCTCTCCAGGGGCCGCGTTTATCCCTCCCCGGAAATTAATCACCCCCAAGCAGCGCTTTAACGACAGCCAGCAATAAATTACAATCCTCCCCGGGAAGGGAGCAGCGGCGCCGGTGGGCGGCAGAGCCGGGGCTCTCAGCGAGCTCCTCGTTGCCTCGCTTAATTAGTGCAGCGCAAGCCTTAATCCCCGTTAGGCTGCTCGTTAGGGAGCTGCGGCCATGGTAAGCACCGAAGTTCCCGGCCACCATCACCCCGCCGTCCCTGGGGACTCACAACATTATCGTTTCCTCCAATTTAGTGAATTTAGGGTTTTTTTTTTTTTTTTTAAGGAAAGCATCACGTGAAGAAACATCCTTTCTGGGTAAAGGTGGTGGTGGTGGGGAAGTTATAATAATTAAAACCCCTAATTTGGGGAGCAGAGCGGCCCCTCTGCCAGCATTAGCAGCCCCTTGAGGGGATGTTTGTGCCCCGTATTGCTGAAAAAAAAGAGCAAAGCCACACTCCGACCGGGCACCCCGGGGAAGAAACTCTTTATTTACATATCAAAACACACGGGTTAATAAAAGACATTTAATATCAATGGAGATGATGAAGTTTTTCTTAAAAAAACAGCTCGCTGGACACATGCTGGGGTACGAGAGCCACCCCTAGGGGGGGACCCGCCGGTCCCCACGATGGCTGGGGGGATGCTGGGGACGCGGCCACCCCAAACTGGTCTCCAAGTGGCACTAAACCCCCTGCCCAATTGCTGGTTCTGCAGCGGGCACCATCCTTCAAGGGAAGCCCAGGGAGGTGACAGGCATTAGCGACATCGTGCCTTTGGTGGCATCCCATGCCCTGAGTCACCTGAGCCAGGGGATAAATCCCTCACCACGAGCCAGGCAGGGGGGGAGCACCCCGTGGTGCTCAAGACCCCTCCATGGGGTGAACACACCCATGGGTGCTCCCCTGGGGAAGGGAAACCCTCGCGGGGACCCAGTTATGGGGGTGAAACTGCAGCCGTCAGCCCCTTGACGGAACCGTGGTGCACCTGAGCCCGTGGCATCACGGTGGCTCTGTCACCTGGGTGCAGGGTCCCCAGGGAGCCCCCGCACTCGCCCACGTCCCTGCTGCTGCCTTTTTCCCCTGCGGGGCTTAGCCTGAAGGTGCTGCGATTGAGGGGCAGGGGATGGGCAAATCCGGCCGCCCCGCGCGGCTGCTCCCGGCTCTCGGCACCTCTTGGC
Organism: Fratercula arctica; assembly: GCA_947846985.1. NCBI lineage: Eukaryota > Metazoa > Chordata > Aves > Charadriiformes > Alcidae > Fratercula > Fratercula arctica. The sequence goes on from CANTUZ010000002.1 coordinate 163,940,138, forward strand.
AAGGGGACATCCTGCAGCTGTCCCCAAAATCGCATCCGCGTGGGGGAAACAGCATCCACCCCCCCGAAATCCACGTGGAAATTGTACCCACGGATGCAAAAAAACATCGCGCTACCAGTTGCACGGCCAGCAGTACTGGGCTCGGCACAATGTCCTTTTGCTTGGATTTGGATGGACCCCAAAAAACCCATAAAGAGCCGGTTTGGGTCTCCCAAAAGAGTCCAAACCCCCGCTGGGATGGGGAGAGTTGAGGGTCAGGGTGCAACGGGCCATGGGAGACCCTGATGGAGCATTTGGTGGCAGCTCAATGCTGCTTCCGACACACTTTTCCACTAGGGATGCTCTCAGCACACGGCTCCCCTCCAAGGAATCTCCTCCCAAAAGCAAGGGGATGGAGCACGATGGATGCTCTGGGCATGGAGAGATTGGGGCTGAGCCGTGGGCGGGGCTTTACACCCCGTTACATCCCAGCACGGTGACTTGTCCCCAGTATAATGGCTGACCTGTATGCGGGCACGTTGTGTGATTAAGCTCCTCAGGTCCCTGTGTCACCTCGTGTCCGGGCCAGCAGCAGAGGCACGATCTGCAGGAGGACCGATGGGGATGGGAGCATCCAAGGAGCCTGGTGACCAGGCCCGCCTTCAATAAACCAGCTGAAAAGATATTTTATTGGCAAATTAAAACATTTCAAACAAAACCGCTTCCCTACGGGAATGGGTGGCGCTTCCCCACTCTGCCACCCCGGCTCCTTGCCAAAACGATGTCCTGGGAAAAGCAAGACGAGAAGGGGGTGCTGGCATCTGGCCATGGGTATCCTGAGGTAGGTGCCAGGTCGTTGCCCGGCTCTGGGGTTCCTGAGCTGCTGGTGGGCTGCCGTGGGGTCTTGTTCAGAGACGGGGCTTGATCTGCAGCCGTTTGCCTGGAGGGAGGAAAGGAAAAGGTGATGGTGGTGGGAGGTGGGTGACACACACGTCTGGACACCCCCGGGCTTCTCCTTGCCTGGTCACAGCGGGTTAGAATCATAGAATTGTCTAGGTTGGAAGGGATCTTAAAGATCATCGAGTCCAACCATCAACCCAACACTGACAGAACCCACCACTAAACCATGACCCTCAGCACCATGTCTGCCCGGCTTTTAAATACGTCCAGGGATGGGACTCCACCACTTCCCTGGGCAGCCTGTTCCAATGCTTGACAACCCTTTCGGTGAAGAAATTTTTCCTAATATCCATCCTAACGCTCCCCTGGTGTACCTAAAGGGGCTCCAGGAAAGATGGGAAGTGACTCTCTATGAGGGAGTGGAGAGATAGGATGAGGGGGAACGGTTTTAAACTAGAAGAGGGGAGATTTAATTAGATATTAGGAAAAAATTCTTCACTCTGAGGGTGGTGAGCTCCTGGCCCAGGTTTCCCAGAGAAGCTGTGTCTGCCCCATCCCTGGAGGTGTTCAAGGTCAGGTTGGACGAGGCTTTGAGCAACCTGGTCTAGTGGGAGGTGTCCCTGCCAAGATGACCTTTAAGGTCCCTTCCAACCCAAACCATTCCATGATTCTATAATTTCCTCTTGTTGTGTATCAAGAGGGGTAACGCACCGGAGATGGGCACAGGCACTAGGGATGTGGGTGGTCCTCAACCCCGGCAGCACCCAACCCTGATAGCACCCACCAGCCTCACCTCTGCCACCCTCCTCCAGATGGGTGTTTTCGGACTCCCGTGAGGATGCTGGCGGCAAAGTCCTCCTCCATTTGGTGCTGCCTGCGAGCAAAAAAGGAAAAAAAGAGGAGGAAGTCATCAAGGTTGGCTTGGGTTGCCAGAAGTCCCTTGGGATCCGGGGGCAGGAGCATCCCGAGCTCCTCTGCTCCTCCCACAGCCCCAGTGCTTTGTGCTTCAACAGTGGGAAAAGGGAGTAAAAGCAGCCCCAGAGGACACAGTATGACCAACGAGAAGGAATAATTAGCAAGCAAACGGAGAAAAATAAATGAGACCACCTAACTGCATCCCATGCCTCTCATCATGAAGCCTGCAGTGATAGTCGTGGCTTCCCCACCACCCTGCCAGCCTGCTGGTGGGGACACGTGTCTCCAGCTTGGTATTTAGCCTGGTCTTGTTGCCCCATGGCTCCTTCTCCAGCATTTCGGTGCAGAGTTGGTCCCTTTGGGGTCAGGACATGTCTCTCTGTGAGCCCACAGCTGATGTCCCCCTTGGCCATGGCTGGGATGGAGCTGCCTGGTTCCCCAAATCCCCATCCCTGGTGAGCACCATGACTTGCTCCAGGGCTGTGCTGGAGCAGGAAAGAGCAGAGCACTGGCAAGCAAGAGGTTAACTCATGTTCATGCTCTGGCCATGCTGGTGACAGGTTTGAGGACAACTCTGCTGTTCTGAAGACCCTGGGGTGACCTGGGACAGGGAGCAGACCCACTAATCATCAATTAAAAGGCAGCAGAGGGACAAAGAAAGATGAAAAAGCACCCAGGGATTCGGGGCTGCAGAGCTGATGGGATTTCGGGATTCAACCTGGGCAAGTCCAATGCAATGGTCAAGGTTCCTGAGCAGTTCCTGCCATCGAGCAAATGCTGGCCAGGTCCCAGGTCCCAGGTCCCAGGTCTCGGATGATGCTTTTCAGCAGCTTGGCCACACCAAAGGATGCAAAGATTTTCGGGACAAAAGTTTTTTCGGTTTTCAACCAACCCCAGCATCCCCCCAGGATGCTCCATGAGATGACTTCTACTTGCTGGAGCACTGTGCCTTCCCCAGAGAGGGTCCCAGATGCTTGTATAAAGCCAAAACTCCATGAAGTGCCTCTGGGAGGTGACCTCTTTGAAGGACAAGTCCAGGAACATCCCATGGACCAGGGTGGGTGGCAAGAAGTCTTCCATCATTTCAACCGCAACGTGTTGAAATGCAGAATTTCTCCTATTTTCCTTCCCTGATGGGTGTGGAGAGGTGGTTACGGGGTTTTCCCTGCCAGACTAAGGGTGGACAGGAGCATGGTGGCCTCTTGGCCGAGGAGAAGACACTGAGATGAATGTGGATGGGAAAAGGAGGAGGCTTTCCAGAAGAGAAGACCCACAGTTGTTGAGCGATAAGGTTTAGTGGGAAAAGTCCCCTCTCACTTGTGATTACAGGAAGTGGAGAAGATCATGGAGGAGCTGGAAGGAATCCAGCCCAAACCCCATCCAGATGCAGATGTTCTGGATGAGCAGCACACGACTTGCCCACGTATCTGCAAAAACCCAGATGCTCCGCATCGCATTTCCCAAATGATGATGCCCAACATGGAGATGGGACCATGGGCACCTTCGAGCCCCCTTGAAAGCCCAAAGGAGAAGGTTTTGGGGCAGGGGAGGCAGGAAGGGTGAGGACTCCAAGCAGCACCCAACAACAGGGAGCCACCGGGAGTTCTGCTTTCCTTTTAAACTTGGGTAAACAAACTTGCTCAGAGTCTAAGCCGCCGTGGCAGTGATACATAGCTTTTGAGCTAATTTATGTAAAATAAAGAGGGCTCATTTAGCACCTTTCCACCCTTAATATAACACCCATACATCAGAGGGCTGCACAGCAGCCACGACGGACTCGGCTATTAGTCACTGGCGACGCAGCCGAATTCAGCTTCGGGGAAGGGCAACGCCGAGCAGAACGCCCATCACACCCCGCTCAGCCTCTGACCACCCTCCGAATTTTCTGGCCGACCCCAAGTATCCCTTTCGTGTGGAGCCAGGTGGTTTTTTCCAGCCTGGGATTTCCAAATCTGGGCCCCTACTTGACGGAATTAAGGTCCATCAACCCCAAAGGGTCAAAATTAGCATCTCCTCGTTCCTGCCCCCATCACTGACCGTGGCCCCGGTCCAAGAAGAATGGTAGAAATGGCTCAGTTCCCCCCGAGGAAACTTCATCAGCTAATATCTGTGCAGCGGCACGAAAGCCACGCTTTGCAATTCAAAGCAAATATGATTACAGAAGTAGAAATACAGATTTCTCTTTTTTGGGGGGAGGTAGAAAAAAAAAAAACCAAAGGTGATTTTTTTAAATCGACCGTAATTAGCTTCCTGACTTCGGTACGGGGTTGCACGGAGCAGAGATGCTTTCAGAGCACGCGCGATGGGGATGGAGGAGGGCAAAAAATGAAATAAAACCAAAATGGGTTGGAAAAGGATGAAACCGGTCCAATTTCTCACCTCGGATGGAGGGAGATGCTGCTCCTGGAACGGATGGAGCAGTGGATGCTTCACCCTCGCGGTGAGCAGCCGGGGACAGGCAAAACGCCCTGCCACAAAAACCCTGGAGAAAACGGGGGTGTCGCTTCTACGAAAATATAAAACGAAAATATATTTTCCGCTTTTGTGCATGGGAGATCCTGCAAATGGCGTGATCAATCTTGGGTCGCATCTCACGCGCCTTCACTCTTTTCCTCCCCCCCCGCCCCCCCCCCCTTCTCTGTCTTCTCTGCATTTCTCTGCCACGCAATCCATCTTCCAGGAACCAGGTATATAATTTCTAGTTAGCGAAAGCCGGGTTAAAAAACCCCTTTTTCATTACGATGATTGAACTGCTTCCAAAGAGAAGAACCGGGGCTGGATCACGAGCTCTCCATCCAAAGCCGGGCGGCTTTTGCTGAGCTTGTCAGCCTTGCTGGAGAATTAGGACTTCCAGCGCTCTTCCTCCTGATGAAAATCAACATTTATTTTGCCTAAGCCTAAGAAGGTGTCAGGCAGACGGAGAAACTTGCCACTCTTGGCGAGGAGAAGGGAGGGAAAAGAAGGAAATCTAATAGAAATATATTATCAAGTCCGAGGAGTGGACAGTGCAGTAAATCACGCTTCAGGTGGCACCATTATATTTTTCAATAAAACCTGGCCTTCCCCCAGACGCTGCCGAGCCCAGCGGCTCCAGCTGCACCCGACGGGGAAGTTAAAACAAAATTCGTTTCATCCAGCCGCCGAGACAGGGGGATTTAAAGGGATTTAAAGGTGGGGAATCCCCTCGGATGGGGGATAAAAGGAGGTGGGTCTGGTCCCTGTCCCCAGATCCTCTCCCAGCCCCACCGCTTCCGACTGCTGAGGGTTTAAAAATTTGCTTTTCTTTCCCCGCTGGGAGGCAACTGGGGAGCGGGAAAGTGGCTGGAAATGCCCCACATCCCAGTGGAAGATGCCCAAGCCCCAAAACGAGGGGATGAAGGGAAGACTTGCAGCTTTCCAAACTCCACCATCTGGCTATAAAAAAGCCTTCCTGGAGGGAAAGCCGCTTATATTGATATTTTCCCATCCTGACTAACTTCCAGCCCCATGGGATGTTCTGTCCATCGCTCTCCCGATGCTGCCGGGGGGTTTTATCCTCTCCTGCATCCAGCTGGACTCTGGGAAGGGGCTTTGCAGGGGGGACTGTACCGCTGGCTTGGAGCACCGAGACACATCCCAGCATCTTCCCTGACAGATGCTCAACATTTAACACGACGGGGAGAAATCCCCCAAATCCCGAATGACTTTTTTTCCCCACATTCCCAAAGGAAAAATAACCCTTAACCCCTTCCCGGCTGCTGTGGGGGAGCCCGGAGCCTGAATCTGTTTCGGAAATGGCTTTTCCTTTCGCAGCAAAAACACTCGGCTGAGTCAGCTCCCACCGAAATTTAGGCTGGGATATGCCTTTTTAAAAAATAAATTAAAATAATAATTATTTTTTAATAAAGCCAAAGAACAAAAGGCGGGATGGAAAGGCCAGCGGCAAGGGCTAAGCCCCAGAATTTTCCACAAATGATTTTTCACGTGGAAAAAGCAGCTGGGGGGCTGGATCTCCTCAGCTCGATCCTGCGCTAAATCCACCTGGGGACACAACCTGCCCCAAAAACTCACCCTGTTGCTGTTCCACCAGGACCTTCTGCCCCTCAAGTGAGGGAAACATCAAGGCTGCGATGTTGGGAGAAGTTTTATCCAGAAGGAAAAATGCTCAAACGTTTTCTTCCTTCCTAACTGGGATGTTTGAAGTGGGGACGTGCTGGAGGAGATGTCCTGCCACTGCCTGGCAGTGCCCATCTCCTGCCACGCTTGGAGAGCAGGACATCTGTGCCGGGACATCCTTTCCATGTCTTTTCTCCTTAATTCCTTCTTTTTGGAGGAAAAAAGCAGCGAGAAAACCAGTCACAAGCTGCAAAGGTGGGAGACGGGCTCCGTTGGGTTCAGGGCACGGCAGAGATGCTTTGTGGTCTGGTGGTACATGGTGACTTGACCATGAAGACGTATGGTGACCACCACATCTGTCCTTCACTGGTGAGCTGAAGCTTATCCTGAAGAAGACAGGATTTCACTGTCTCGGAGAGCTCCTCTATCGCCAGTATTCAGGCCACTAAGTAACTCAGGGGGGAACAACTGGACTGCCCAGTGGCAGTGGTCTGAAGGAGAGAGTGGTCTTCAGAGATCCTGAGCAAAGCCTAAAAGCCCTGGTCTCCAGATGCTCCATCCCAGGTGGACGAGACGCAAAAAAAGAAACGAGCAAAAAATTAATATGGATGCAGCAGATTTCAGTCCTGGCAAAGGAGTGAGACTTGGCAGGTCTGAAAGTCGCCTGCGAATCGATAAGGGAAGAGGATTGGAAAAGCGCAGGTGGCTTGGTCCAGGCAGAAAGTAAATCAGAGCCCAGTATTTTCGACAGCCTTTTGTGAGATATGAAATGATGATTTTGATTCAGAGCGAGAGCACAATTAGAAGAAGTCACAGCACTCATCGGGTTTACTGGAAGTTTCAACTAAATTGGCCACTTTGCAATAAGGAAATTAAACGAGTGAAGTTTCTGACTTTTGGACCTTCTCAGAGCCACCAAGACACGAGGAGATCCAACCCCAACCTTCAACAACACCTGTGTTATCTTCAGCACCCCAAAGCCTGATGGTACCCTAAGTGTGATGGTGTCCTGCAGCAGGATTAGAGCTTTCGTAAGGGATGGAGATGGAAGGATGGAAGGATGAAGGCAAAGGCTGCCAGATATGAGGCATCATTGCAGTGGGATGGGCAAGGTCCACCAGGGAGTCCCCACCCTGGTGAGGTCCACCCACCTGAGTACCAGTCCATCTCTCTGGACTGGGAAGGAAGCACCCATGACCAAGAAGAGGATGACTGAAACCAGTATCCAGGGTGGATGAAAGCAACCAAAACCTCCCCCACTGCAGGGACTCCCACCAAACAGCCCCCAAACCCTTAAGGACCTGCTGACTCAGGAGAAGATGCAATTGCTAATGACCGGAGCAGATTGGGTCCATTAACAGGAAACCAATTAGATTGATACGCGCTGTCCTGCTCAAGGGATGGGTGCTGCCCGCTACCTGCAGCTTGATAGATTTTTGCATTAGAAAAAGCAATTCTATTAGAGGTTTGTTAATCCAGTTATGAAAGAGTTTTGATGTTCTCTAATTAAACTCTCCTTGCATGCCCAACGGGGTGCGCGTCAGCTGGGGGATGGAGAGGAAAACTTCCACCTGCAGTGGGATCAGGGTGTCCATAGGAGCATCCCATCACCACCTGCCATGGCTTCTTCTTTGGGTGGGACCATATCCACGGCCTCTCCTTCAGGTGGGGCCACCTCCATGGCCAGGTGCGGGGATCATCCTCTCCATGACAAGAAAGATCTGCCATGTGTCAGGAGAAGAGCTGAGAAGGTACCATCAAGGTCCATACTGCTCCGGAGCCCTCTTGGGTGATGAACCATGAGACAGAGAAGGTTCATGGGTACCATCAGGAAGGAAGATGGAAATTTCCTGCTCCAGCTAAATTATCCTATGAGAGCAGAAGACCTCAGTGAGACACAGTGATGGGAAAGCTGATTTAAGGACAATAAGGTACGTCAAGCACACTCCTAACTCCCTTTTCCTTTCCCTGCAGATTTCAGGGCTTGGTGTCCTGCTGTCCTTCCTCTCCTTAGCTTGTCCTTGTCCCCTTGGTATCATCTGCTGAGGATCTGGGACGTCCTGTAACTCCCATGAGCTCTCACCATGACCATCAAAGTGCCTCCACCTACTCCTGCTATCTCCTACCTGCCTCCTAAGAGGTTCGTCCAAGGGACACATCCCCAGCCACGTGTCCTTGACTTCTCAGCCATCACCAGCACAGACGTGATAAGCTGGACCTTATTGTTGAGGTTGGACAGGTTTAAGCAGGAGGTTGGACTCGATGACCTCCCTCGTTCCCTTCCATTCTATGGTCCTAAGGGCTAGACTTGGACCTGAAAATGGCCCAGGCTGCAGGGGAAGGAAGATGACTGCAGCATAGTCATCCAGTACAGTGGTGGCATCTCCACGGGGACTGAGGAAAACGTCCTGCCGTGTGGATCCCGAGTCAATGGGCTGCTGGAGCAGAATGAGGGGCCAGCAGAGGAACCTGTGGAGAGGGAGAAGCTCTCACGGCAGAAGCCTTCATGGTGTCTGCTTTAGCAGACCTTCGTCATGGGGACCCACAAGGCACCAACTTGCTCTGCCGCAACACCTCCACCTGGATGGAAATCACGTAGCTGCCCCCGGGCACAAAAAAAATGGTTTATCTGCTCCTCTTATGCCTGAAACTCATCTCTGGCTCTCCCTCAGCTCTCCCAGCTGTTTCCACCCTGCAGCTCCCCAAGCCACCTGCAAGCCACCAATAAAGCTCCAGAGCTCTTGCTAATTAGGAGAGTATGTCAAATGGGGAAACTGAGGCACGCAGAGATCAAACACCACCCTCTTGCTAAAATCCCTGTTCCTGCATAAAGATTTCAGTTGCTGCTCTTGCCTGCAGAGGCTGAAATTACTGTGTCTGAAGATCTCAGATGATCTGCAACCATCTCCCATCAGTCTGGTCTGTCCCGGGAACCCACAAGGGGACCAGGAGTAGCCCTGTGCAGCCACGTGGCTCTCTGCAAGGGAAAGGCCACATGGGAATAATCCATGGCAAAGCAGCCCTCAGAGCCCATTGGCCACCTCACTCTTCCCAACCTGGTGGGTTACCAAGCCAGGGACATGTCACAATGGCCCTGAGATGTCACAAGCCACAGCCCTTACTAGATGGTCCACTGACCTGGCTCCACAGCTTGCTGCCGTGAGCGCCCAGTAGGCGTGGAGCAAGCAGGGGTACAGCAGAATCAAGGAGTTATTGCCATCCTTTGGGTGATGCATCAAGACCTTCAAGTAGGTTCCTCAAAAGTCCGGAGGCCCAGGAAAGAGCTTCTCCAGCACCTAGGCTAGATGCTGGGGAATGAGGTCCATTCCAGTGGCTCCAAGAGAGTCCTGACAACAGTTGTCCATAACACCCCAACCAGCAGTGGGGGTGACCCACCAAGACCCTGCTCAGAAAGGGGGTACTGTCAATGACAAGTCAACGGAGGGAACCTGGAGGAGGGGTATATAGATGAGCAGAAAGATAAAGACTGTGTGGGACAGAACAGCTTCCCTCAGCCAAGTTGTGGGAGATCCAGAGGTCACAGAGGTGTCCCCACCTGAAGGTGAGGCCATGGATGTAGGCCCACCCAAAGAAACAGCCATGGAGGTGGATCAGATGCAGGTGCAGCCATTGGCCCATGACTTCCTCATGGCAAAGGTCCTTCCCAAAAAAAGGCAACAACCCCCACCAGGAAGGCCAAGACCTCTCCTCCCCACCAGGCAGGACTCAAGATCCTCAGGTAAGTCCAAGGTGGCTCAGATGCCTCCTGAAGGTAACTGGGATTGAAGAGACAGAACTGGGGGGGTTCTGTCTGGAGAAGAGAAGACAAATGATGAATTGCTGTCTTCAGCTACTTTCAGCTGTGCTCAAATAGTCTCTGTCTTCAATTACCACAAGGTGGTTGAAGTTGGGGTCAGACAGTCGGTGGAGGTGCACAAGGGATGATGGATCAATATAAGAAAACTATATAAAAAATTGTTCCCCTGGATAAACAAAAGGCTTCAGATTTATCATGAAGAAGTCCGAGTTCAGCACCGAGGTCTGCACTAAACGCTTCATTAGCAGTGCTTTTCAGGATCAGACTAATTTGGTAGCGCTGTCAAAATATCCAACACTTGTGAGACCACACCTGGAGCTCTGCAGGCTCCCTAGTACAGGAGGACATGGTCATACTGGAGTGAGTTCAGTGGAGGCCAGCAAGATGGTCAGGATGGGAGCACAGGATGTACAAGGAGATGTCTGTGACTGCACAGAGAAACCACTTCCCTGTATTTTATCCACAAAATCATTTTCTCCATGACCCTACCAAGAGGAGCAAACTGCACTAAGTCTTGCCAGGGTCAAAGCTGACAGCAGACGCTGGCTCCTGTTATCCCAAGACAACCCCCTTGTGTTGGAGCCCTCCATCCTCAACCACACAGATGTTCTCTGGAAGGCTCCAGGCCATCTTCTGCCGCCAGCTCATACTGACCAAAAGGGCTGGTGGCCTCACCTGGCTGCCAAAATAAGTTTTGGATCAAAGAGCTGGTGTCAGAAGCAACGTTACAGGAGATGCTGCAGGTGATGGTGACCCTATAGGACCCTTGGTGCCAAGGGGTTGTCCATTCTTGCAGTTGCGTGTCCCATTGGGGGTGGTTCTCAAGCATGGGTCCAGCCAGGCGGCGAAGGGAGGAGATTTGCATTTCCAAAGTTATTCCTCCAGAAGCGAAAGCTGTAAACAAACCCAGAAGCGCTGCACCTCCATGAATTCCTCCAAAGCCAAAGCGTTTGAGCGTGCTCAGCGGAGCCGTTAAAAAAGACTGTAGCGAGCATCTTCCATTAACGTTACGACCGTGAAATATGACAATAAAATGATAGCCGTATGGTCGCAAATTTGCAGCCCGCCGAGTTGCTAGGGGTTTATCGTCACTCAAACGTGCAGAGAGCTGTAAAATGTTTACAGAAAGGGTCGTTTGCAGCTATAAAATCCTCTTTTCTCTCCTAAACAAGGCTGAGTGGAGCCATTTACAAACCCCTGAATGTTCATCGGGGGAGAGGGGAACATCTGTTCTCTCCAGGAGTTTTCAGTGATCTTCTCGAACAAATTAACTAAAATGGGTGCTTTCTAATTAAATTAGCACTCGATTGGAATGGTTTGCATTGGTGCGCTTGCTTACAATTAGCGCGGGGAGGCCAGTTAGGCTCCAGCGCAGGCTATTTAACTGGAAGGTGAAATATGGAAAAGCCCATTACCTGGAAACGGGTGTCGGAGGGGTGGGAGAGCCCGTGTTCCCTTTGGCTCTGCCCTCCTGGATGGAGAACACAAGGAGGTGAAGGATGGGATGCCACCAAGCCCACCCTTCCTAGCTGGGATGCTCGTCTGGAAGCGGTTTGTTCTCCCCATGTCGCATGGATGAGCTTTTTGGAGGATGCTTAGAAAGCACCAGCACCCTCAAGTTATTCTTCTGACCCCAGATTACAAGGCTTTTCTTGCAGCTTGGGAACCGTCTCCATGGGAGGACAGCAGCAGGTTCAACATCATGCGTGAAGACCACATCATTCCTTTCCAGACCCCTTTTTCCATATCCCAAGGCCAGAGGCTGACAACCCTCACCAAGACCCCTCAAGCTGATGCTGTTGCCCACGCTGGTCCCTAAAGGTCATCTCCAAACCCTGGCTCCATCCCTCCTGCACATGGAGCCGGTGTTTTTCTTCGTTCCTCCTGCCTTTGCCAGTATTAAAAGGGCATTTTCTCAAATTGCGGCCGTTTAACCAAGCAATTCACATCACTCCGTAATAATAACCTGTCCTCCTCCTTATTTACTACCCCACCAATTTGTGTGTCACCTTCAGGCTTTACAAGCAGAAACTGAATATTATCCTTGCTACAAAGGCTTCAGCGGGGAAGGCACAGACCTCCAAACCCCATCGCAGGCACCAGCTACTACCTAGAGCTACGCAAGGACCCATCCTGACCACAAAACAGCACATCAAGCTCATAAGCACCAGCCCTGGTAATTTGGCCACCATGAAGCATTTGGTCCTTTAGCAGCATCAATGGCCTCATCCTGCGCCCTCCCGAGATGACGGCTCGTTAGTGGTCAGGGCTCCTTTGCTCCTGTTAAGTTATGGGGGTCCCCGGCTGCTGCTGTGCCCCCAAGCTCCTTCGTTTGTGTGTTGAGATGAGACTTTAATTACCGAGCGCACCCCAGCACCGAGCACGGGCAAACCCAGGCACCGAAGAGCATTCTCACTCCCCTGGATTTCATCGCACGCGATTGCAGAATCCCTTTGGCACGGAAACTGCCTCATCATCAGATGATTTTACAGCCATCTGCAGTTCCTGCCCGGTTTTCCTTTCCTACGGATCCTCCAGCATCCGTTTTCCCAATGCCATGTGCTCCCCGGGCAAAGGAGCACAGAGGGACGCGCGGCCCAACCCCGTACACACCAGTTACCCACAGCCTTCCTCCCGACATCCCTGGACTGAACCAGCTCCTTCTCCTCATCCTCCCACCCAAAACGCCTGGAAATCATCCTCCCCTGAATGTGGAAAGTGGTATTAAGAGGAAAAGGATGCCCTCACTGCCAGGATGATGCCTCCATCCTCTTGACTGGGTTATTCCAAGCTGCCAAGTGCAACCCAAGGCGTTTCGACAGCTTTCTTGTCCGTGGATTAATTGCTCCGTCTTCATCGCAGAGATAAAAAAGCCCGATTAAGCCGCTGCTTTGGGAACGCTTCCCCGGCCCCGCCGCTGAGATCAAAAGGGAGTTGAACCAGGGCCAAGGAGAGGGAAGGAGGGAGGCGCGTGGGGGGAAGAAATCCCTGGAACGGGAAGCCGAGCGCTTCATCCCACGGCGCGGAGAGGAGCTTTCCCAGCCGCAACGGTCCCTCGCCGTCTCCACCGCGCCACGGTTCGACAGCGCATGCGTTCGCCTGTGACTTCAGGAATATGTTGTTAATCCTAGGAATTCTCTTTCCGACAGCGTTAAGGCATCTCAGCCCTCCCTGGCTCGAAGCGCTTCGTGGTTGAGCCAGGCAAAGCCTTGCAGATCCTTGTCACCTGCTTACGGAAGGCCAGGCAAACACCCTAGCCCGGTTTTTGGCACTGAATTCATCCCTTCTCCCAGTGGGATCCCGCTCCGGCTGCACGATCGGTTGGAGGAGGCACGGGATCGAAGACAGGGAGGGATGCTCCAGCCCTTCAGTTCATACTGAACCCCATTTTCTGCCAGCCAAGCAGATTTCACCCTTACTGTCCCAAAATATTTTGATTTCTGAGCCAGATGCTGTCCCCGCTTTCTGCGATGGTGCTCAGGAGATGCAGCTGCTGAACATCCCTCCAGCGAAGGACGGGAGATGAAAAGGAAAGCGTGAAACACCATTTGGCCAAAAACCTCCCATCCAGAGCTGGAAAGGACCAGGCACGATCTCTGCCTCACCATCTCCATCACCTCTGCTCCCGCGGAAGCATCCCCAGAGTGGCTCAAAGTCCCGTCCCTTCCCGCAGAGCTGCTGGTGATTAAGGGATTTACCAGTGAATTAGGAGAGGAGGAACCAAGGAGAATGTTGGAGAAGCAGAAACGGAGCAAACCTCACCACGAGCTGCTTTGCGGAGAAACAAAGACATTTTTTCTTGTTGCTTCAACAATTTTCTCCTGCCTTTTTTGTCTTCCCACAGTCAATTCAGTTTCATCCAGTTGAAACATTTCCCTGAACTTTTCCAAAATTAAAAAAAAAAAGCCGAGGAAGAAGCTGTTTGCTCTCAGTTGTTGGAGTCTGTAAGAAATTCTGCTCGTCCTAAAACTGCATTTTCCAAAAATTTTACGGATTTCCAAAGCCGCTTCCCCCACCTTTTAATAAAAAAGCAAAGCAGCCTATCTCAGACTAACGCAGCTCTTCCTTCGCATTTGCAATCTGCAAACTCCCCATCCCGCTTCTTTCCAGGGATGTTTTTATTTCAAAGTTTTGAAGCTATTTCACGTCGGGAATCGCGTGTGATGGATGGTCCAGAGATGATCCAGAGGTTCTTCTCCGGGTCCATTGATGAGGCACAACATCACTGCATCCCTCTGAAACACCTTCCTACTGGGAACCGCTGCGGCTCCCTCACAGGAATGAGAGCGGATTCATCATCTGATAATTTATAGGATAAGGAAGAAGGAGCCGATGATAAAAGATGGGGACAAAATCCTACCATGTGGTTTCGGGAGCAGAGCCAGGCGTGTGCACAGAGATGCGAGTCCCGATTACCATCCCAGTTTGAGCTCCCAGCTTAACTGGTTTGGCAACTCACGAGGAACACCGATCCCACCAAAACCCATGGAGAGCAGCGGGGGGAATATCTCTCGGTGAACTGGAGCATGCGTAAGCAAAAGCAGAGCAAGCGCTTCCTACCTGGCTCGTCCTCTGACTCTTCTTCATCCTTCTCCAGTTTGCAGCCCTGGTCACTGGGGCACGGTGAGGACTGGAGGGAGATGAAGGACGGCAGCTTTTGCAGCCAGTTGGTTGCCGAGGTGTCCGTCTCTTTCCAAAACTTCACTTCTTGCTCCGAGCTGGAGGGTCCAGGCATTTCCCCATCGTCATGGACCTGAGCTGGATTATTCCTGCAGGAGGTAAAAAATAATATGGAAAAATAAAATGATCCCTCTTGGCAACGTGACGTGCAATGGAAGAGGCTGATCCACCAGAGCCGCACGCGGAGGCTCTCTGAGCTCCATCCCAGGCTGCTCCGTATCTCCGATTTCCTGGAAGCCAGCTCAAATTCAGCCAGAGTTTCTTAGTTCCCAGCTGGACCCCCTGCCCTGGGCTTCTCTGCCAGGTTTCCAGCTCTCAGATGCTCCTGGAGGTGCTGGGCTCCCCTTTGGGTGCCGGCTGGAGAAGAGGAGAGATGGAGGGAGCAGGGATGGCTCGAAGATGCCCCACTGGCCTTGGCTCAGCCCCAGCCCTGCCACCCTCCTCCAAGCCCAGCGAACGTGACACTTCAGCTCATCCGACACCTCCGATGACAAGTGCCAATAAAGGAAAAAAAAAACAACCTCCCAAGCAGCTTCCAAGCTCGGGCGTGCTCCCTTCCCCCGCAGAGGATGCCAGGAGCCGGCCTGGGGATGGGAGGGGGGTGTCTCCCCACCGCCCAGCACCACGCTCCTGCCTCCTTACCTAAAAAGAGCAAGGAGCTATTTTACACCTCGTTCACACCGGGGACGTGAGCTGGGTGTCATTCCAAGGCTCTTCTGTCACCCGGGATAAGTTCGGAGAGCCCGCCTAAGTGCTTGTCTCCCTCTGCTACCTTACAAGGCAGGGCCAGGACAAGACCCAGGATTGAGCAAGAGCATGGACCAGACCAGCACAGCTCCTGGGATCCCCAATTCCATTCCACCTTCATCCCCACGTTCCTGCTGCAAAGATCTGCAGAAGAGTTGAGCATCCAAGTTGGTATTTTCTCCTCCCACTAACCAGGAATTTTAGATTTTGGCTTTTAAAGGCAAATTTCAATTTGGCTATCATTTTTATTACATTGGGATGGAGTCGTTCTGCAGGCAGGGCTCGGGGATGAAGGCAGAGGAAGGCAAGGATGTGCCAAGCTCAAGAAAATCTGTCTTCCTGTGCAGATGAGGACCAACGTGTCCCTCAGCTTGCGGGCTCCATCCCAGCACCCAAAAGCATCATCTTTGCCCAGAAAGAGCTCAGAGAATTTCCAAGGATTAATCAAGAAACCAGCCCAGCATCAAAAGGCTTTACAAAGGTATTTCCATGTCCACCTCCATTTCTGCTTTTTCAGGCAGTGAGTCCAGCCCTGATGGTGAGCTTCACCATGCCATGTCAAGGGCTCAGCTCTGCTCTCCATCGTGGATTTGAGGAAGAGAGAGGAAGAGGGATGACGGTTTCCAGTCTCCCACAGAGCTATGGATAAGCTGTACCCACTTTTGGTGGTGGAGTCTCCCTCAGGCCTCCTCCATCTCCCAGGAGGAAGGTCTATAAAAGCCTCTGAGATACCTGGAGGTCACAGCCTGGGGTGGCACATAAGGGTGAAGATACCCACACTCCAACGGCATGTATCGGGTAGCAAGATGTGAGCTACCCTCTCTTTCCTGTCCATCAGCTCTGCCTGGAGACCTCTCCCTTGAGCGTGGACCCTTCCCAACCCTATTGCCCGTGGTGGCTCTACCAAGAAGGCACCACAGTGA
This sequence comes from Fratercula arctica, assembly GCA_947846985.1. Lineage (NCBI taxonomy): Eukaryota > Metazoa > Chordata > Aves > Charadriiformes > Alcidae > Fratercula > Fratercula arctica. The sequence goes on from CANTUZ010000002.1 coordinate 163,956,194, forward strand.
CCCACATCAGCAACATCTCAAAATAAACCAGCAGGCAGATGGATACACGTCTGGAAGAGGAAACATCCAGAACAGGATGAGAAGAAAACTGTTTAAGAGCAGAAAAGTGAGTCTCTTCTGCTCTTTCCTACCTGCTTGCCTCCTCCCAGACCCGTCTCCACTTGGAGGGAGGGTCACTACGGTCCCCATCTTCTGCCTCTCTTGAGTGGCGCTTCTTCTGCGGGTGCAGCAGCTTGCACTGGGCGCCCCTGGGGCAGACACCTTTCTTGGCAAAGTCGGGGCAGACCAGCGTGTGCTTCTTCTTGCACTGCAAGGGAAAAAGAGAGGAACGTTGGGAAAGGCAGCGAAAGCCCCGCGAGGAGCACAGGTTTCCAGAGCTGGGCTCCTTCACGTGGCACCAACACATTGCTCAAGGAAGAGAAGGACGTGTTGGTGCTTCCTTCTCCGTATCAAAATACTATTAAAAATAATACTTTCCTCTGGGAGACACTACACGCTCACCCACAGCTTTCCAAGTGTCTGATTTTATGGACCCAAACCACCAAAGTCTGAACAGCAATGATCTACCCTCAAGATGGTGATGTCCCAAAGAGGACATCCCAAAGAGATGGTCCCAAAGAGGTTAACTGGGCTGGAGAAGCTGGTTTCGGAGAGGACACAGAGTTTTCTTGTCCCAGACATGCTTGAGACTTGGGGAGGAGCAGGGAAGAGCAGGAACAAAGCACATTCCTTTTAGGACTTATTTTGGGATCACTTCCTGGACCACCCTCCTGACAAAGGTGGCTGAGGGCTGGAGCTCAACCTGGAAATGAGCTTAGCTGATACTCTCCTGCCCCAGGAAGCTTAGTGTGGCCACAGCAGAGGGCTGGCAAAACGATGGTGTCAAGATGTTCACTCCTAAATGTGCTTCTGCGCTCCCAGCCCAGCATTTTGGTGGCTCCCAGCAGCAACACTCACAGCTGTCCCTGCAGCCGCTGGTTGTACCAGTGGGAGACGTCAGCAGTGCTCCACAGCTTCCTCCGGACAAGGCTTTTTGCTGGGAAATGGCACTTTTTGGCAGCAGGAAAGGCAGGATGAGATGCAGGCAGGGCAGAAGAGACATCTTTGGGTGTGATTTCTGTCTGGGTGGCTGGGAACGTTGGCCGTGGGGAGGGAGAAAAAACAGCTTCTCCCTCATCTCCAACTGTTCCCAACACTGTGACAGCAACACCCAGTGACTCAGAGAGCTCATCCCAGCATATCCCAAGGGATGCAGGGTGGGAGCAGGTCCTGGAGCCCTGCTTGGCCCCATAATACCCTGGGGAAACCCACTGCCACCCAGGGTGCTCCCTCCTACCCCACCTGATGAGCCCACCTTGGCACCACACCGCAACACTCACGGCAAGACCCAAACCAACGCACACGGCGCAACGAAGGGTCCACAGCACCAAGATCCATTTCCCTGTTCACCTTCTCCACGAGCAAAGACGCAGCCTGCTTTTTCCCTACATGGGTCCTTCCATGTTCGGACACCCACACTGCAAACCTCCTTGCTACAGGATAGCAGAGATGCTCAAATTTTGCACGGGTTTGGTGGAAAACGGGACAAATCCACAGGAAGAGAAACACAGTGAGCGTTTCATCATGATCATTCTTGCCTGTTTATAAAAATGCATCTTCCTGATGAGGTGGGATATGGGTGAGCTCCTGCCCTTTTAATGCAACTTGACTGTGGGGGCATGGGAGCAGCTCCCCTGCTGACCTTTGGGATTAAGCAGCAGCCCCGCTGAGCCATGGGAGCTCTCTCCTTGAAAGAGCAGAAGGGTTCGGCAGCTCTGCTGCCCGGGGCCGATCGTTGAATTTGTCAGTGGAGCAAGGAGCTCATCTGCTGGAGGTTGGGGATGACGTTGAGCAGCAGGAGGGCCGGGGATCCAGATGGACACACGGACATCAGCTTGATGGGGGGCACAGTGCAGTGACAGCTTTGCTTTTCTACTGAAAATTCATTAAAAAAACCAGTTGCTATGACTTTCCCCCTCTATTTGAAGGAGCTTCAATGGCAAATGAGTCTACAACCCAATGGGCAACCTGAAAGTAGAGTCATCTCTGAACAACGCTCAGGCTCTGCTGTTACTCCAAAATCCTACGTTTCATAGAATCACAGAATCATAGAATAGTTTGGGTTGGAAAGGACCTTTCAAGATCATCTAGTCCAACTTCCCTGTCATGGGCAGGGACATCTTTTACTGCATCAGTTTGCTCAAAGCCCCATCCAACCTGACCTTGAACACTTCCAGGGATGGGGCACCTGGGCAACATGGCCCAATGTCTCTGGGCAACCTAGGCCAGTGTCTCATCACCCTCAGCATAAAACATTTCTTCCTTATGTCCAATCTAAACGTATCCTCTTCCAGTTTAAAACCATTACCCTTTGTCCTGTCACTACAGGCCCCAGTAAAAATCTCTGTCTGTCTTTCTTAGAAGCCCCCTTTCTATATTGAAAGGCCGCAAGAAGGTTCCCCCGGAGCCTTCTCTTCTCCAGGTTGAACAACCTCAACTCTCTCAGCCTTTCTCCATAGCAGAGGTGTTCCAGCCCTCTGACAACTTCCGTGGCCTCCTCTGGCCCCGCTCCAACAGGTCCATGTCTCTCCTGAGGCCCCAGAGCTGGAGGCAGCGCTGCAGGGGAGTCTCCCCGGAGCGGAGCAGAGGTAGAGAATCAGTACATCAGATCTCCTGCACGCTGGAAGGTTTCTAGTGCACCACCATCTCTGGCTCTCCATCCTTGTGATGACGGTGACACCTGAAAGCCTATTAATTATGAACCCACCTGATGTCAATCATTGCTATTTATTGCCAGGGCAGCAGCTCTTCAGAGCCTCTGCCCAGAGATGTGAGATCCACTCCTGTATAGAGGTTTCTAGCACAAAACGGACTTGGGAAGGGGAAGAGCAGGAAAAGAGAGCCCTGGCCTCGAAAAGCCACGTGTATCATGGAATCATAGAATCGTTGAGGTTGGGAAAGACCCTTAAGATCACCAAGTACAACCCTTAACCTAACACTACCAAGTCCACCAGGAAACCATGACCCTCAGCACCACGTCTACCCATCTTTTAAATCCCTCCAGGGATGGTGACTCAACCACTTCCCTGGGCAGCCTGTTTCAGTGCTTGACAACCCTTTCAGCAAAGAAATTTTTCCTAATATCCATCCTAAACCTCCCCTGATGCAACTTGAGGATGTTTCCTCTTGTCCCATTGCCTGTTACATGGGAAAAGGGACCGACACTGACCTCCCTACAACCTCCTTTCAGGTAGTCACCCTCGCAGCCAGTGGTGATGCTGTTGTGCCAAGGAATGATGCTGTTTTGGGGAAAAGCCAAGAAACGTGGCTGTTTCTTCTCAGCGGGGCACTTGAGGGACTGGTTACAAATCCCTGCAGGGGGGACGGTGCCGTGGTCCCAGTTGGGTATCGGGATGTGCCACCTCCCCAGTGCTCTCACTGGCACCAACCTCTAAGTCAATCATTGTACCAGACCACGTTTATTGGCTCCATGGCAAAAAGATACTTAATAAAGAAAACAAACCGTGTCCGACTAATCCCAGGGCTGCGTCCCTGGCTCGGGTTTCTAATGGCTTTTCCACGCTGTTCCCAGCGGTCGGCAATTCTTCCATAACACCCCGTCCATCACCGCTGTTTTAGGGCTGGGATAGCGAGGCTGGGATCGCCTCGATGGCTGGAAAAGCCCCTTCTGTTTATTTACGGCAGCTCTTCTGCTGTTGCCCTGCATGCCAGAGCAAACACGCCGGGGCTGGGTTGCCGTAAGATTTGCTGCTTGCCGTGTGTCAGTCCGGGTGAAGCCGAGCAGGGCTGCGGGGTGCCGGGTGCCACCTCGCGCCGGGGGCCATCTGATCCCTTCCACCTGTTGGGGTGGCTAATTATAGCCCCATGGGACCGCCATCAGCCCGCAGGTTGGACCATAAAGAGAAAAAAACCTCTGGTCCCATCCCACAGAGACAACAGAAAACTCAGAGCACCCCTAAAAAACCCTGGGGACAAATCCTCTGGCTACGTCGGGCGCTGATGAGGATGCCATCATCCCGCTGATGTTGTCCCCATCCCAGTCTCCCCACTCCAGGGTTCCCCCCACAGCCCAGACCGGCAGCAGTGCCCAGTGCTGGGACGGTGCCTGGCTGGCAGCCCCCGGGGCTGGGACTCCTTCCTGGCTGCCAAGGCAGCTCTGGGTGAAATTCAAGGTGCTGCTAACGACCCATAAAGCCTTAAATGGCCCAACAGGCCCCAACACACATGGGGAGTGGGACGGGGGCGAGGAGGTTTGCAGGGCGCAGCCTTCTTTAGCATGGACCTGGCAAAGGAGGAGACAGCAACTGGTGCAAGGTCCTGGCTCAACCTCGGGAATGACATTAATTAATATTTTCCATGAACAAGCTTGGCAGGAGGCGGTGGAGGGCAGGAGGAAGGTGAAGCTGGGTTACTGGGCCGATCAACAACCGCCCACTGACCTTACGGGCTGGGGATGAGAGGTCTCATCCAGCCTGGCATTCCCGGTTCCGCTCCACCAGCAGTTTGCCCAGGTTGAACTTCTCAAGTATCTCCAGACTTATGACACCCCCTGCTTGATCGCTCCTTTCCCAGCGCCGGGGGACGGCAGGTGACAAGGGACCAGCAGACGGACAAGAGATGGCAAAGTGCCGGAGCATCTTCCCATCTCCTTGGACCCTGTCCATCTTTCTGTCCACCACGATGGACAGGAGTTCAGCTCCTGCCTGGAAACTTGGAGCACTGTGGTGATAAAAGCACCAAACAGACCTTCTGGGGAAGGGAAGCATTAAAAGCACGAGTTAATCCCCAAAATCCACGTGCCTCAGTTCAAGTGTTTTCTATTTTTTAAAGCCCTGTGCACATCCATGCAGCTTCGCCGGAGCTATTACAGGTAGCCCCATCGCCGAGCAGCAGGATTAACTGGCTGGATTGATGTCAGGCTGTTTTAATGTCCCTCTTACCCACCATGTCTCAGCACTAAGTGGCTGTTGGGAAGCTATCGCTGGAGGTGGCAGAGCCGCTTCCTGACGCCGCTCCGAACTGAAAGCCAGTAAATAGCTTTTTTTTGATGGCTTTTTTATAATTGGGTGCAGATGGAAGCAGCCTTAAAAAAAAAAAAAAAAAAAAAAATTCCAGCTCCCTGTCATCAAAACCTGGAGGACAATACATCCAAACGTCATCCAGGCTGTGGAATAACGATGGAGAAATTTAGCCGACACAATTATCTTAAGGAATTTGCTCCACAATGAGTTTCTGCCCCCAAAACAGAGTTTGGTGCCCTAGTAAAATGCTTGCAGGGAAGCGATGACTTCTGATGGCCTTCTCCAAATGCTTTGGATTTGGGACCTACCAGATGCTCTCTAGGATCTACTGCAAAGCCGAGAACCCTCTGCCTTGGTATTTGCAGGCAACAAAACAGCATTTGAGTTAACATACCTCTGGAGCTGGAGCAAGAATTGGCCAGCGTTTCTAAAATCACCAGGAACATCATATTTAAGAGGCAGCAAAACAGCTGGGAGGGACTGAAGTGGGTAAGAAAAAGCCTTGTCCCTGCAGCATCCATTCCCCCAGCATGGTCCAGCCCAAACAGAAGTGACCTAAGGGATGGGGCTCTCCTTCGCATCCCGTGTCCATCACCTTAGAGCTTCCTCTAAAACACCATCAACTGCTTCCTCTGATCTTGCTGCTCCTTGGTTTCAGGGTGTAGCAAAACCATGTCAAAGAGTATTTGTACCTCTCCCAGCTGAAACCTCCAGGTTTCAGCTCCAAGTAGGAGCAGAAGTACCATAACTGAGAATTTCCAATGTGTTTTTTTTTTCTTTTTTTTTCTGTAAATGTATCTTCTCATTTGGGAATTGCTTCCTGCCTGGTCTCGCTCCTTACCCCCAGCTCCCTGCAGACTGGTGAGAGCTCTGCTTGGAGTTGTAACCGCTGGATTGGATTTTCCAGGCTTGGTTTGACAACGCAGCTTTGACAACACCCGTTGATAGTGTAAGCCAAAATATAAATAGAAGAAACACAGCAAGCCAAGAGGATGGAGGAAGACCACCCAGCAACAGTGAGCAATTCAGCCCTACTCTAAACCCAAAGCACAAGGGGACAGTTGAGCCACCATGAAAGCAAAGCCATAAACACAAGAAGGAATCATTAAATCATAGAATAGTTTGGGTTGAAGGGGCCTTCAAAGATCATTTGTTCAAATCTCTGCCATGGGCAGAGACATCATTCACTAGACAAGGTTGCTCAAAGCCCCATCCAACCTGGCCTTGAACCCCTCCAGGGATGGGGCATCCACAGCTTCTTTGGGCAACCTGGGTCAGGGGCTCACCACCCTTCTCAGGAAGAAAATTCTTCCTTATGTCCAACCTAAACCTACCCTCTTTCAGTTTAAAACAATTGCCCCTTGTTCTGGTAAAAAGTCTCTTTCCATCTTTCTTAGAAGCCCTCTTTCTATATTGAAAGGCCACGAGAAGGTCTCCCTAGGCTGAACCCCCCCAGCTCTCTCAGCCTGTCCTCCCAGCAGAGGGGCTCCAGCCCTCCCAGCATCTCCGGGGCCTCCTCTGGTCCCGCTCCAACAGCTCCGTGTCCTCCTGATGTCCCCAGAGCTGGAGGCAGCGCTGCAAGGGGGTCTCCTCAGAGCGGAGCAGAGGGGCGGAATCCCCCTCCTCGCCCTGCTGCCCACGCTGCTGGGGATGCAGACCAGGATGCGGGCGGTTTCTGGGCTGTGAGCACACACTGCCAGCCCATGGCCAGCTTGTCACCTCGCAAGTCCTTCTCCTCAGGGCTGCTCTCCATCCCTCCATCTCCAGCCTGTGCTGAGACCGGGGGTTGCCCCCACCCACGTGCAGGACCCTGCACTTGGCCTTGTTGAGCTTCATGAGGTTCACACAGGCCCACTCTTCCAGCCTGTCAAGATCCCTCTGGATGCCAACCCTTCCCTCAAGAGAATCAATGGCACCACTCAGCTTGGTGTCATCTGCAAACTCGCTGAGGGTGCAGTCAATCCGATGTCACTGATGAAGACATTAAACAGCAATGGTCCCAGTACAGACCATTAAGGGATACCACTTGCTACTGGTTTCCACTTGGACGTTGAACCATTGATTGTAACACTTCGGATGCAGACATCCAGAAGGTGAACCCCAAACCGATGAGCAAAGAACCAGCATTCACCCCTGCATGGGAATGTCTATGGCATTCAGTCATTCTCTGTCCTGCTTCGTTGAGGAGCCCCGTTTCCATCAGGGACCCTCACAGCCTCACTCATCACACCCCAAAGCCGTGATGGAACCACTTTCACATGGGGAACCCATCGACGGTGATTATCAACCCCAAATCATCACTGTTGAGGATGAAGCAAGAGAGACACTCACTGGACATCCCCTACAGCATCATCTGCATCAGGAGCTCCACCATGGGTGTGATTCCAGGAGGTTCAGAGAAAGTGTCACCCACTGCTTGTGGGACGCAGACATCATCCAATAACAGAGAACAGATGGGAACAAAGGGAGATTCCAACACAGGAAGCAAAGACGAAATCTGCTCTTCTTTGCGTTCATCTGTGCAGAAGTTCAGGTTGAAATCAAGAACTCTCTGCCTCATCAGTATATTCCCACTTTATAACCGTGATTCAGCGACTGCCTTTCCCCTGAACTTCCTAATTTTCACGTTTTGCGATGCACCTCCTTCTACAAAGACACTGAAGTGCAAGAGAGAAAATCACAGGCCTGTATTTATCTAGGCACTATTATCAACTAGCCCAGGCTATTAAGCAGTTCAAGTTTGCCCTGATAAGCAACATCTTTAATGTAAGCATCTGAATGCTGTTGAAGATACTACAGTTAAATTAAAGTAGCAATAAGAAGCCTCATTATGCCATTACAGAGTACGGTAAATAAGATGCAACTGGAAACCCACAAAGATTTCCGCAGCAATACGCGAGTAGGATTGGGCATGGAAGAAACTTGATTAGTTTTAAATCTCCTCTGCGGGCTATGAAGCGTTTTCAACGAAAAGCTCCCACCGCCACTACCAAGATTTATCACTTAGGATCAGCAGCACAGCCACCGGCGCCCAGAGGAGATGCACAAGGACTCAATGTCCCCAGTAAGCCAACGGGATCCATCCCGACAGATCTCAGCCTGCTCAAATCCAGCCTGGACGCCATTTGTGATCTTACGAGCGGGCTCATAATCAAGCAATATCCTTTATTTTTTTTTTTTTTAAAGAAGATTTTCCTTACTAATCAGTTTGTTGACTGAAGATTTCTGCTACACATTATAGGAAAAAAAAAATCAAATTAAGCAGGCAACTCTAGCACCCTGAAAACATCTGTCAACCAGGGCCAAAATTAAAGATAAATGAAACGAAGTTGCTTTTGTAGTTGATTTTCATACTGCTGCAGTGGACTCTAAAAGAGCTATCAAAGGCAGAGCTCTCCATCAGCTATTTCTGAATGACGGAAGAAGGTAAGCCATAAATCCCCTATCCCAGAGAAGGGGCTGCCCCACTGTCCAGGAGTTATCTCCAGTGCCACCCAGACATGCCTGCAAGCACCGAAAATCAGTGGAAAGTTGAGGTTCACTCAGCACACCATGAATCTGTAGCTGGAACCGGTGGATACGTGGCTACCACCTACAGATATGCCTAAAATATCATTAAAACCTCCTGGCAAACACAATTTGGGTCGTAATGAAGGCGAGGGAGCCACGCACAGGTAGTTCTCCATACTATGCCTGCTCTGGCGCCAGGAAAAAGGATGCTGATGCCTCCACCTGGCAAACTCCTTTTTTCTTCTTCCCCCCACGCATGGTGATATCCTACCTGAGAAAGCCCGGAGAGGGCTCATAACCTCTAAAACCAGCCCCACGCAAAGCTTCACGCACGCAACCAGCGTTTCCGTAGTTCAGACCAGGCGTTTCTACCACCTGTCCTCCATCTGAGCCCAGAACAGCTGCGTGCAAGATGGAGATAAATTTAAATCTTAAATGGCTCTTCCCCTTGCACGAGCGAGAGAAGGGGGAGGAGAAGCTGCCGAGATGCTTTAATGCAACACCTCCTCATCGCAAGTGTGTAAAATGGATCATCTCTTAAGAAGAAGCAATTTGCTGACGTCCAGACCCTAACGCCCAACCTTCATGGTTAAATCTGTTTGAGGTTTGATTCTTCTAATAGGAGCAGAAGCGAGTTTTATCCCTGGCGCAGGATGTGTTTGGTGACAAGGAGGTACAGAGCGGTGCGTTGGGGCTCAGCAAGCCCAACCCCACATGGGTCATCTTTAAAGATTTTGCCGAGATGGAAGAGAAAAGGGATATGTCTCTAAGCAGCAAAATCACGCAAGTCTTTCTCCTCTTCCTCTTCTCCACACTTTGACCAGCTCACTCGTTTCACTGATTTACAGCTTTAATGAACATCCCCCCCAGTGGCCTCCTGGGCAGCCCCTCATCCTGTTGAGAGGTCCATTGATGGCATCACCATTTCCCCATGGTCCCTCTGCTCAGGTCTGGCCAGCTCCTGCACAGATACAAGATCCTGTCCTTCCCTATCCAACGCTGCGAGAGTGTCCCGCTGCCACCAGCTCTCTCTGAATCAAAGGGGAGAGGAAATTGGAAGCAGTTGTGATAGGATCATAAAAGGAATAAGATGGAGGTACGGCCAAGATACGGAAAATTTGGGACGGCTCAAGGCTTAGCCTTTCCCGTATCCCTCCCCGTGCTAATACCAAAAAGAGAGGTTTTATATTAAGACTTCTTGCACTTCAAACAGCCCCCCTGGTAGCTGGGCACGGAGGAGCTTCTCAGCTTAATTGGGTCTAATTCAGCATAACAACGTCATGGAGTTTGGAGATGAGCGCTTCGAGCCAGGAAATCTGTTCCTGCAGCGGCTGGTTCTCTCCAGGCATCAGCCCTGGGGCGATTTGAAAGAAAAATCATCTTCATTTGAAACCTCTTAGTCCCAAACTAAAAGCGTGGGCCAAACGATCCACATGTGAAGGAGCTGCATAAGGTCTCACACAGTATCTGAAGGGCCTCCAGGAGGAGAGCAAACCTTCGCTGACCCACTGATGCAATACTGAAGACCCACAGGTATGAGGCTGCCACGCAGAAAACTGATCTGGACGAAACTCAGCCCCAAAACGTGGCCTCTCTTGACGCTAGTACATCTGGAGGGAAAGGGGGAGGCTGTTTGGAAATTTGGGTAAAGGGAAAGTCCCTTCACAACGCGCAATCCATCCAAAACCTCTCCCAGATACTCTCTGGCTACGGCCAGCACCAGTTTTCGAGGGACAAGATGAAGGAGCAGCCTGGGCCTTCAGGATTTCCACAGCCAGAAGATGTTTAACAACCCTCAATGGACTTTTCATCCAGAGATTTGTCTCCGTGCTTCTCCTCTAAGGGAGCTCTTGGAGCTCTGAAATGGCAGCAGTGAGCATAGAGTAGCTCCTGTCCCACCACTAGTCCAACACAACAGTGGGGACCTTGGGGAGAAGGAGCACAACTGACCAGGACTGCAGGATGGAGAAGCAAGAAATCGTTTTTGAAGGATTTACACGCAGCTTAATAATTCACTGACATTCTTATACTTGCTAGACTCAAGAAGCTTCCACTGTTAAGCACCTCCAAGCTTTTTGCTGTCATGAAGTCTCTCAACGCTGCAGGAAGAGGAGAGCCACTGTCCTTTACTCCACACCGCATGTGATGGGTGCTGCGGTGGCCACTGTGACCACCTGGGACAGAAGCCCAGGATGATCAGCTGGCTGGAACACCTCTCCTATAAAGAAAGGCTGAAAGAGCTGAGGTTGGAGAAGCCTGGAGAAGAGGAGGCTCCAGGAAGACCTTCGTGTGGACTTTCAATATTTAAAGGGGGATTCTAAGAAAGATGGAGACTTTTCACCAGGGCCTTTAGTGACGGGACAAGGGGCGACAGTTTTAAATTGAAAGAAGGTAGGTTTAAATTGGACATTAAGGAAGAAACTTTTTATTCTGAGGGTGATGAGACACTAGCCCAGGTTTCCCAGAGAAGTTGTGGATGCTCCATTTTTGGAAGCGTTCAAGGTCAGGTTGGACAGGGCTTTGAGCAACCTGATCTAGTGGAAGATGTCGCTGCTTATGGCAGCAGAGTTGGACTAGATGGCCTTTAAAGGTCCCTTCCAACCCAAACCATTCTATGATTTGATGAAAGATGGAGATGGACTTAATTACAGAGCTGGAATCAGCCAGCAGCCACCTGGATGAACACGCACGGGTTCCTCAATGATTGCGTGTACTCGAGGGAAAGGCAGGTTGGCTGGGGGTCAACATGTGACCAAAGGAGGGGGAAAAAAGACCCAGAAAGACCAAAAACTGATGGCTGTTGGCTGCAAGAAAAGAAAAACGCTGGTTTAGCCAGCAGGCAACAAAAAGCAGTTGAGAACATGCAATATGAACACCGTTGATCTTCACCTTTCTGTGATAACAGATTAAGAGGAACAAGGACCCCAGGCTGCCACTCTCCATCGCTGGATAATTAAGAGGAAACCCCGAGGACATTTAAGTGTTAGCTGCTGCTAACACAGCTCGTGTGGCTTTTCCTAAAGAAATGTGTAAAATCGAATGTATCAAACACATGAAACAAATTTATGGTGGGAATCTGTTAAACTTCCACCAGACAAGGAGAAAAAAACCAACCTAACGCGTCATGAGACTAGAGAAACGCAAATGAGAAGAAGGCATCAGCTAAGAAAAAGTCCCCGCATTTGAATTTTCTACAGACAAAATCAAGCAGCTGCCACTGCGAAAAACACCAGCCTCCACCTGAGGGAGGAAAATGCTTTTTCCCAAGGAAGTGGCACTTCCTCGGGCGAAGTGTCCTAACCAGACCTGCCCCTGCTAGCATGAGTGTTGCCGATATTTTATGTGGATAGGACAAGGGGTAACGACTTTAAACCAAAAGAGGGGAGATTCAGACTAGATCTAAGGAAGAAATGTTTTACGCTGAGTGTGGTGAGACACTGTCCTAGGTTGCCCAGAGAGGTGGGAGATGCCCCATCCCTGGAGGGGTTCAAGGCCAGGCTGGACGGGGCTTGGAGCAACCTGATCTACTGGGAGGTGCCCCTGCCCAGGGCAGGGGTTGGAACTGGATGATATTTAAGGTCCCTTCTAACCCAAACCATTCTGTGATTCTATGAAATCGGAGCTCTGGTGAAAGGCTGTTGGCCGAGCAACTCAGCAGGACCGAAAAGATGGATTTTAGGAGACCTCTGGGCAGTCCCAGCGTATGCCATAGAATCATAGAATGTGTTGGGTTGGAAGGGACCTTTAAAGGTCATCTAGTCCAACCCCCCTGCAGTGAGCAGGGACATCTTCAGTTAGGTTGCTCAGAGCCTCATCAAGCCTGGCCTTGAATGTCTCCAGGGATGGGGCCTCCACCACCTCTCTGGGCAACCTGTTGCAGTGTCTCACCACCCTCAGTGTAAAGAACTTCATCCTAATTTCTAATCTAAACCTGCCCTGCTCTAGTTTAAACCGTTGCCCCTCATCCGATCACTACATGCCCTTGCAAACAGCCCCTCCCCAGCTTTCCTGTAGGCCCCCTTCAGGTACTGGAGCTCTGCTCTGATGGCAGGTCCCCTGCTCAAGCTTCATTGGTGGGGATGGGGCTGGTTGTGGTCCCCAGGAGAGATGGGTTGCCGGCAAACACTGGAGCACAGAGCTCCCGCTTCCCCGTGATTTATTCCAGTACATCTCCCCGTGCGTTTTCATGGTAGCGTCGTTGTTTAATCTCACTGTGTCTTACTGTTTAACAGTCCCCACGGGGGAACAATTTACCCACAGGCTTCGAGGCAGCTGATGGAAACAATATGAAGATAGGTATTTAATGCAGCACGCTCGCTAATGTACACCATGGGGGAAAAGCTTATTTAATACAAAACAATTTTACAGATGCAGCAGTTAGAAGGGACCGGGCTGACTCGCTTGTCTTTGCTGTGACACGCTGTAAGGGCCGGAGGATGCCAGAACCAAAACCTGCCCTAGCCACAATTCATAGAATCATAGAAGGGTTTGGGTGGGAAGGGACCTTTAAAGCCCATCTAGTTCCAAACCCCTGCCCTGGGCAGGGACATCTCCTACTGGATCAGGTTGCTCAAAACCCCGTCCAGCCTGGCCTTGAACCCCTCCAGGGATGGGGTAGCCACAGCTTCTCTGGGCAACCTGTTTCAGTCCCTCACCACCCTCTGAGTAAAGAATTTCTTCCTCATCTCTCATCTAAATCTCCCTTCTTTCAGTTTGAAACTGTTCCCCCTTGTCCCATGGCTCCCCTCCTTGATCCAGAGTCCCTCCCCAGCTTTCCTGGAGCCCCTTGAGGGACTGGCAGGGGCTGGAAGGTCTCCCCGGAGCCTTCTCTTCTCCAGGCTGAACCCCCCCAGCTCTCTCAGCCTGTCCTCCCAGCAGAGGGGCTCCAGCCCTCCCAGCATCTCCGGGGCCTCCTCTGGCCCCGCTCCAACAGCTCCGTGTCCTTCTGCTGTTGGTGGCCCCAGAGCTGGAGGCAGCGCTGCAGGGGGGTCTCCCCCGAGTGGAGCAGAGGGGCAGAATCCCCCCCTTGCCCTGCTGCCCACGCTGCTGGGGATGCAGCCCAGGGTGCGGGGGGCTTTCTGGGCTGTGAGCACACATCGGCAGCTCATGTTGAGCTTCTCATGAACCAACACCCCTAAGTCCTTCTCCTCAGGGCTGCTCTCAGTTCCGTTCTCCACCCAGCCTGGATTTGTGCTTGCGATTGCCAAATACAGTTTATTCCCCAATAAGTCTTGGGCCTGGAAGGAAATCCCAAGCACCTGTTTCCTGGGGTGTTTATGGATGTAATCCAACCGCTTGCCATAATTCCCAGGTCCAAGCTCTCAGCCACTCAGAGATCTCAGCCCAGGGTTAGCCACGAAATATTACAACAGCAGCCCGATGTGCAACACAAGTTATCACCCTACGAGCTCCTTTAGGATGGATATCGTTTCATATTATTTTGTATTATTTCATATTATTTGGGTACTATTTCAGGAGCCAAGCGGGGGTGCAGCAGTGAGAGAGGCCTGGCAGAGAAATCGCCTCTCAGACAAGCCGAGCATCTCTCCTTCATGCTTGCTGGCCACTCAGCCGATCATGACTACATCTCCTCTTGTTTGTCCTTAGCCCCAGGGGACATGCCACCACGGTGTCACTCAATAGGGCTACATCATCCCTTGCACCCACCAGCGTCACCCCATCCTCTCCCAGTGAACCCATGCCCCAAACCGAGGTGCAGGGAGGAGGACCCCTATAGGAGGAGGGACGGGGAACCAGAGAGGAGTTTTTATCGCAGAGCAGCTCGTCAAAACATCTTCGGAAAACCCTGAGGAGCACCTGCAAGAGCCCCCATTTCTCCCTCTCTTCCCACTTCCCCCTTCAGGCTTCCTCCAATGCAGGTGACCAGCCCAGAGGGACCAGCCTCACCCAACGTGACCATTTCATGGTGCCAGAGAAGGTCGGGGAGCTCCAGGCAAGGTGGCAGAGAGATTTCTGTGGTGGGCATCACTTCATGGCTTTAGCTAAGACACGTATGATGTTATGTTCAGAGATGATTTGAGACGCAGATCTATTTGGAGCCATATTTCACCGACAGCTTCACCAAGCTGAACTTGCAGGTCCCTCCACTCCCTTTAGGAAGCTGTAGGTCCATGTGAGCGCACACAGGGTGGAGAAACTTCCCAATCCATGACCAAGGAACCAACTTGCAGGTCCCTCCATTCCCTTTAGGAAGCTGTAGGTCCATGTGAGAGCACACAAGGTGGAGAAAATTCCCAATCCATGACCGAGGAACTGGTGAGAGTACTGGAAATCAGAGTTCTGGTTCTGCTACCAGCTCCCTCCTGGAAATGATTAATCTTGGGGGTAACATTCCCTTAAGAAAAGACATGGCCACGGTCTCATACAGGAGCTGTATCCTCTCCCCAAGGGTGGAGGGACTGTCAAGTCTACCTTCCTGAAAAAGGGACTTGGGAATGCAAAATTAATGCTTTCTCACTTATTCAAAGTTTCTAATGAAGCCAGAGCAGGCTGGTCCTGGCATCGTTTGTACAAAGAGCTCACGCAGTTAGTTAGAGCCCATGGGATGGGTCAAAGGCTGATCACCTTGGCCTGAGCATCCTGCAAGACATCTAGAAAGTACTTAAGAGGCGACACTGCCAACGACACGTCATAAATTATGGATCCTAATGGACATTTTTTATGAAGGTCTGAGAAAAATCAGAAATTGTTCTTCGGGGGAAGCACAGAGAGGAAAACACAATGAAGAGAAGAGCCCAGTGTGCCAAACTCCAGCACAGAAGGATCTAAATTCCTAATTACTGGCCATCCTCGTTTGAGTTTATCCTCTGAGGATGCTACACCGGTGTCGCACACCTTTGCCGTCCGCACCCTTTGCGGTTCAGACCGCAGGCAGACGGCTCTCGTCATTCCTCGGACGGGGAAAGGCAGAACAAGAGAAGATTTACTCCCATCCTAAATTATTCAAAAGAAAAGGGACTGCGCATCTTTAACAAGCCATCGTTTTATGAAGCAAGGTTAACATTTTTACTTGATTCAGTAGAATATTATAAACTCTCCGGGGTCCATTTGAGGACTTTCTACTTTGAGCAAAGGAATGGACTCAGCACTTTTTATATTATTTAGAGAATAAAATTAACCCTTAATGGCCCAAGCTGGTATTTCTCCTCCCCAGTTAAATATGGCCCGCTCAGCAATTTCTCCCCATATATAATTACAGGCTGCTATCCATCATCTGTAGGAGAATGCTTTTCTGACACTCTAAAAGTGACATGGTAAGCACTTTTACTAATAGAATAAATATTCTAAATATCTCTTTTATATTTTCATTTAAATTGGAATATTTTAAAAATAATTGTAGGGACCCTGCCTGCGTGGCCAGCGCTGCGCTGGAGGGAGGCGGCAGGATGCCCGTGTTTTCCATCGGAGGAAATGTTTATCCTGCACATGGTCCCCTCCACGCGCTGCCACAAAAAGTAATTAGGCACAGACTAATTTATTAGCATTTCCCTTCCCTCCTGCTGATGTCACGCTTTCCTTAAAGCTCTTGCTTTTGGTTTTTTTTCCCCCTTCTTTTTGCCTGGTTTTTGCTCTGTAGCGGTTTCTCCTCGGGAAAGGAAGGATTTGCTTGTTAGAAGGCACCGTCCAATGTTGTGTTTGGGTTCTGGGACAGTCTGGTGGCTTTGCAAGATGACACCACTGTGATGGGCGCTGAGCACCTACAGCTTCACTTGCTGGGTTGTACCTCTGCCAACGAGAGCTACAGGGATGGAGAACAGCAGGAGAAGAGCCCTTTGGAGCTCCAGCCCAGAGCAGCACACAGATCCAAGCATCCGACTGCTCATCCCAGCAACTTTCCCGGGTGGAAAGCAGCCAGAATCACGAGGGAGTTAGAAATCTCCATGAGCAGAGAGACTAAGCAAAACCATGCTTAGGCAGACACTTATTTTCACGTTATCTATTAAATGCAATAAAATAATATCGTTCCGTAGGCCTGCTGGGGAGTATTTGGGATGGTGCCCTGCGATCTGGCAGACTCGAGGCACACAAAATGAGTGTTTCATTAGCGGCTCTTTTTTTCAGCCAAAGAGCCGACTTAAAGCGGTGCTTGCAAAGTTCCTCTCGTGTTTTCAACGTGGTACCTGGAGTCTCCAGCTCGAGGAGCAGGCTTTCACTGTCTCTTCCTGTTCATTTGCTGTTGGCTTTTGGAAGCAGCTGAAGCAAGCCAGGACACTGATGTGATCTTTTCTTCCACATCTAAAAAACCCTTAGAGGCAACTAGCAAAGAAGCAGACTGAGAGATGGTTCCCATCCTCCAGTTGGGTTCATGGAGATGGGCCAATGTAGCAGAGCAAATCATAGAATCATCGAATGGTTTGGGTGGGAAGGGACCTTTAAAGGTCATCTACTCCAACCCCCCCCTGCCATGGGCAGGGACATCTTCCCCTAGACCAGGTTTTTCAGAGCACCATCCAACCTGGCCTGGAATGTTTCCAGGGATGGAGCATCTACTACCTCTCTGGGCAACCTGGGCGAGTGTCTCACCACCCTCAGTGTAAAACATTTCTTCCTTAGATCTAGTCTGAATCTCCCCTCTTTGAGTTTAAAACGATTACCCCTTGTCCTATCACTCCAGGCCCTACTAAAAAGTCTGTCCCCATCTTTCCTATAAGTTACCTTGAAGTACTGAAAGGCGCCAAGAAGTCTCCCTGGAGCCTTCTCTTCTCCAGGCTGAACACCCCCAACTCTCTCAGCCTGTCCTCCCAGCAGAGGGGCTCCAGCCCTCCCAGCATCTCCGGGGCCTCCTCTGGCCCCGCTATCACAGGTCCATGCCTTTCCTGTGCTGGGGATCCCAAAGCTGGACACAGTGCTCCAGATGGGGTCCCACCAGAGCTGAGTAGAGGGGGAGAATTACTTCCCTTGACCTGCTGGCCACAATGGTCAAAGGATGAGCCTGGTCAAAGGATGAGCAGAAATTCCACCGCATAACCCACCTCAGAAGAGCAAAGCCTGGCAGCTCTTCAGCTACAGCAGAAAAGCATCATCTCCATAAATCTCAGAGTCCACCTTTGCTCTATTCAAACCTCACGGCGAATTGACTGGCTGCCCCTTCTGGACCATGACTTCCCGGGGACTCTGCATCGCTGCTCTCGCAAGTTTGAGATGGCAGCTGCAGAAACCAAGCGAAGGTGGCCCATATCGTGTTCATGGGACCCAAAAGAAAACCACGTGGTCTACTAATCGAAGAGTGGTTCACACCAAGAGGCAGAAAACAGCAAAGAGGAGCCAGACAGGACAGTCACTTCAATTCCCAGGGAAACACCAGCACAGTCAACTCTCTCCCTTAGCCACTAAGCAAGGAAAGGTCACATCCTGCGGCATCTCCCATCACTTACAAAGAAAGGGGGAGCCACAAGATGTTGGATAAACCCCAAAATTTAATTTTTTTGCATGTAACAGCTCTAAAAGTCCTTTGGAAACCTGCAAGTGGCAGCTGGCTCCAGGCGCCACTCCAGGAAAGCTGCTCTCACTCAAGCTCTGCTTGTTACGTAGGGTGCCGTAAGCTCGCGGATGAGATTACAAGTCTACGCAGGGTGCACATCAAGTCCATGTAGGACTTCACTGCATTGATCTAAACCAGAAGGCCCCCAGGACCTGGAGGTGGGCTCCGTGAAGCCCCCAGGTACATGTCTGGGCGCAGCTTGAGGTTAGGTGAGGAAGGGTGGTCTTGCTGCTAAGCCACAAGATGTAAGGCTCAAGTTTTAACCCGTCATGGAGTCAGTGTGCAACATAAGCATTGATGTCTGTGGGTTTTCTAGGTACAACAGGGACTCAAAAGCCTTTTCCTTCACTTCTCGTCTATTTAACTGAGCAATTTTCAGGGCAGGCGGTATCAGCTCAGGCACCGGACCCCGGCAACATGGACAGAGCCTTCCCTGGGAGACTCTTCCCGGGGAAACACCAGCACAAAGTTTGCGAGCTGCAGCCTTTACTTTGTTTTCTGTTTTTTTTTCCTGCCTGTAAGACAGCCAAACCACTTTGCCCATCACCCTTTGGAAAAGCACAGGACTGCCGTTCATCACTTCCAGGTGTTTGGCAGGTTCCAGCTCTATGGCTCCCTTTGGTGCCGTAGCTCGGGTGAAAAACAGCTTGTGGCTTCGGCAAAGGCGAAATCCATCCCAGGACCCCGAGAGCCGGTCCCCTCTTTACCTTTTCTCCCATGGGACAATAGCCTTTGAGGAAATCCTGGCATACTTCTGCCTTCCTGGATACGTAGACGTGGCTGTAGGGACAGTTGCTGTTGTTGCAGATCCCCTTCAAGAAGTAGGAGCACACCGGCATCTGCAAGGGCAGAGGACGAGAAACCCATTAGTGCTCCCCCCGATTCGTGATTAGGAACTGTTCCAACACCCAGAACCGAAATAAAACCGTGACATGCGTAAAATAAATATGTGCCTCTTGCCAGCCACTGATCCCAGAGGTATTTTTAGTTCTTCTATTGGTCTCCTGCAATGCAGCTCCATGCCATTTTGCAGTCCCGGTGTATACATGCAGGGGGGCGAATATGCTGCCATCGCATCCTTCAGGATGCTGGCGAGAGGGTGGAAAGCATGAAACTGCCTCTGTACGGCACGAGGAAGGGATGGGGGACTCGCAATAAACTCTGCTGTCGTGGGGGCTTCGCCGGCACGACGCACGTGGCAGGTTCATCTTCTGCTGACGCTTCCAACTAACCTTGAAGAGGAGAGAAGGGGCGGCTGTTCCCTGGGCTCCTCGCTCGCAAAAGGCACTAAGTTGAGCGCACCGTCGCATGGCTGAGGACTGGGAACACCCTTCCCAATGGGAGATGCAGCTGCTGTGATGGGAACAGCGGCGCAGGGCTCGTACCCAGCCCAGCTGCACTCTTCCCGGGGGGTGTTCTGGCCATCACAAAGGCCAAAACAGCATCCTGGGGGTGCCCCCCCCATTTGGCTCTTCCATGGGTATGGAGCTGGCTGGAGGGTGCAGAGCACATGGATAGACAAAGGCTCCAAAAAGGGGATCTGAGCAAGGCGGAAAACAAGTGCTTGCACCTCCGCAAGCTTTTTTTTTGGGGGGGGTGGTGCATCATGTGAAGGCATCAGCCTGGCATCCCCCAAGGGTTGTGAGCGATGTGCTGATGCTTGTCCCTGTGCCCTGGAGAAGGGATGCTCCAGGAGGGAGGGAAAGGAGGAGGAAAGCCCCAGCTTGAGGGATGCTTCAGGAGGGATGCCCTAGGAGGAAGGGAAAGGAGGAGGAGAGCCTGGGTTCAAGGGATGCTCCAGGAGGGAGGGAAAGGAGGAGGAGAGCCCAGGCTCAAGGGATGCTCCAGGAGGGATGCCCCAGAAGGGAGGGAAAGGAGGAGGAGAGCCCGGGCTCAAGGGATGCTCCACGAGGGAGGGAAAGGAGGAGAGCCCAGGCTCAAGGGATGCTCCAGGAGGGATGCACCAGGAGGGAGGGAAAGGAGAAGAAGAGCCCGGGCTCCTGCCACAAGTAGTCCAGAATGAGAGTGGTCAGATACACGGAGCAGAGTCCCAGCTCCCACATTCACTGCTCCTGAGCTTTAGCAGCGCGACAGCCGACGGGGAAAAGCGAACGAGCAAGGATCCTCATCGTCCTCAAACCACAAACTTCACCTTCTGCCAGCTGTTATAATTAAAAACAAATTACCAGCCTGCTGCGATATTTCAGCATCCTTAACTCACCGGCTACCGCGGGCAACTTCCCGACCCGACTAAGCAGCTGCCGACGGGAACGTGCGCTTCCCGAAGCTGCTGTGACGATCCGGTTCCTCCTGCTCAACCCCTCGCTGTTCGCCTACACGCCGAATTTCCTTACTGCTCAGCGCAGTATCGATCCCTCTGTTCACCGGTAGCATCTCAGTCCCGCCGGTTCGAGCATCCCCAAACTAATATTTACAATTCTGTAATAACCGCAGCCGAGGCTATCGGGAAAAAATCCCTTTCCCTGAAGGGCACATCAGGGTTTTAACTAAATTGGCTCACTTGAGGCAAAGAGAGAAATAAGAGAGAAGGAGGGGGAAGCAGAGGGGAAAGAAAACAAAGGGTGCTTTAAAGGAGAAGAGTTTATTTTTAATTGTCTTTTAACTGCAGACATTAACATAAAGGACAGGGCTCTGGGGCTATCTTTTTTGGTGGTGGTGGTGTGACCGTAAATGATTCCCTTAATGTAGTTTTTGATATAGAGCCCAAATTAGCTCTAATAAAAAGGGATAATAAAGGCAGCTCTTCTACAAAAATAAACTCCTCCTAGCTGTCAAGCCTGAGCCATTATCAAGAGGAAGCAGCACTCTCATTTCAATTAACCTTGTTTGCACCCCACTACGTCCACACAAATAACAATAACATTAATTCAAGGCACTGGTGCGGTGCGTCCGTATTAGACAGCTTTGACTATGTACACGCTTTGGAGCCAGCAGCTAATGAACCCGAAACTCGACGTGAATTTCCAAATTGCTCACAACAGAGTTTTGAAGCTCTATTAGGGAGAAAAATGCTGATTCTTTTCGAGTTCCTCAAGGGGAAAAGCTGTTGTAGCAGCAGCGGGCGGTTGCCCGAGTCTTAGCCTCTCGCTAACCTTCACTCACAAACCGATTCATTCAGATTTACTGGTTTCTCTCAATCACTGGGACGCGCCGGTGGCTCTGCCCTGTCGCAGAGAAATTCCCCGTACAGCGCTTCGACGGATGCTCCTCTGCCGAGGGCTCTGCCCTCCGTCCCCTGCAGAGCAAAATCCCCCAGCCACAAGTTTTCCTGCTCCTCCAGGCTCCTTTTTCCATTGTCAGAGGGATAATTTGGTTTTTGAAAGCGTCTGCAAAGCATCGTCCCCATCTGGAGCAGCCCTGGCGCCGGAGAGCATCTTTGGCTTGGAGCAAGGGTTTTGCTGCTTAGGATGGGGAAAAGCTCACCGTTGCTTTTCCCAGAGAAAATAGAGGGATTGTCCCCATTTTTCCATGGGGAAACTGAGGCACGGGATAGCTCCAAGGTTGAGCAAGAGTTTTCTCCTCCAACCAACAGCTTTTGTCCTCAAACCAAACTCCCCAAGCATTCAGTCCTTCCCTTCCTGGACCAGGCAAGTGGTTCCATCCTGGGTGACTTCCCACCAAGGTGGGACACACGATGACAACAACCTGAAGCTCTTCCGATGAGGAATTTGTGGGGCTCCCCCCCACCACCATGACCACAAAGTGAAATCGAGAGTCAACTAACGGGAGGGGGGGGCATCAGCAAAACCGGCAGCCCCCAAACCACCGCATCGTTATAAACCACATGAAGAAAAATCATTCATTGCATCAAAACCCCAACTCAAACAGCCAAAATCAAAGCTGCCCCCCAAGCCCTCGACCGAGGAGCAGGGGGAAACTGCTTCAAAAAACCCACGAGCGGAGGGAAAACTGCTGCCTTCCTTTGCCGAGCGGCTTCACCTGCCTTTCTCCGCCGCTGATAAACGAGGCGAACGCCACCTTTGCTAGTAATCACCCCGGTTAACAGGGAGCTATGGGCGTTGAAAAGCAAAAAGTCGCTTCTCGCTTTGGGTAGCAGCATAACCGCAGCTATAAATCACCCTGAAACAGGCTTGAACTCCGCCGAGGAGGTTGTTTCTCTTCCAGCCCACGCTGACGACAAGGTGACGAGCGGAGACCTCTGAACCGCCCCCGGGGCGCCTAATCCTGCGAAAAATAATCCTCCTTCCCCGCGGAGCGCAATGTGCACGGCCAGAAACACAGCATTTGTTTCTAAGGCACGTAAAAGAGCTGGCACCTGCCTGCTTCGTTTGTAGGCTTGTTAATTTAATGACTCAGCTTGGGTTTAGATGATGCTTCGGTAGCAGCGAACTGCTAAGGAAGAAGGTGAGATGGGCAGAGGCCACCCGAGCCCTGTGGGATCTCTTCCCAGGGACCCCGTCCCCAAAATGAGGGTGGCAAATCAGCTCTTCCGCAGGAGACTTCAGCATGATCACCGCTTTTAATTCAGTTTTATGATGATATTATCATTATCCTTCCCCAGTTTCTAACTGGCAAGGTGCTGCTATAGGGGAAAGGTTGGGTTTGCCACACCATGCTGCAGCCAGTGGTTCCCATCCATCCCCCCAAAACGGAGCCCAGGAACCAAAAGCTTGAGGTTCTGCTTGAGGCACCAAGACACACTGGTGTTTCTGGAGGGGAAACTGAGGCCACATCTCCACCAGCATATTAAACATGCCGAGGAATATTCCCAGGTACCAAAACCAGCTGGCACAAACCCATCCGCATCCAGCCATTGCATCCTTCGATGGACGCTGAACCGCCGACCACAACAGCTCCTTGGCCATCTCCAACTCCCAAGTCTCACCCAGGTTTTTGTCCCGGGACCGAAACCGAGCTGAAATAAATCATTTAAGTCGCCAGTACAGATGTAAACCAACAGTCTGGTGTGGTCTGGATGAGCATCAATCCTTCGGCTCAGAGGCATGGGCAGTGGGTTCTGTGCTGCCGTTGGCACTTGCAAATCACTTACTCAGGTGAAAATAAGCCGCTGGCCTCATGTCCATTCCAAATCTGCATTAATGACAACAATTCTGGATACATCACCAGCCAGCGCCTTTGCAAAGCTTTCTTCTTTCTTGCCTTCTTTATTTCTGAAGTCTAACTATAAGTTATAGGAAGGAAAAAAAAAAACCAAACCAGCCCTTGTTCCTTCTATCAATTCTCATTCCCATCCCTCCTTTGACATGCCACGAGTCAGGGAGTACAGCTGTCCCCGGTCTATCTTCTCTATTTTATATACTCGTGATTAAATGACTCTGAAGAGAGATACATGTAAAAAACATATGGTGCTTTGTGTCTCGTTCAGAGCGACTCTGCTCACCGCCAGGATAACTTATGAGCTCCCCACTGAAAACGAACGTGCCTTAGGCAAACGGAGGGAAAGGGAGACAAGAAAATCGCGTGCCCAAAGGCAAATGCTGTTGGAAAAGATCCTGTCCCAGACGCTGATGAGATCCGACATCCCATGGGTTAAATCCTTTACAGGTCAGTAATTGCACTGTAATTATCTCCGTGATGCTGTGGATGGGGAACGGAGGGCAGCGATGCTCAGAGTGGGGAGGAGAAGGTGCTATAAGGACAATTCACAGGGCACGGGCTAAATAACCAAAGCTTGAGTAATTAAAAGCAGCGTTTCCAGATCCAGCATGGCTCGGGCAAGCTCCGGTCCCCACCGTGCCCCAGGCACAGCCGCGAAAGCTTTGACAAAGCTGCCTTCGACAAACGACATGCCAGAAATACAACCAAGGGGGGCTGCAGACTCATCGTGATGAAGGACTGAGCTTTACGGGCTTCTCCGGGAAAAGCGGTCCTCATTCGCATCCCGCTTTCTGGCATCTCCATCCCGACAGCCAAACCTTGACACTGGAGCCGATCAGAAACCGCTCCCTACGCAGCGACACTGCTTTGGTTGGCGTCTCAATACCCCGGTGGGATTAACCTTACTGCTGTTGTTTGGGTGATCCTTCGTCTGCAGCAGAGAAATGATCCTCCAAATCCGTCCAACAAAGCCGAAACGTAAATACCTGCTTGAAGCACATCCCAGTTCAGCGAAGGACCCGCAGCTACACTTAACCTTCAGCATCAACTTCACCTCGGCTTCAACGCTTGAGGTCTCCAAAGCTACGTCTGACCGGAGATCCTAACCACTGAACGGAGGTTAATCTGCTAAATTGTCAACTGATAATCACTAAAAGAAAACCTAATTATTTTTCCACCTCGCTCTGTGTAATAAAACTGTGAAGCCCCAAATACATCAAGAAGGTTGAAAATGATGATGAATTCAAAAGCCGTTCTGCCACCGCCCGGCTTTTTAGAAAGGTTAATTTATACCTCCAAGCCCTTGTATGTTATAACATCCTCCTCCTCCGACCCCAGCGCGGGGTGATTTACAGGGAAGGGTGATCTTATGTAGGTAGTTAAGGATTAGACGCAACTCAACTCTGCTCCCATGCTCCTTCTCTCCAATGCCTCGAGTTTAAGCACTCCTTAACCCAACGGACGTTACCCAGCACAGCCCCAGGTGCTCCGGTTTCCAACCCGCTGCTTAACGCGTTCATCTACCGATTCACCATGTCGGTTGAAGAGGCACACTTTGTTCTCACAACCCCATCATAGAATCATCAAGGTTGGAAGGGACTTTTAAGATCATCGAGTCCAACCATTAACCCAACACTGACAGAACCACCATTAAACCATGTCCCTCAGCACCACATCTGCCCATCTTTTAAATACCTCCAGGGATGGTGACTCCACCACTTCCCTGGGCAGCCTGTTCCAATGCTTGACAACCCTTTGAGTGAAGAAATTTTTGCTAATATCCAACCCAAACGTCCCCTGGTGCAACTTGAGGCCATTTCCTGAAGAGCTTGGCAAGCAAACTACAGACGAACTCTGTTGGAAGCACTCAATGAGATAGACTTCCCTACAACTACCAGCGAAGGGCTGCTCGATCATAGAGATGCATCATGTTTGTTGGGAAGCCATACAGACCTTGTCTTTGGACACCTTGTGGGAAAAGGAACAGGTCCCATCTGTCTTCTTGCACGTGCCACGGAGAAACCTGTAGATACACCAGAAGGAGAGGTCTGAGCATGAGGTGGGTCGCAAAACACGTTGCCCCATTACCACGCTTGCCCCAAGACCAAAAATACACGACTGTTGCCGAGCTCGCTCTTAAAGCCCATTTCATGCCCTAAATTAGTACAGGTCTTTCTCATTAGAAGAGCAGCTGAAGCTTCCTGATAGGTTTTGCTCTTTCATCGTATTTGGCTGTTCATTAGTAGGTAGAGGAAGGCTTGTACCATGAGGTTCAGAGATGATGCTCCCAGAAGGAGAACGGTCCTTCATACAGCCCTCCACCAGATGCCAGATAAAGCACCAGGAGGACCTCAGGGTGTGAGTGGCCAACAACCAGGAGGAACAGAGACAGACACACACCAGAAACCAAGATCCCAAAGTACGTGAGGATCTTTGGACTCGCAAGTTTTCCTAGAAGGTACCAGTGTGATAGCAGATTAATAAAATACACGTGTTATTGTGGGAAGAGGAGGTCTGAATCCCCCAAAAAACAGACTCCAGGGGTACGTGTTCCGAGCTGCATAACCTTACAGGGAGGTTCCAGTGCACAGAATATGCTCCCAGCTTTATTTATAAAATTTGGGTAAATTTAGAGCTGAGTATGGAGAGATTCATTCAAAATAAAAAAAAAAAATGCAGACCGGTTTGAGCAGAGTCAACAGGGAACATACAGGTATGAAAACTAACTGCTTGATCTGCAGCTGAGAACCATCTGCAACTAGGTTTCCAGATGATTGTGATCGCAGCATAGCTATGTGCAGCTCCTCAAGACACCCAGATCTGTAAAATAATGGACAACCTACACCAAAAGCAGACTGAGAAAATTAAGAGACAATAACAGAAAGCTAAAGAACGGAATTGGAGCTAGAAGGCACCAGGGTAAGGAGACACAAAACCAGGAATAAATCAGCGTTGTCCTTCAGTGATTCATGGAAATGGGGCAGGCTGGAGACCCAAAAGACCTCAAGGACCAGCAATTCCTAAAGTGTGCAAGGAGCACAGCCCAAAACCAGATTTGGTCGCCGACATAAGAAGAACCAAGGATTCAAAGTGAGGATTCAGCAGTTGGCATCCCTTGTCCTCTATGTCACCAAAAGTAATCCTGACCAGATACCTCGGACACACGTGCCTCGGTGCTCACAAGGATGTTATGGGAGAATGAGTGAGAGCGAGTGAATTCATTTAAAAAAAAATAAATCACCCTTCCTTCCTATATGGTCTCCCATCGAGCTTTGAGCAACCTCCAAATGATTTCTAGCACAGCAGCAATTTTACGGAGAAATTACTCAAGGAGTTCATCAGTGGAGTTGGCTTTTCTACACTTTTTAAACGACTAATAATATAGTTTAATCAACTGTTGGGCAGGTATAATGAGCTGGCAACATGAATCAGTTCTCCTGTAATAAATTATCAAGTCTCGTAGCTGCACGGCGTCACAGGCTGAAGGATTAAAACCTGTTGCACAGATCCGAGGAGATCTGAGAAATGCTGCTGGAAGAAATCCTCAGGTGCGTGGTCAGGGCTGGCTCTCAAGTCACTCAGCTCAGATCTGCACCGCTCCGATATCTGCATCAAATATTACCCAAGACCCACAAAATCATTCAAGTCAGATGGTTTCTTTGGGGACCGGCTAAAATTTTTAGCCTCAAAATTCCACCTGGCAAACTCTGATGGCATCCTCCACCTGACAGCAGTGAGTAAACGACTAAGGACTATTATTCTGATTCTATTTAAGAAATGTTGATTTGATCTTATTACTAATTCTTAAAATACTACTCTGATTTTTTGAATTTTTTTAGAGCTTTTGTACTACGATATGGAAGGCTACTTATCAGACGTAAACATCCTGGTGCTGGTATCCAGCTCCAAAATGTGAAATAAGTATTTCTGTGATCTCGACGTGCTGTGCAGAACAACCAAAATGTGTGTATTTAACTTGGAGGCTGGTTGTGCGATGCTTTATTAGCATTAATGCTGTGCAAATTTAGAGAAAAATTACCAGAAGAGATTAAATAGACCACAATTCTCCAGTCTGGGAAGTTTGGACAAAGAGGGAAGGACTATATAGTTATAAATGGTGCCTAGAAGGTGATCAGGGAATGCTTATTCCATCCTTCTCATGAACCATGAGTGAGGAGGGACCAGTTGAGGAAGCATTTTTCATGCAGTCTGGAATTCAGTTGTGCAACCCATTGCCATAAATATCACTTACTAAAGAAAAGACTAAATAAATTCACCAAAAAAAGAGAACTGCCGGTTATTACTTGATGATGGCTCGGTGGCACCCTCTAGGAGTTGAAAACTTAACACTACCAGGCTGCAGGACTTCACTGAGAGGTCCCAGGCAGGAGAAAGAGCCCTTCTCTACGTGTCCTTCTCCTGTAGATACCTCCAACCCAATAGTGTTGGGTAGACCCTGGGCCTGAGCCAGAACAGCTGGTTCTCGTGGTCTTACGTAGAATCATAGAATTGTCTGGGTTGGAAGGGACCTTTAAGATCATGAAGTCCAACCATTGACCTAACACTGCCAAAACCACCACTAAACCATACCCCTCAGCACCATGTCTACCCATCTTTTAAATACCTCCAGGGATGGTGATTCCACAACTTCCCTGGGCAGCCTCTTCCAGAGCTGGATAACCCTTTCAGTGAAGAAATTTTCCCTAATATCCATCCTAAACCTCCCCTGGTGCAATCTCTATTATTGGGTTGGTTCCCTGAGGAATATCCCATGAGCAAGCACCAAAGCCAACCAATGGCCTAGTCTACTGTGATGAGCCAAAGCACGGGGCTGCTGTGTCCATCCATACCTGGTGCAGACGGCCACCTTCTCCGGATCATGGATGTAGGGGCAGCTCTCCCCACGATTACACTTGCCAAAGCGGTTGTAGTACATACAATATTCCTTCTTCTTTTTCTTCTGCTTGGCTTGACGAATGATGGCCAAACTTCGCTGAACAGCACGGCTAAATGGAGAAAGACCAACAGGGTCAGGTAACACCTCCAACGCAACAGCGACATAGAGGAGACAGGTCAACAGCATCTGAAATCACAGAGTTGCCCAAGTTTCACTTTGATGAGACAGTGAGATATTCAAACAGTTAGGGCTGGGCCATAAGCTCTTAGGTCTTTTTGATTTTTGGCCAACTTTACCCTGAATCTTTAAAAATCTGTAAGAAGAGGCCAATCTCCCAGGAAACACCTGCATTTGGTATAGAATTACCCCATGCAGCAGGACAGGTTGTGGCCAACTGCCTGGAAAGCACCTCTGCAGAAGACAATCCTGGGAAACAACAAGGCAGCCAGAAGTCAGCCAGGTGCCCTTGTGGTGGTGACACCAACCACCCCGTGCGCTGTATGAGCAAGAAGTGCAGCCAGGAGGATGAGGGAGGGGATCTATCTCCTATATTTGGCACTTGCAAGACCACAGCTGGGCATTGGGTCCAGTTTGGGGCTCCCAGTACAACACAGACAGTGATGGACGGCAGCATGTCCAGTGGAGGCCACCAAGATGGTTGGGGCTGGAGCACAGGACATCGGAGCAGAGGCCATGGACTGATTTGCTCAGCAAGGAGAAGGCCAAGGGGGATCTTATAGTCCTCTGTGACTTCTTAATGGGATGGTGTAGAGAAGGTGGAACCAGACCTTCTCAGAGATATATGTTGGAAGGACAAGAGGCTCTCTGGGGCAGGAGGAAGGACAGAGCTCTACAGAGATTCCCTCACACCTCCATGACTGTGATTCTCTCCTGTGGTTTTACGAGCCTGGAGAGAGCTTCCCGCAGTTTTGGGGAACACGGTGAGGAAGAAAACATCCTCTCCCGTGCTTGTGCAGTGCAGGATGCAAATGCTGAACAACTTAGAGGGCACTTCAGCACATGTCCCTGCCAGCTGGCCCCCTGCATTCTCTCCAGGGCTATTCAAGGTCTTCAAGTGGGCACCTGCTTATGGACCTCAATGAATGAGGGCTACGTCACAGCAGCAGGAACACAAGGTAACACCTAATATCAGAAAAACTCACTATTAATTGCCTGGTACCACTAGAAGTGACTTAAGGATATCAGAAGTTGCTTAGCATGTGTTTTCTATAAGCTTCCAGCTGAAGAGGTAATTATCCAGCAGCTATAGAGATGTTTGGGACCAGGAGGAAGAGGGGAAGTGTTGAGATCCGGGTGAATGCAACCCCACGGGAGGGCACGTTTGAGCTCTCCAAGAAGATAATTAGATGGTACAGCACGGTCAACTCCAGTTTGCAGAGGACACAGTGCTCTGGATGGGGCAAACAAAGCCGCTAGTCCTTAGGTTCTCTGGGTAGCTGCATGCATTACTTCCTTAGCGACTAAGGATAAATATTTACATATAAAATTATTTTAAGATATGTATAATATATAAATATTATACAATATTTACATATTTCCACAGTCTTGGTCCTCCTGGTGCGAGACCCACAGGTCTAAGGGTCACAGTAGCATTGTCCACGATAAATACCTGCTCAAGGAAACTATTTTACGGGGCAACGCACATTTTTACCTCTACAACTACTGGCTGTCTGCAGCTCTCGAGCTAAAACGCAGTGAGAAAAAAGACAACTTCACGCAGCCCAAATGCTGAATGCAAAAGCCACACTTCAGCATCAGAAATGTCACCACCTCTTTCATCACGAATGGCTCGGGGGGACACCAAGCCCCACCACAAATTGCTTCTTGGTATTTGAGGAGCTTCCAAGGCGAACGCAAGGCAAGCTTTTAAGGAAAAGAATATTTCTTTGCTAAAATTATGATATTGAAAAAAACGGCTCTTCCATAGTCAGCGCCTCGGCTACCTGTGGTACCCGGCCAGGTCACCGACACATTGACCTGCACAGAAAGCACTTGCAAGCTGGACTCTAGCACCAATTAACTGATGGTACATTTTAAATTAGTTGATATTAGCGGTAGGAGATGATAAAATACAGCTGGAATCTGGCACGATGTCTGTATACTGACATCTGGAACAGACACACTTCGGGAATAAATTTTAGTCTGCTACAATTAAGAGGGACTTGTCTGCAAACGCACATACTTAAGGACACGATGATATGTGGCACATCTGTAGCATCAAAAAAAAAAAAAAGAAGCCAAGGAGAAAGCTGGCAGGGCGCTGAAGAGCAGCACCGTGCCGTCATTCTCCCATAGCTGGTGCTTTCCAGTTGCCACGTGGCAGTTTCCCAGTTTGTAAGTGGGAGAGCGAGTAGGAAAACCTGCAGATTTGATGGGTTAAATTGGGATTGGGCTTCTGAGCTGGGGGAAAAAACCCAAAATACCCCTTGAGAACAATACGGTTGATTTAAAAAGGGACTTTCTGAGCAGGATTTGGTGTTCTCTGATCGCAGGAAGGAGTTGTTATCCATTAATAATCTTTCAAACCCTTCCCAAGCAAAAACTGCGGCTTTCTGCTGAGCTTAAAACCACTTTGGAGCAGAGGATGGGAGAAAAGCAGCAGCCAGAGCTTCTCCGATCAAGCAGCCGGTTAAATAGCTGCGTCTCAAGCTGCTGACACCTTCCTGAGCATAAATCCAGAGGGGAAACACGTCGTTCCTCCCCGCGCGGACAGACCTGGCGATGTATCGGCTCGTCGTTGATCTGTTCAGGCAGCCGGATGGAGAGAAGCCAGGACTGGGCGTAGAATGCAACCTCGCTGTCGGGAAAAAAAACACAAAACAAACAGATAATTTCCTCAGAATCATAAAATTTTGCAGGAATTAACATGGTCACACAGTCGTTAGGTCCACAAAAATGATCCAAGGGCTGGAGCCCCTCTGCTGTGGAGGACAGGCTGAGAGAGCTGGGGGGGTTCAGCCTGGAGAAGAGAAGGCTCCGCGGAGACCTTCCAGCCCCTTCCAGTCCCTAAAGGGGCTCCAGGAAAGCTGGGGAGGGACTCTGAAGCAGGGAGGGGAGCCACAGGACAAGGGGGAATGGTTTTAAATGGAAAGAAGGGAGATTTAGATGAGATCTAAGGAAGAAATACTTTATGCTGAGGGTGGTGAGCCCCTGGCCCAGGTTGCCCAAAGAAGCTGTGGCTGCCCCATCCCTGGAGGTGTCCCTGGGAGCCATGGGACGAGGGGGAACAGTTTTAAACTGAAAGAGGGGAGATTAAACCAGATCTAAGGAAGAAATGTTTTACCCTGAGGGTGCTGAGACATGGCCCAGGTTGCCCAGAGAGATGGGAGATGCCCCATCCCCGGAAACATTCCAGGTCAGGTTGAATGGGACTCCGAGCAACCTGGTCCCATTGAAGATGTCCCTGCCCATGGCAGGGGGTTGGACTCGATGGTCTTTAAATTTCCCTTCCCACCCAAACCATTCAACAATTCTATGATCTTAACCCAAAGCAAGCAGCTCCCAGAGACCCGATGGGCGAGGATGCTCTTTACACACCTCCATGTTGCCGGCACCTCCAGAGCGGCCACGGCACAAGGGCTCCTTCCCAGCTCCAAACACAGCAGGGATCTTTCCCCTCAGCACCCAAACTTGCCAAAAACTCCCTGTGGGCAACTCGGTCCAGCAAATTTCCACGCTTGGCTTGGCTGCTCCCCGCAGATGTCCGGGGAAGCCCAGCGCTTGCCTCTGATATGAGCACGCATCTAATTAAATCATCCTTGACCGGCTTAGAAAAAGAATGACTTGAAAATAAAGGCTGTATCTCAGTTTTCCAGGTGGTACGAGAGCGGCTCAGTCACTCACCTGCCAGCCCGGGCGTGTTGGGGAGTGAGCGAGTGGAATTTGATAGCGCGGCAGCGCGCTCTCCCCGCGCGCGAGCTGTCACTCGGGCTGCCGGCGTCGGCGAAGCCCCATCTGTTCCCTCTGCAAATAAAAACGCTGGCGCAGGCGCGATGCCGGCACAGGCGGCACATGCCTGTCCATCAGAGGCATCGAGCAAGCTCCGTGCAACCCGCCGGCAAACGCGTTCCAGCTTGCCGCAAGCTCGCTCATGCTCGCCGAGTATCAACTGGGTGTTTTGAGTGGCTCCAACTGGTTTTTCGTAGTTTTTTGGCTTGGTTTTTTTTTTTTTTTTTTTTTTGCATTTTTTGGGGCTTCCTCCTCATCGCAGAGCTGCCTCACTACTAGTTTTCCGCACTAAAATAAACGCGCATCAACTTCGGATCGCTCCCAAGAGCATCTCTTAGCAAGGAGATGGGTTAAGAGGCCAGCATGCTTCAAGCATGGTTGACCTCCCAACTGATGCAAGGAGAAAGACCCAAAGTAAAGTCTGACCATTAGGGTAGGGATAGAGCATCCTTCAGCCCTCTGCAATTATGTTTAATGCTCCTTAAAGCAAGCTCAGCAGGATGGGTCATACCAGGAACCGGCTCCCCAGAGCAGTAGACAATCGCTCTAAATATTTAATTCCCGGGCATAAAAGCGGCCTCTCGGGGACAAACACGCTCCCGTGCTTGTGTGCCATCCTTTTAGTTAAAGCAACCTGACAACCACATCTTGGCCCAAAACGAGGAATCGCTAAAGAAATAAATAGATAAGTAAATAAACAAAGGGGGCAACAGCCTTACGCCGTTGGGTTTTAATTTATATCTAGCAAAAAAAACCTCCATGGCATAACGTTTGGGGGTTTTTTGCCCATTTTTTATCTTCTGGCAAGAAGTCATGATATTATACGTGGACAGGTGAAGACCATCTCCCATGAGGAGCTCTTGCTGGGAGTTAACTCACAGTTTAACCTCCCGAGAGCCGGTCCCATCCACGGCAAAATCCGGGTGAGATGCATCGATCCAGCGCACCGACCAGGTCTGGCAAAGCATCAGACTGGCAGCTGGCAAAGAAAACCCTCGTCGAAACGTTTTCCCACCCCCCAGTTACTCATCCCAAAGTGCAAATCCTCTCCCGACTATTAGAAAAGCACCTAAATATTGACTCAGGAGGAGACAGCCCCCTAATGCGGCCGGTTAAGAAGCTCCGTAATTACGCATTTCGCCATCAATTGGGATTTACGGAGGAAACTCAGGCTCCGGCGCGATGGTATTTTTAGAAGTTTTTGCATGGTGCAAAAAAAAAAAGAAATTTAAATACAAGCAAAGCTGTGGGAGCATCACAGCAGCAAGGGAGGGGACGCAGGAGAGAGGGTTGGATGTCTCAGATTTTTAAGGAGCCCGAGTTTTGATTTTTAGAGGGGTGACCAACTCGGGATGCCCAGTTAGAGCCTCTACCCAGAGATTTGCATTCATAAATACAAAGTATCTGGTATTTTGCAGACAGTGGAGATTCGGGGTGTATCTGTATTATGAAAATAACCCACGCGGTGTGAAATCGGGGTTAAGCAAAGACACCGGCAAACCGGATAAGGGTTAAATTAGAAAATTAAGAGCTGAAATTTGCTGCAGTCTGGATTAAATTAAACAAAAAAAAAGCCAAGATGATGCCCCCAGGGCTTGACTCTCATCTCTGGGGGGGGTCTCGTTTGGTCCAGACATAACACACTTCTATTTGGCAGGACAGATGCCAGTCCCAAATCCATCCCGTTTGTCTTCCCAGTTGCTCTCCAACTGGGGGAGAGCAGCAGCGTCGGGATGCAGCGGCGCTGTCGGCTCCGGAGAGCAACTCGCGCATCCCCGATTCCGCTTTCCTCTACAGCGCAAAAATCCCTCGCCGCGGAGATGGAAATAAGCGGCGCGGCAAGTTCCTCCCCTGTGCAGGCTCAAAGGCAGCGGGAACAACAGGGGGAGGGAAAGAAAGAAAAAAAAAAAGCTGGAAAAAAAAAAAATACAAGCTGCTGGGGAGAGCATCAAGAACTGCACATTAAGGGCTTTTTAACTGATTACACACAGCACGGCGGCGTCAGGCTTGATATTTTATACCCTGCATAAGGGACAGGTGTTTTTCCTCTCTTGGCTTTTTTTTTTTTTTTTTCATTCTTTTTTTCTCCTTTCTTTCTTAATGATTTAGTCGGTTTGAAGCGCATCATCTGTAAGGAAATACACAGCCCGTGCAAACGGGGTGGTTTCTCTTAATGCATCATCCCAACCTGACACCGGCTGCTCCGGCGGCTCTCGGTGTTATCAAGCGCGAGCGGCGAGAAGTGATTGTTGTACCTAACCCAGCCGTGAGACTCGGCGCGTCTCTCCGGAGGGAGCGGGAGCTGTCATGTTCATTAAATGCATGATTACAGCTATGATTAATAGCGGGGGCTACAGCCTAACTCCTCTTTTTTCTTCCCCCTGCTCCTCTGAAGGAATCCACAGCCAAGCAGGTCCCACGGTGTTTTCCGCAGCATTTTGCCTCCCGCTCAAAATTCCATCTTTTAATGGAAAAGGGGGAAAAAGGCATAATTTATCCCTGTCGAAGGCTCCACGACCACAAAATGTATTTAAAACAAGCGGGTCGGATGCTGCACCCCTCCACCAACACCTATACGTTAATTAGGACTTTTTTTTTTCCATAACCCCAAAATACATCGCAGCGTTTGAGGGGTCCCTCACCTCCAACCTGGTCCTTCTTCTCCAGGGAAAGGTTGGCAGAGATTTGCCCAAGGAACCGTGTTGGGGAGCAACGCTCGGTGCTTTCCAGGATGCCAAGACAAGGATCAAGATGCTTCCATCCCGCTACCAACATCCCTGGCTCAGCTCCCCCTCGTCCAAGGGCTTGCGATGCCGAAAGGACGCTTGAAATTTTCCTTCACGTTAAAAATCGGCTCCAAGTATTGCACGGAGGGAGCGCCGTTAATTATTACCTGCTTAATTATTTAGGGAGGACTTTTATTGCTCCTAGGGCAGAGCCTCAGGACCAGGAGCCCATCATGTGGAAAGGTCTGTTTGCGCGTCTTATCTAGGAAATTAGTTTTTATACGGTGGAAAGGCTGTAGAAAACTGAAATAGTCTAAAAAAAAAAAAAGGGAGAAGCCACAGAGCTGGGATGGGCTGGGGCCAAGGGATACGCAAGAAGGTGAGAGCATCGTGGTAGGGTGACGGCCAATGCCAGCCATGCAGGTCACCCTCCTTGGGGACAGAGGAAACCACCAAGCCCACTGCTGCCCATCTGCTTCAACAGCCCCGAATCAAGGATAATTTATGGAAATCTGACACAGGGAGGGAAACAACCAGGGCTTTGCCCAAGCGACCATCGATGCTCCGACTCGGGGATGACTGTAACGGGGTCATCCCAGCTTCCTGTTATTTTTTGCTCATCAAGGGAATGGGATTTGCTGTTAGCTGCCCTTGCTTTTACTCAACCTTTTCCAACACGACCTTAACACCCAGGAAAAGGCTTCCTCGAACCACGCTGGCTCCTTTAATAAGGCCCATTATAACCCCTCTTCGCCCGCCGCGGCACAGGCAGCCTACTTCGGAAACAGCCAAGCGATTCATTTTGCCGAGGCTCTCCTTCGCTTTCTTGCTGAACAAAAAGTTTTGAGGCTGGCACTTGGGGAAATTTATTTCTTTAATTATTATTCATTTAAGTGGGTTCCACTGTTTCAGATGCTCAGCACTAGCAGCTGCTGGGGGTAATTTATTTTACTCATCGGACAGCAGAAGCCCTCAGTCTCCAGAAGGTAACAGCAAAACAAGGGATGAGCTGCCACTACACGGGTGCAGTTTTTCGCACTCTCCTGCCTGGTTGCACCCCAGCTCCCAACAGGAACACGCGTGTCCCTGGGTCAGGCGGTCACAAGCGTTTTAATTAGTGAAGCAACCTCAATTAATGAAGCACACTCCAGGTTTGACATAGTTGTATGAGCAGATGCTTGCAGGGAGCCTGGAGTGGCTGCTGTAGAGCATCTCCCAAGTGCTGCAAGCTCTGGTCTACACCAGTGCTGGATCTAGTGGTGCTCCTCAAGGAGACCAGGTCCCTGCCCACCAGCGCCTGCAGTGCCAGAGTCAAGGGATTGAGCTCAAAAGGGACCAAGGGATTGAGTGATCCCGAAACCAAGGGACTGAACTCAAAGGGGCCAAAGGATTGAGCTCAAGAGGGGTAAGGGACTGAGCAACCCCAAAACCCAAAGGGCTGAGATTCAAGGGGCCAAGAGATCCCTCAATCCTAAAGATAAGGCATTGAGCTGAAAAGGGGCCAAGGGATTAAGGGATCCCGAAACCAAGGGATCAAGCTCAAAAGGGTTTAGAGACTGAGTAATCCCAAAACCAAAGGATTGAGATTGAAGGGGCCATGGAATAGAGCTCAAAATGGGCAAAGGATTGAGCAATCCCAAAAACATGGGATGGAGCTCAAAGAGGCCAAAGGACTGAGCTCAAGAGGGGTAAGGGATTGAGCGATCCCCAAACCAAAGGATTCAGATTGAAGGGGCCAAGAGAATAAATTCAAAAGGGGTAAGGGATTGAGTAATCCCAAAAACATGGCATTGAGCTCAAAGGGGCTAAAGGATTGAGCTCAAGAGGGGTAAAGGATTGAGCAATCCCAAAACCAAGGAATTGAGATTGAAGGGACCAAAGGATTCCGCAATCCCAAAAACAAGGCA
This sequence comes from Fratercula arctica, assembly GCA_947846985.1. NCBI lineage: Eukaryota > Metazoa > Chordata > Aves > Charadriiformes > Alcidae > Fratercula > Fratercula arctica. The sequence goes on from CANTUZ010000002.1 coordinate 163,992,886, forward strand.
TTGAGCTCAAAAGGGGCCAAGGCATTAAGATCAAAAGTGCCCAAAGGATCAAGTGATCCCAAAACCAACGGACTGACCTCAAAAGGGGTAAGAGGTTGAGTAATCCCAAAACCACGGGATTGAGATTGAAAGGGCCACAGAATTGAGCTCAAAACGGGTAAGGGAATGAGCAATCCCCAGACCACGGGATTGAGCTCAAAGGGGCCAAAGGATTCCATAATCCCAAAACCAAGGGATTGAGCTCAAGAGGGGTAAGGGATTGAGAAATCCCCAAACCAAAGGATTCAGACTGAAGGGGCCAAGGGATTCCATAATCCCCAAAACAAGAGATTAAACTCAAAAGGAGCCAAGGGATTGAGTGATCTCAAAACCAAGGGATCAAGCTCAAAAGGGGTAAGAGATTGAGTAATCCCCAAACCAAGGGATTGAGATTGAAAGGGTCGTGGAACTGAGCTCAAAAGGGGTAAGGGATTGAGCAATCCCAAAAACCTAGGATTGAACTCAAAGGGGCCAAAGGATTGAACTCAACAGGGGTAAGGGACTGAGCAATCCCAAAACCAAAGGATTTAGATTGAAGGGGCCAAGGGATTCTGTAGCCCCAAAGACAAGAGATTAAACTCGAAAGGGGCCAAAGGATTGAGCGATCCCAAAACCCGGGGACTGACCTCAAAAGGGGTAAGAGATGGAGTAATCCCAAAGACAAGGCATTGAGATTGAAGAGGCCATGGAATTGAGCTCAAAAGGGATAAGGGATTGAGTAATACAAATTAAAAGGGATTAAACTCAAAAGGGACCAAGGGACTGAGCCATCCCAAAACCAAGGGACTGAGCTCAAAGGGGCCAAAGGACTGAGCTCAAGAGGGGTAAGGGACTGAGTAACCCCAAAGACAAGGAATTGAGATTGAAGGGGCCAAGGGATTGAGCCATCCCAAAATCACGGGATTGAGCTCAAAAGGGGCCAAGGGATTAAATTTAAAAGGGGTAAGGGATTGAGCAAGCCCAAAACCAAGACATTCAGCTCGAAGGAGCTGAGCACAAGTGCAGCCCAGCACATGCAACACCAAAACCAGCTGAAACCGAAGGAAAGCAACACTCCAGTTTTCATTGTTCTCCCACCTTGGTGCATTGGGTTGGCCTCTCCTGCACCAGCTTCTTCCTTGCCCCTCCACCGCTCGGCCTCAACATGTTCAAGTTGCCCAGTCTTAACTCTTTCCCCTCTTTTATTTAAAAAACCAAGCAGCTCAGAGGAGAGAGCAGCATCCACGCAAACCCCTGGCCAGCCCGACGGCGGTGCTGAGCACTTTATCATCCTTGCAAACTCTCAAAGTGCGTTTCTGCAGCGCTCAGCACTTCTAAAATTAGTTGGTAAACAAGGAGCCGAGAGTGCACTTCCTTCCAACGCATGGCTCCCCGTGCCGTGGTTATCGTCTTCCTCCTCTCTCCAAGTGTGGAGTTCTCCCACCGCATGTGAAATCGTGTTCAGGAGCATCAGTCACCCGTCTTCAGCATGGTGCAGCGGAGGAGCTCGCATCTTCGGTGTCCCCAGCTATGCACGAAGATGCTGTCCCAGCAGGGTGGGGAAACTGAGGCAGGAGGGGATGTTATGCAGCGGGATGGAGACAGGGAGTGCATTTAAATGCAGGGAAAGACCCTCAGTCCTGGAAGGTTGAACTCAACCACGTGTTTACAAATAATTTGCTCCTCTGTGGTCAGAGCCACCGTCACGGCTGTATTGGGAGACGTGCATCAGAAGCTCAGGAGAACTTCAAGCTCCTCTTAAACCTCCACCTTTGGGAGCTCAGCAATCATGGGCACCTCCAAGCATTTTGGATCCTATGGTTGTGGAGAAAAATTGAAAACCACCAATAAACAAAATCACGCTGCTTGAGGGGCTGGTTGCCACCCATAAGCATCTCTCCAGCTGGTGAAGCCCAGCCACACTACAGTGTCCCCAAAGCCACCAGCCTTTCATCCCACCAGGGCTCCTGTATGCTTCCCAGGAGTAAAACCTCAGTGGAGGATAAGGAAGTTGTGCAGGTGAGGATTTGCCCATGGAAAGCAGTCTGGAAGCTGGCAAAACACCGTCGGAGCCAGCTCCAGCTCAGAGCATTCAATACCTCTCACAGCAGCGGTGGTGGCTCGTGCCTAGATTGGGGTCAGGGCCGCTTTCCGGACAATGTCAAACCTTAATTTGGTTTCTGCTGCTTTCAATCTTGTAAAGGGCTGTGGTTTTTGTTTTTTTTTTTTTTTTATTTTCCCTTTTGAATTTCTTTGTGAAACGCTACGTTGCCAGGACCTTTTGCTTCTTTCCCCAATTTCATGGAAATTCCTCAAGTGGCTGAATAACATCTCAGCAGCTGTAGAAAGAAACGAAGGAAAGGTCCATTGTGAGCGGAGAAACCCAATTGTTCCGCTTGCTTAATTAATTGCAACGTATCCAATGCTTTCCACACCATCTCGCTGCCTATTTTCTACTGTTTCTGCAAAGCGAATAATACATCTTTGCAGAAATACTAGTTATCCCAGGGGTAAAGAGCTTTTCCATGTTTGATATGGCATCTTCGTCCTACATGAGGATGAGGGGCGGGTGTCCGAGCCCTGGATATTTTCTTCTGAGCCTCTTCCACCCTTGCTCAAGGGGCTGAGTTACGGTACATCTGAGCTCAAGCCCTGCTCTTCCCCTTGCTCCAGAAGACAGATGAGTTGCTTTATCGCTCCTGGTAGCTCCAAGATTGATGCCGATAGAGTGCAGGGCTGAAGGAGGTGCATCCCCAGGACCAAATTTTCACTTACCACCAACATCAAAACGATTGCGCATCCCACTCGCCTGGCAGGGACAGTACAACGGCACTGACGGATCAGCCGCAGCAACCAGCATCGTGTTTCTTATTGTAGTCGGGCCACGAAGAGACAAAATACCAACCCAATAAATTCAGGCAAACAGCAGAATTATAACCCACCGTAAGTAAACTCCAAGCTATTAAACTGTCAGGAGCGTTTCCCATCTCTCTGCTACCCCAAACACACAGCGTCTGGCACTGGAAGGGAAAGGGAAAGCTGGGTTTTTTTTGTCTTTTAAATAAACTTTGTCAAGTGTTGAAAACACGGAGCGTTCAGTAAACGTGTGAAGGCTCGTACCCGATGAGCGTACACAAATCTTCCGCCCTGCCAGCCCCAGTTATCGTAAAGCGAGAGACGCCGGCATCTGTTGAATCCATCCTCGCGAAGGAGGATGAATTATGGCGAGAGTTAAAAGATGACATGAAAATACCGACACATACCAGTTACCAGGGCTTTATGGTTACAAACCCAATGCGCCCTGTGGCAGGGGGAAGGAGACTACAGCAAAATAAGAAATACCTTAAAAAAAATCATATAGATGGGGCTGTATTCCACAGAAAATAACGCTGGAAGGGACCTTCTGTCCCAAAGCTGGAGTAATTAAACCTGTTTCTCCAAACGAGACCTCACTAAATGGCGCGGTACCAGTGGGGAAGGAAAGATGACGGGGTATCGCATCTCCTCTGTGCCCCATTACCCCCAGTAAAGCCACGATGGGGAGCAGCTCCCTCCCCACCGCCGGCCAGCAGGTCTGACCTGCTGACCCCAAGCTGGTTGCACATCTCCGTGAAAGTCTCATTATTTTAAAACCGAGACCAAAAAGGGGGAAAAGTGTCCACAGAAGTACCCAGTGCTTGCTGGTGCACACTCACCCTGTGCCTTTTACCAATCCTTTGCTTTTTGAAGCTGCTTTACGTCACCTCTGCAAACTAAATCCCTTGAAAATCATCGCTGTTTCCTTCCCCATACTCAAAATCCCCCCAAGAAAAACCCCAAGAGCAACACCGATGCCTGAATTTGCAAAAAATCCACCCGTCAAACCTTTGGCTCTCCCAGAAATTGCACCCAGGCCTGGTGTTTCTCCACTTGGTCCAAGCCCAGCGGTGGATACTCATGGACAGGTTGAATCCATCTGCCTTTGCTGAGTTGCCTACACATGACTTTGCTGTTTCCCGGCCAATTTAGAGACTTTCTTGCACTTAAATATATGAAAAAAAAAAAAAATCGTTTGGAAAAAGTATTTTAAATATGGCATGTGCAAGACCTGGGCTTGGGAAAAGCTGCCTCGGAAACGCTGGTGCTCTGAACAGAACGAGTGATAAAAGCACGGTGATGGGCAGTTGAGTCCTCCCACCAGCTCCCAGCACCTAAATTAAAGCCACCAGTGGCTCCCATCATGGACTGGAAATTAGGCAGCAGCTTGAACCAAGTCCACCTCCTTGCTGCAAGGCAGGACCTACTCCACCCGTGTACCCCCCAGATAGAAGCTCATGTAACCTCTTCTTTAAAAAATCCCAATAATGGAAATTTCAAAGTCAACCCAGACAACTTATTCCAGCACTTCATAATCCTCATCCTTCAAAAGTCCTCCCTGAACCCTTCCTGCTACAGTTTAAGCCCCTTGGTTTTTGGCTGCTCCACCTGGTCATGGAGAAGACATTGTTCCTTTGCTTGGCAGCTCTTGAATCATAGAATCATAGAACTGTCTAGGTTGGAAGGGACCTTTCAGATCATCGCATCCAGCCATCGATGAACTTGGGGACCTGCAGCTCCTCCATCTCCTCCTCTTCAGATTGCACAGACTCAGGTCCTCCACTTTTCCAGTCCTTCTAGCCATTGGTCCTCCCCTGGAGCCTTCCCAGTGGTCCAATTCTGTCCGGAAACCTGGCCCCAAAACCAGACCTGCTCCATCCAACATCTTCCCTGACCACTTCTTGGAGGTTTCACCCCTTTTCTTGCACTCCAGCAAGATCTTTGCTGCCTTCGGTGACAGCTTCAGCGCCTGGGGACGGTGCTCACGGCAGAACCACCCTCGAGTTGGTTTTGTGCAGCTGATTACCCTGATTCAGACACTTCGGAAAATCCCATTGCCATCAGCAAAGCTCTTGTAAAAATCCGACATCGCTGACACCAGGATTTGCTTGGTCTACAAACCCTTGAGCTAGCTTTATGGCCTTTTTTTCCACGCCTCTGGAGGCTGATCCTTGCCCATCCTCCTCCAGATGCAGCACCAAAGCCAAGGATTTAACAGCTCACAGGTAGGATCGCAGACTTCCAAACAAGCCATATGGACGCACGCTCACGAGCGTGCACGTACCTATTTGCAGAGCCAGCAGCGAGGAGGACATTTCAGGCGAGTCAGCCAACAAAAATCTGTCCTGAGCAGAGCTGAGTTGTGAAAACATCAGCAAACTGTCCCCAAACCGCCGCCAAGCATCCCTTTAATGCTCTCAGAAGGCAGATTACCTGAAAGCGATGCTCCATCGGCTCTGAGCCCCCTCAGCCACCGCAGCATCCTCATCTCTGTCATCTGAAGGCATCTTCATTTCCCATCCCTGGGTGCCCGGGGCAGCTAATCCATGGTTTAAGCTAAACCTCTGCCCTCCTCCGCACCAGCAATAAGGATTTATCATCACCGTCCGTTCCTCTCCTGCCTGTCTCTCATTTCCCTCTCTCCATTTGCTCTCCAACACCACTTATCACTGCGTGCGAGCGCCAAGGGGGAGTTATTTCTTCTTTATTGAGATGTTGTTGTTCGCTCCTACTTTTCCTCGTGTTTTTCAAACTTCCCGGAGCAGCTCAGCTCTCCTGCTGACGGGATTTCTGTACCTGCACAAAGCTCCTTCCCTCCCTAATCCTGTTTTTTGTGGGTTTAAAACTTCCCAGGACGCCCCATCGCGCTCACAGGAATCGGGGTGCAGGCGGTTTCAGAGGCTGCATCTCTCAACGACACTGCGTTACTTATTGCCTCTCTTCATCCACTTTCCCACCGTTACATGAAATAACTTTCGCATTAAATTGCCTCATTTACAGCATCATCCATGAATATACTCACCTCTGCACCCTTCATCCTTCCAGCAAAGAAAAAGAACAGCACAAAGCCATTGGCTCTGCCTTTCCCAGCTTAACTGTCCCCAAAATTTGTCAATAAAGCAGTTACAGAGCAAAAATATTTGACCCCAAGTAGAAACTCAAAAAAAATACTTTAAGCGCAGTTAAAAACCTGGTCTCACCTAAAAGCCACACTTGAGGCATCAAGTACAAGAGGAGCTGAAACACAAATTTAATTGGAGCTAAATGTAAAGCCGGTAAGTGTGTTGAAATGCCTGTTTCATAGTTATCGCAGAACGATCCTCTCAGCTTTTCTTAGGTCAATATGGAACGTAATTTGATGAGCATCTCAAATACGTTTAACCTTGCGGTGCCATTTGAAGCTGCCCGAGACTTTGCTCAGGTTAAAAAAAGAAATCAGTTTAACGGCGCACCTCTACAAGCTTGAACCAAGCCTGAGTGAAGAAAATCCTTGATTTTCTTAAACCTTTCATTTCTTCTACATTATTTTCCCTTCAGCGCTACTGTAAAGCAAGAGGAGCTGAGAGATGCGTTTAGGCACCAATGGGATGTCCATCACCTTTGTGTCTGGGCTTCCACCAGGCCAGAGGATGAGTTGCAACATGTGGGCTGGGAATAAGCACCTAAAAGCCAATCTCAGCACCGAAGCTGGGATATCGTTCGCTTTTGGGTGCAAACCAGGACAAATTCTTGCTGCTCACCTGCTCTACCAGGGCTCTTGGTGCTCAGGTCTCTGCCTCGGCCAGGGGTGCCAGAAGTCTTGGAGAGTTTATTCGCCGACACTCGGTACATCACGCCGCCGATGCAGCGATAGCCTTTGCTCCTCCACCTCTGTTGCACGTGCTGGGATTTGCCGCCTTGAGGCGATGGGCGCGTTTGGTTTAATAGCGGGGATCTGCAAGAAAATGAGAAAGTCAAGGTAAGCCCAAACATGGGAAGATAACGCAAGGAGCTGCTGCTTCGTGAGCAAACCCCTGGCTGCTTGAAGATGGAGATGATGCAGGAAAGAACCAGGGATGCTCTTGTCAAGGACTCTCCCCCTGGTATCACTTTCCCAGCTCTGGGGCACCAACAGCAGAAGGACACGGAGCTGTTGGAGCGGGGCCAGAGGAGGCCCCGGAGATGCTGGGAGGGCTGGAGCCCCTCTGCTGGGAGGACAGGCTGAGAGAGCTGGGGGGGTTCAGCCTGGAGAAGAGAAGGCTCCGCGGAGACCTTGGAGCCCCTGCCAGTCCCTCAAGGGGCTCCAGGAAAGCTGGGGAGGGACTTTTTACAAGGGCACATAGTGATATGATGACGGATAATGGCTTCAAACTGGAAGAGGGGAGATTTGTATTAGATATTATGAAGAAATTATTTACTGTGAGGGTGGTGAGCCCCTGGCCCAGGTTGTCCAGAGAAGTTGTGGCTGCCCCATCCCTGGAGGTGTTCAAGGCCAGGCTGGATGGGGCTTTGAGCAGCCTGGTCTAGTGGGAGGTGTCCCTGCCAGGGCAGGGGGTTGGAACCAGACGATCTTTAAGGTCCCTTCCAACCCAAACCGTTCTATGATTCTATGATTTGCCCAATGCAACAAAAATCTATTTCTTTCCTTCAGGCAATGCCGCAGGAGAAGAGACCCCGTGATGAAGGTTGGGTCCCCACCCAACCATAGCCTGCTAGGACACAGCAAAGGTGTTTGTCCCTAAAACTCTCCAGATATTTGCCATCAACCTAAATGCCTCGCGCACAGCATGGCTTCGATCCGCACTGCTGGTACGTGACCACTTAATAGGCAACCTGATGCATCCCAAATGGGATCCAGGTGAGCCCATGGAGACAGGGCTGATGTCCCATCTCACATCCTTGGCTTGCAGCTCCAATCCCAGCAGCAAACAGAGAAAGAAAGTGGATGTAACCCCACGGGGGAATCAGCAACGTGGGACCTCCCCTTTGCCAAGTTTTACAGAGTTCTACAGGCTTTGATATTTTTAGGTGTTGATTATATTTTGATATTATTAGGTATCCTAAGTTTGATATTATTATTTTCCTTCGTAAATGTGGCTCTTGCAAGGGTTTTGCTACATCACTGCGTGGGATGAGTTGTCATCCCCCATCTGTCATCTGGAGCAGATCCTGGGACACAAGTGGGGTTGACCGGGCAGCGTTGGGGACCCTTCTCCACGTCCCCATCTCTCCCCTACATCCGCAAACCCTGCAGCGAGACAGAGGGACGGTGATATGTCGGGAGCTGAGATCCCATTAGTGCTGCCCATAAGGTTATTCTGAATGATCAGTGTGGTGGGTTGACCTTGGCTGGACACCAGGTGCCCACCAAGACGCTCTATCACTCCCGTTCCTCAACTGGACAGAGGGAGAAAAATACAAATGAAAGTTTCATGGGTCGAGATAAGGACAGGGAGATCACTCACCAATTACCGTCATGGGCAAAACAGACTTCACTCAGGGAAATTAATTTAATTTATTGCCAATCATAAACCAGAGTAGAATAATGAGAAATAAAAACAAATCTTCAAACACCTCCCCCGCACCCCTCCCTACTGCCCGGCTCAACTTCACTCCTAAATTCTCTACCTCCTTCCCCCAAACAACGCAGGGGGACAGGGAATGGGGGTTGTGGCCAGTTCATCACACATGGTCTCTGCTGCTCCTTCCTCCTCACACTCTTCCCCTGCTCCAGTGTGGGGTCCCACCCAAGGGAGACAGACCTTCACGAACTTCTCCAATGTGGACCCTTCCCACAGGCTACAGTTCTTCAGCGTGGGTCCCTTCCATAGGGTACAGTCCTTCAGGAACAGATGGCTCCACCAAGGGTCCCTGATGAAGTCACAGGTCCTGCCAAAAGACCTGCTCCAGTGTGGGCTCCCCTCCATAGGGTCAGAGGTCCTGCCAGGAGCCTGCTCCTGCATGGGCTCTCCATGGAGTCAAAGACTCCTTTGGGCATCCACCTGCTCCTGTGTGGGGTCCTCCACGGGCTGCAGGTAGATATCTGCTTCACCGTGGACCTCTATGGGCTGCATATCTACAATCTGCTTCACCATGGTCTTCACCATGGGATGTAGGGGAATCTTTGCTCCGGTGCATAGAGCACCTCCTCCCCCTCCTTCTTCACTGACCTTGGTGGCTTCAGACTTGTTTCTCTCACATATTCTCACTACTCTCCTCCAGCTGCTGTTTTCTCACCTTCCTAAATATGTTATCACAGAAGCGCTACCATCGTCACTGATTGGATCAGCTTTGGCTAGTGGTGGGTCTGTCCTGAAGCCAGCTGGCACTGGCTCTGTTGGACATGGGGGAAGCATCTGGCATCTAGGACCAGACGGTAGATTTAGATTGGATATTAGGAAAAAATTCTTTACTGTGAGGGTGGTGAGCCCCTGGCCCAGGTTGCCCAGAGAAGCTGTGGCTGCCCCATCCCTGGAGGGGTTCAAGGCCAGGCTGGACGGGGCTTGAGCAACCTGGGCTAGTGGGAGGTGTCCCTACCCAGGGCAGGGGTGTTGGAACTACGTGATCTTTAAGGTCCCTTCCAATCTGAACCATTTTATGATTCTATGACTCTATGATCTTCTCCCAGAAGCCACCCCTGCAGCCCTTGTGCTACCAATAAATTTCCATGCCAACCCAATCAGTAAACTCTGAAGTGACATCACTGAATCATTTTGTTTGGAAGAGATCTTTAACATCATCAATTCTAGAGCACAAGTCTTATGAGGAGCGGGTGAGGGAGCTGGGGTTTTTCATCCTGGAGAAAAGGAGGCTGAGGGGAGACCTTCTCGCCCTCTACAACTACCTGAAATGAGGTTGGAAAGAGGTGGAGGTCAGTCTCTTCTCCCAAGTAACAACTGAAAGGACACGAAGAAATGGCCTCAACTTGCACCAGAGGAGGTTTAGGATGGATATTAGGAAAAATTTCTTCACCAAAAGGGTTGTCAAGCATTGGAAGAGGCTGCCCAGGGAAGTGGTGGAGTCGCCATCCCTGGAGGTATTTAAAAGATGTGTAGACGTGGTGCTGAGGGACATGGTTTAGTGATGGTTTTTGTCAGTGTTGGGTTGATGGTTGGACTCGATGATCTAAAAAGTCCCTTCCAACGTAGACAATTCTATGATTCTAAATCCAACCATTAACCTCACACTGCCAGGTTACCACTAAAGCACTGCCAAGTTACCACTAAAATGTCCCAGAGGGGCTCATCTGCCACCAAACCCCCCTCCGGTTCGTGACCCAGCATCTCCTGCTCCGTCTCACCTCCCTCCCAACTCACGCGGAGCCACCCAGCTCATTTTCCTTCATACGCCGTTATACAAACAGAGCCGTTGCAGCCAAATCAAATCTCCTCAAATATCAGTCGTCTTCCCCATTTAGTGCTAATCCAAACAGTAATTTGTTTATGCAAATTAGAGCTCTAATTTTGTATTAGTCCAAACTATGCTCATAATGCTATTAGCAGAACGTATATAAACCGCGCATTACTGGAGAATATCTGTAAATTAAGACCCCGCTATCCTATCAGCAGAATGCAAACCCCGGAGAGCATTACCTTTAAATGAACATGTGCTGCAAAGAAAAAGAGAATTGTAAAATGTAATAGTTACATTTCTTAGTGCTTAGCGTGACAGCCTATTCATTTCATCGGGCTGTTGCCACTGGCTACCGAGCCGGGAGAATTGCTGCCTGGGTTTTTTTTTTTGAGGAGGGGATGGGGAACGCACAAAGAAGTTGTTCCCGTTTCCCCAAGGGTTCGGTCCTCATGAAACTGCTCCAGAGAGGAGCATCAAGGCTTAATTTTTTACAATAATTGCAAAAGAGCCATAGTGGTGGCATTGTTGGTTGAAGGTCCTGATGGCAGGAGGGACACTAGGGCCATCCATGGACCACCCAGCAGCTCATAGCAAACCTCTGCAAGCCCAAAGCTGCAGGCAGAGTTGACCTGGAGAAAGGTCTCATGGCTGTAACGGTGGCCTAATCCAGACAATAAAAATGATATCAAGTACGTAATGGCAGGGCGAGGGGGGGGATTCTGCCCCTCTGCTCCGCTCGGGGGAGACCCCCCTGCAGCGCTGCCTCCAGCTCTGGGGCACCAACAGCAGAAGGACACGGAGCTGTTGGAGCGGGACCAGAGGAGACCCCGGAGATGCTGGGAGGGCTGGAGCCCCTCTGCTGTGGAGGACAGGCTGAGAGAGCTGGGGGGGTTCAGCCTGGAGAAGAGAAGGCTCCGGGGAGAGCTTCCAGCCCCTGCCAGTCCCTCAAGGGGCTCCAGGAAAGCTGGGGAGGGACTCTGGAGCAGGGAGGGGAGCCATGGGACGAGGGGGAAGGGTTTTACACTGAAAGAAGGAGATTTAGATGAGATATCTGGAAGAAATTCTTTGCTGTGAGGGGCGTGAGCCCCTGGCCCAGGTTGCCCAGAGAAGCTGTGGCTGCCGCATCCCTGGAGGGGTTCAAGGCCAGGTTGGACGGGGCTCGGAGCAACCTGGGCTGGTGGGAGATGTCCCTGCCCAGGGCAGGCGGTGGAACTCGATGACCTTTAAGGTCCCTTCCGACTCTAACCATTCTGTGATTCTGATATATCTATACATAGATATACATATTATTGAACATATACTGAATACTTACATTAAAATATATTATCTATATATTATATATAATATATAGATACTTGTATATAAAAATCTATATATTGTTACCTGTCTATCAATTACCTCTAGATATTATTGAATACATACACTGAATATGTATATTGAATATATATATTCAATAATATCTGGAGATACATTTAATATGTGTATTTAATATATACATTCAATAATATTTACAGATAATTGATAGAGACAAAAAGCCTGGATATTATATTTTTTTTTATATCTCCCTATCTATCTACATACATCTCCGACAGATATTATTGAGTATATATATTCAATATATACTGAATTATATATATTCCGTAATATCTAATAATGTATTATATACAATATAGATTTTATATATATTTTTTATATATTTATATCTATCTCATATTTAGTATTTTCTTTTAGTCCATTGGAGGGGAGAAGTCCCAGGCTCCCCCACGCTCCCTGTTCCGGTTCGGAGGCCGCGGCTGTTCCGCAGCCGAGCAGCGCCCGGGGCGAGGGGGCTTTGCCGAGCCCCCAGCCCTTGGCTGCGCTGGCCCTGGGACCCCCCCCCCCATCTCCCACCACCGGGGCCAAGAGCACCCACACCCTGGCTCCATCGGGAACGAAATCTTGATTCTGCCCCAAACCCACAGCTTTGGGGTAAAGCCCTTCTGCCTCCTTTGCATTTAACAGAGACATCCCATTTTATATATATATGTGTATATACACACACATATATATGAATATATATTAAAAATAGAGTTATATTAAAAAAATATAATCTAATAATATATATAATAGAAATATATAGAGATATATAGACATATTATATAGAGAGATATACACATTTATATAGACAACTTATATAAGTTCTATATAAAACTATATAAAATATATCTACAGAGTCTCTATATCTATATAGAGGTTATATCTATATAGATACAGCTATATATTACACATTTAATATCTATTTCTATATAGAGATATATTCTATATATTGAAATATATATTAACTATAGATAATGTGTATAGATATATAAAGATATCTATATAGGTATAGGTATAGACAGACAGCGATATAGATATAGATATATAGATGTATAGATGTATAGATGTATAGATATATAGATATATAGATATAAGGCTATGGAGTTGGAGATATCTATATAGATATTTACCTATACCTATATACATATCTGTCCCTATATCTCTATACAGATATCATCAATAGATAATATATATTTCAATATATATAGAATACAAATTTTTATATATCCAATAATATATATTATACTATCATATATATACACATACATATATATGAAATAATATCCCAGCCTCACACCTCAAGACATCCCAATCCTAAAAACCCCAGCACACCAAGAGCACGCTCCAAAGAAGCAGCTTGTCCATGGATTTTGGTTCTCCTTGCCCAACCTGGGCTTCCCACACCCCGAACCCTCCCCGCTTCCCCAGGCACGGGCAGACGTCCCAGAGCATCACTCGTATGTTCCCAGCGCAGGGGTTTTCTGCCTCAAACGATACCTTAGAGAAATGCTTGGAAAAACACCAGTGGGGTGCAAAATAAAATATATAGGGGGAAAAAATACAACCCTCTTATGGCTATAATATCAATAAAATCCGACCAAACCCAAGTCGCGCACGGGGGCTGCCCACATCGGCTGAGCCTAAACACCTCTGGTTTAAGCACCAGTTTAAGAGGTTGAATCCCCCAAATCCTCCAGATATTTATTTTCTCGCTTTGCTGCACTCACTCGACCTGCTGAAGTGGTTACACACTCCGGCGCTCCTTGTTCCAAAGTCACCATTTATCAAGAGTTATTACCCGGTGGCATCTGACCCCCGGTATGTGAGCGGAGAGCAAGCAGGTAGCAGCTGCTGAGCAAATACAAACAGCTGCAGATTATAAAACATTTTATACTTTTATAAAGCAATACTAAAAAGAAAAAAGCCAGGATAAGAGGAGCGGAGCAGCGATGTGCGCAGCAGGACGCTTGCCTCTCTGCCAGTCCTTAGTGATGGTCAAGCCCCCAACGTGAGGGACCACGGACGCCGTACCTCCCATTAGGAACGTTCCCACTGGGATTTTTCAAGGATTTTGGCAGAGAGCATCAAAAAACATGATGCTGTTGGGGGCCTGAACCTCCCCCAATTTGTAGTTTTTGCATTTTTGATGTAGGAAAATGACCATCTAGATGGCCTCCAAGAAAAGCTTCTGTAGAACATTTGCTCAGGCTGCCAAAGCCCCAAGTGCCACCAGATTAATTCTCAACCAGGGGCTCAGCTTGAGCTCATTGGAGGCTTGACCATCTCTATTTTCACCTTCTGGGTGGTGGAGGTGTCCAAGCAGAGATGTCCCCAGCACCCTTAGCCTCCACGGAGGCTCTGCACCAGCCCAGCTCCCCAACTGGAAACCCTTCTAGCTAAAAAGTCAATGTCAATGGGGGTTACCCCCGCGGTGGGTTGTGATGGGCCCCAAAACCCCATCCTAAACAGCTCCATGGGGGGGTTCACTATTTATATTTCACAGAATCACAGGATGGTGGGGGTTGGAAGGGACCCTTCGGAGATCATCTAGTCCAACCCCTCTGCCAAAGCAGGGTCACCCAGAGCAGGTTGGACAGGAACTCATCCAGGTGGGTTTGGAAGATCTCCAGAGGAGGAGACTCCATAGCCTCTCTGGGCAGCTTGTTCCAGTGCTCTGGCACCCTCCAAGGAAAGAAGTTTTTCCTTGTGTTGAGATGGAACTTCCTGTGTTCCAGTTTGCGCCCACTGCCCCTTGTCCTGTCACCGGGCACCACTGGAGAGAGTCTGGCCCCATCCTCTTGACACCTGCCCTTTAGATATTGCTCAGCATTGATGAGATCCCCTCTCAGTCTTCTCTTCTCCAGACTGAACAGCCCCAGGTCTCTCAGCCTTTCCTCAGCAGAGAGATTCTCCAGTCCCTGGATCATCTCCATAGCCTCGGCTGGACTCTGTCCAGCAGTTCCCTGTCCTTCTTGAACTGGGGAGCCCAGCACCGGACCCAGTACTCCAGCTGTGGTCTCACCAAGGCAGAGCATAGGAGGAGGATAACCTCCCTTGACCTACTGGCCACGCTCTTCTTAAGGCACCCCAGGAGACCACTGTCCTTCTTGGCCACAAGGGCACATTGCTAGCCTATGGGCAACTTGTTGTCCACCAGCACTCCCAGGTCCCTCTCTGCAGAGCTGCTTTCCAACAGGTTAGCCCCTAACCTGTACTGGTCCATGGGGTTATTCCTCCCTAGAATAATTTTTATTTATTCCCCTTTAACCCGAGAAGTGGCCTCCTCCACCCTTCCCTCTCCAGAAACTGGACATGCAATTTTGCAGAGGGTTAAGCCCGAGGAATGCAGTCTGGGGCTGGTGGGACGCCCTCCCCATGGATGTTCACTCCATCGTGGGGAATTCCCGATGCAAACGCAATGGGAGAGGAGATGCCGCTCCCTGGGAAATGCTGGCGATGCTTTGCGGGGAATTTTGTCAGCTGAAAGCACACATCGGGTTCAGCTTTGGCCACATCTGTTATCTATTGAGTATTATTTATTAGAATATTTATGATATTTATTATATATTATATTAATTAGAAGATTTAGTATATTTATGTATACTATAGGAGCCATAAAATATTTAAAATTGAAGGCAAAATATGTTTTATATCAAAAAATGACGGCAGAATCTCAGCCCATACAGAAGAGTCAGGGGGGAAACTTAACTGCCCAACCTTCACCTGTAGGAAACCTCGATTTTCCTCTTAAGCCAACCCGTTGCTCCCAAGCAGTTGTGTAGCTCCAACAAATCCCCCAGTGTGTGTCCCCCTGCCCGTTAGTGACATCCGACACGGTGGTCCTGGGAAAAAGCCACTGGGGAGGCAGGCGAGGGGAAGGACGGCTATAACCGAGGGCAAGGAGCCATGCCAAACACCCCGTCGCTTTTCATCGGTGGCGGTGTCACAGCTCTCCGTTGAATTGTTACCCTAATGGAAAGGACGGCCTTTGGAAATGAACTGTATTGAGAAAAGAGGATAAAATTAATGAGATAATAGCTGGGCCAAGGACCTGAAGAATACGCCGGCCCCTCGACACGAGGGGCTTGTAATTCCCTTTCTGCCGCACAAGCCCGCGGATCTAAAGAGTCCTCCCGTCCGTCCAGAAGGCCCGCTCCGGCAGGAAATTTCATTAACGCTGGAAAATAGGAAAGGTATTAAGCGTGGATAATGAAGGCCAGAGTGCGAACAGTGCCTTAAGATAGTCTTCTTTCTAGCCTTTGTAATGGGAGGCATGAACTTTCCCTTCAAATCCATTTCTAATCCATTTGAAATACTACAGCAAATTATCTTCCCTTCAGCCCGAAAGCGGCCAGCCAATTTACTCCGAATAGAAGTGACAATGCTACAGAATTTATCGCCATAACCTTGACTACACAAGGTTGAGGGTTGTCTTTCCCCCACCCCCCTCCCCAGGGTGGAGAGGGGAAGAAAAATTTTTAATGAAAAGGGGGTAGACGAATGCTATAAAAATGTTTAAAAACAGAGTCAGGAGCTGTCGGAGGTCCAACACCGATGCCGGGACCAAGCGTGATGGGAAAATCGCAGTGACTTGCACTAAAAATGTTACAAGTGGAGGTCCTGGAATGATAAAACACTCTGTAGGTTGAGATCTGGGCTCTTCCCTTGCATCCCTCGGAGCAGCAGTAACTTTGCCTGAGTCCCGCAATTTCACATTGGTGCTTCATAGAAGTTCATGTTGACCAAGTCGGATTTTTCTTCTTCTCTTACCCATGGTCAAACACCCAGCTGCTGTGCCCTTCTTCCAATCTTCTCTGCTTGATGAACTTCACATCACTTGGGAAGTGGAAATGCTGGGTCCTTCCTCCAGCCTTTTCTACAAGACCAACTTCACATCACTTGGGAAATGGAAATGTTTCTTCCAATAGAGTGGTAAACCCAAAGCAAACACCGGACCAAGAAGGAGAAAGGGGCTGAGCAAGACAACGTGGAGTCAACGGTCAGTTGATGCCCAGCTCAACGCGCCTTCCTTGCCTTCAAACAGACCAAAGCTGCTCAAAATGGAAGAAAACCACCAAAAACTTCAGCAAGCGATTCTAACAAAATATGCTCCCTCTTAAATACAGGAAAAAAAAAAGCCAAAAAAAGAAAATAAAGGGGGAGATTTCCAAGCCAACATGGGAAGTGAGGATTAGCAACAAGAATAACTCATCCCGGCGCGCAGCAAGAGCTCACATTTATAATCCTCGTGCTACGCATGGGAGCGCGCACTCAACACTTGAGACCATCTGACCCAAAAACCCCACACAAGACCTGCATAAATGCACCTATATTTGAAATATTAGAGTATCTGATGTATATAAATGAAACACAAATCCAAGAGCAAAGCAAGAGCATCCAACGGCGTTTCAGCCAGCTGAATTGGAGAGGATTTTGGATTTCTTGGCGCTAACAGCAATACAAGTGGCTCTTAAAGGAAGGTTTTCTTTTACTACTGGATATCTTCTTCAGGCTTAGCTTATTTTATTTTTTAAAGTAATCCTTACATAGTAAGAAATCACATTTGCATGCTGGCATTTGATTCCAGAGGAAAGAGCGGATCATAAATGGGACAACAGTTATGGACAGCACCAGGGAGCGGTGAGGAAGGAGGGATCTCGTTCACCCCGAGTCTCCCAGGTGGAATGCAAGACTGTGATTTGGGAGAAATAGTACAAAAATAAATCACAATATCCTTGTTCCGTAGCATGCAGTAGAAAAAAACACAGGATTTGGGCTTAAATGTGTTCCTCAAACACACCAGCAACCCTCCGAGCTCCTGCACCAGTTCCCCTTGGAAGCCACTTCAATCTCCCATAATGTCTCTGTCCCCATCCACCAGCTGCTTGAGGACCCCAAACCCACAGAAGCAAAACCAAATAATTCCATTAAAATGTTTGATTTATGGACTTCTTATCAATGTCATTGCTTTCTTCTTAAAAATAAAAGGTCAAATCTCAAATAAACACTTTCTACTTTAAGACTTAATTTATTTAAAGAACCTGATTTGGATTACTGAAATAATTCAGTTCACTGACTATGTTATTTGAGGCTGAAAAAGTGATCGGAAATTGAAAAATAGAAAAGCACGTGTCTTCTTCCAATATACAAACATAAATACAGGGGATCCATTAGTTTTACATACACAGTGACCAGCAATAACCTGTTAATTTATCCATAAACAATTCTCTACTTTCAATAATTAGTTCTGATTGTGAAACAAACACTTGAAAAAACTATTTTAATTTGGTTCAATTGAAAGCTGAATTTCCATTCAAATGCAGCTTAATGTTAATCTCAAGAAAAAAAATAATCCAGCACAGATTTCATTTACCATTTTCAAAACCTGGGAAAAATTATGAACCTCAATGAGTACCTATTAAGCTACCTAATTGCCTAAATAAAGATGTACCTACCTAATAAATCCTCCTGACTTGTGAAAGAAAAATAGTTGCAAGTATATTACAATGGTTATCAACCAGTGAGAATCCAGAAAAACAGCTGATGAACAAAGACGGGAAACAAGACTAGACCTGATGATTGAAATCAAGGGTTTCCATCTCGTGGATTTAAATCCTAATTAACCTCAGCAATTAAATCAGAGTAAGCTGCGACGGTGCCATGCGGCCACATGGAAAGGGCTGAAATAATGGGGATGGGATCGCTCTCTTGGTGGGTAGCGCTGATGTATGATGGTGACCAACCATCATATGCAGATGACCAACCACCGTGACACAGTTGATTTGTGCCAGTTTTGGCAAGACTCATCTGCGGTGGCATGGGCCCCTCTCCTCCCTTGTCCCCGACCATCCTTCTCATCACCGTAGAAGCTGTACCACCAACAGCAAAGCCACCAGGAACATCAGCAAACAATACAAATTGCCTTTGAAACGTTTAATATTTTCTCCATCTATTTAAAAGCTTTCGGCTCCTCCTGCGTGCTGTTGCCAAAGCTATTATCACAGCCATACCTAAATGGATTTCTTCTTCACAGTTCAACCCATTACTTCATCCAGCAATCAAAACCATCGCAGTCACTTTTATGGCTGCATGTTGTATAAGAAACATTTGATTATATCTGCAATGCAGGGTTGTTGAGGGGTTTTCTGTGGTTTCGCCCAGTGGCAACATCCCATAGGGATGACACCTCTTCCTGGTCCTCACACAGGCTGGAGATGTTCCCTCCTCAAATAATTCTGCTTGGAAAGACCCAAAAATGAAAATATGATGGTACGAAGGTATGAAAATAATATCCCAAACTTTTTGCATGCCTTCTCAAAAGGCTATAAAACTTACATTTCACAGAATCATCAAATGGTTTGGGTCGGAAGGGACCTCTACAGGTCATCTAGACCAACCCCACACACACCATGGGCAGGGACATCTCCTACTAGATCAGGTTGCTCAAAGCCCCGTCCAACCTGACTTTGAATACTTCCAATGATGGGGCATCCACAGGTTCTCTGGGCAATCTGGTCCAATGTCTTTGTAAGACTTAAATATTTTTCAGTTCAGTTTCACCCAAAATGAAGTTGATACCAGAGCAACTGTGTCGTTCCTCATTGCAAAGGACCAGACCAGGCCATGAGAAGACAATGATATTTCTGAGCCAGCTGCAGGAGTGTGGGCAATGGGTTATATACAGCAATATCCAACACTTCAAACATCACAAGGTTTGAGAAACGAGATGGGACACCTCTGGGAAAGGCCCAGGCTTGGCAGCTCAGCAAGGGGGAATTACAGTGGTGGTGAACCCCAAAATCAGCTAATGTAAGTTTGACAAGCCCAAGCTATGGCCACGGGGTTCCTCTGCGTCCAGCTCTGTAAGCGTTTGGGGGCAAATATAAGCCCTGAAGCCCCCATCCCCAGGAGCCAGCCGGTAATCATTCTGGCCGAGAGCAGCTCCAAGTAGAGATGATGTGAACCAAGGTGTGAACCAAGGAAGCCTCTGCTGCAGGCTGGTAACAGCTGACAGAAGAGAAGAACCAGCAGAAATTCTTTGGCGTTCCTGAGCTGTTTCTAGGATTAGCTTCTGTTCTGCTTTTCTCCCGTTTTTCTCATCATTTTCTCTGGACGATTTTCCTCATTTGAAGAACCAGCAAAGGGACGAGATTCACACAGAGTCCTCGTGTCCAAGACACAGAAGGACAGGTCTCCATAAGCCACATCTTTGGGTTTTGATAGGTGAGATTTGACAGGTCTCCACTGGCTTCAAGCTTTTCACCCCGCTGTTAGTGCCAACTCTCCAAGGTAGGGTCACCCTACGGTGCATGCTGAGATGTTGGTGCACAGCCAAGCCCGTCAACTCAACCCACAGCTGATTTGGGGACAGTCCTGGACCCTGAGGGGCAGCCAACACATGTTCCCTCTCCACCCACCTCAAAAATATCTCAGCACCTGCTCCACCTGGGCTACAAGACTCATCCAACACCCTCTATTTTGATCACGGTTTTAAATATGTCACGATTTTGCTCTGCACAAGAGCCACGTTAGTCTTTCCTCACCACCCACACAGCCTGGGAGAAGAGTCAGAGGCAGAAATGTCCCCAGTGTCATAAATCCTGCTCCGAGCTGGGGATTAAAACCGAGAGCATTAGGCCTGTAAAAAAGCCTAATTAAGCCTGCAGAAAAAAAGATACAGTTTGGGCTACACATGGTTCATAAGCAAGCCAGGAGCCAGCTCATGTCTTCCTTTCCCCGAGAGCCCCAAGCAGAAGCACGAGCCAGGGGAAGCATGGTGCTGCCCTCGCACAAGGGACTTCACTGGCCAAACCATGCAACCGAGTGGCTTTCACAGAATCACAGAATGGTTTGGGTTGGAAGGGACCTTAAAGATCACCCAGTTCCAATCCCCCTGCCATGGGCCCCGTCCAACCTGGCCTTGAACCCCTCCAGGGATGCGGCAGCCACAGCTTCTCGGGGCAACCTGGGCCAGGGGCTCACCACCCTCACAGTAAATAATTTCTTCCCAATATCTCATCTAAATCTCCTTCTTTCAGTGTAAAACCATTGCCCCTCGTCCCATGGCTCCCCTCCCTGCTCCAGAGTCCCTCCCCAGCTTTCCTGGAGTCCCTTGAGGGACTGGCAGGGGCTGGAAGGTCTCCCCGGAGCCTTCTCTTCTGCAGGCTGAACCCCCCCAGCTCTCTCAGCCTGTCCTCCCAGCAGAGGGGCTCCAGCCCTCCCAGCATCTCCGGGGCCTCCTCCGGCCCCGCTCCAACAGCTCCGTGTCCTTCTGCTGTTGGTGGCCCCAGAGCTGGAGGCAGCACTGCAGGGGGGTCTCCCCGGAGCAGAGCAGAGGGGCAGAATCACCCCCCCTCACCCTGTTGGCCACGCTGCTGGGGATGCAGCCCAGGCAACAACCGGCTTTCTAGGCTGCAAGCACATATTGGTGGCTCGTGTCCAATTCTTCATCCACCAACACCCCCAAGTCTCCACAGAGCTGCTCTCAATCCATCCATCCCCCAACCTGTTTTGATACTGGGGGTTGCCCTGACCCACGTGCAGGACCTTGCACTTGGCCTTGTTGAACTTCATGAAGTTTGCACTGGCCCACTCCTCCAGCCTGTCAAGGTCCCTCTGGTTGCCATCCCTTCCTGCAAGTGTATCATTATTTATTCCCACTGGATTTACTGCCATTGCTCTCTTGAAGGCATTCCATCCCCACGCTGGTTTTCTCTGTCATTCCTCACTTGCCTCCAAGAAAAGTCACAGCAAAGGTTTCACGCTGCGCTTGGCCAGCCCTGCAGCGCTGGGCTCACAGTCTTGGTCACTTGGCGAGGGTGAACCCATGTGCCAGGGAAAGCACTTTAAACCATGCCAGGATTTTACGAAACACAGAGGACATACAGTTATCGCCTTAAGGAGCGTACAGCAGTCTTACAGAGAACTCTTCTCCCTGCCCAAAATCACTCCTGTTTGCTAAATCACTGCTATTGTTTGCAACCCCATTCAGTCCTGAGAGAGATGAAGAGCCTGGCCACAAAACCAGCTCCACATGCCATGGAGAATGGAGGGAAGCATCTGCCTCATGAACTGCTGCACTGAAGGACTGGTGTGGCCAGGAGGGAAGGGCAGGGATGGATCAGGCCCTCTTTAAGTTCCCTTCCAACCCAAACCATTCTATGGTAACGCACCACGCCGTGTGAACTAACACAGACACCCCAAAACCATTGGTACAGGTACGCTCACCAATTTCATTAAGCCAGCTGAAATCGTTTGCATAGATATTACACAGAGAAAGAAATCCCAACAGCAGACTGGGTTTCAAGTCACTTAGGATGTCCCCTTTCCATTTAATTAGGTGTAAAGATCCCGGCTTTGGTTGCATTGGCCCAATTGCCCATGTAGCCCAACTTCAGAGGGGTGATTTGGCAATTAGTCATTTCCAACCATAGACTGAGCCTCACCTGATGTCTCAACCCCAGCTCCTCAAAGAAAGGCGCTGGCAGGTTGAGCACCAACGTCTACCCTGAGGCTGTATCTGCTTATGGTACCACTTGTTGGCCAACGACCTCCAAAGAACATGGGAGAGGTCAATGGCTTGAACAGCAACAATGAGTTGAAAGGAACGAATAACCTCAAACATCCCAGGGCATATTCAGCCTCCCGACGACTGAGTTTCCTCTCCAGCCCCTTCATTTTCAATTATTATGCAAGACAGCAGCACGTCAATAGCCTTTCTGCCACCTCTGCAATCTTCCTGCTGTTATTCCCTCTGCCGGCAGAGCCTCACACAGCCTCAACTGTGTATTTAGGCGGTTGGAACTAGATGATCTTTAAGGCCCCTTCCAACCCAAACCATTCCATGATTCTATGATTCTATGACGTCACCTGGCCGCTGACCCAACACAGGTGGAGCAGCGCAGAGCCGATCCATGGATGAAACGCTGCTCTCCGCTGGTAGTTTCCTGACTCACAGAACCTCCTGGTGCAGTCAGAGAGGATTATTGTAGACTGATATTGACTGAGGGATTAATTACCTGGGGATAACAACAGAGTTTTCCTGTTAAATTTGAAAGTTTTGCTAATGCCCATGAGTTTATAGAATCATAAAATCATAGAATGGTTTAGGTTGGAAGGGACCTTAAAGATCATCCAGTTCCAACCCCTACCTTAATTGGCATCTCCTTTTCTAACGCAACACGAATTGAGTAACCAGACACTGGTGACAGAGGGACAAACAAAAAGCCATTGGCTGGTACAGGCACAGAACTCATTTAAGATCATAATTGTTACTAGATGCATTGAAACCCCTGTCCCTAAATCAAGGTTAAATAAGATTTCCCTGGTGCACTGGGGTCATCCTGGCCTTAGCACAAGGGTGAATTTCATCCGTATTGGGCAAACACAAATGTCTCCGCTCCAGGATCATTTTTACCTCCACGTGTGCCGCTGCATCAGCAGATTTACTGAGTGCTGTGGCTCTTCCCATCCTGATGGCAAGGACAAGGAGACGGGAGAGAGGATTGTTCACCCCTTCCCTTGGGGCTTTTTGGCTGCAGGACGTGCCCTGCTAAGATCACCGCCCCAAAGGTCAGGGAATCTCCATCCGCCGGCACTACAGGAATGCAGGCATACATCCAAATTAAACAGTCATTTAAAATCACTTCTGACCTCTCCTAGGAGTCTTATGATTTGTGAGAGCCCTGAAGCACCAGAAAGCACCCAAAGCCACCCCAACGTGCTAGTTGTCCCTCTATATCATACGTACCCTGTGAGATATATCAGCCATCCATCTCATTTCTTGCCATAAACCTTCTAGACCCGTGACCAGCTCCAGTACGGATTTTCCTTCTGCACTTTCCACAGAATCACAGAATGGTGGGGGTTGGAAGGGACCTGCGGAGATCATCTAGTCCAACCTCCCTGCCCAAAGCAGGGTCACCCAGAGCAAGTTGGACAGGAACGCGTCCAGGCAGGTTTTGAAGATCTCCAGAAAAGGAGACTCCACAATGTCTCTGGGCAGCCTGTTCCAGTGCTCTGGCACCCTCAAAGTAAAGACGTTTTTCCTCATGTTCAGATGGAATTTCCTGTGTTCCAGTTTGTGCCCATTGCCCATTGTCCTGTCGCCGGGCACCACTCAAAAGGGTTCCACACCCCTGTCACATCAGCCTCACCCGTGCAAAGGTGCCCGTCTCCACCAGCTAAATGCATCTTTGCTGAGCTGCCAGTAGGACAATATTACTCTCGGCAGGATGCCGCTTCTGCCTGTAATTAATGTTTCATCATCGTTCCTGAGAGCAAACAGCTGCTGCGGTCTCAATCACTCATCTTCTTGTGGCTCTCGCTTTCCTAAAGGGCGGCTGGCATTACACCGGCCTCTTATTTGCTATCTTCATCCACAACCTTCTCCCGTGGTCAACAACAGCTCGGTTTGTTTTGCTACCTCATGACCAGAGGGTTTCGGCCAAAATGACGGCATTGAAACTATTTGCCAGGATTTTAGTTTCACAGGGATTTCTACACGGTGCTTCTGGCCAAGACTGTGTCTCCTCCAATGATTCAGTGGACTCTTGTGTTCAGGTAGGGACTAAGCAGGTTTTTGCTGAGGTCTCCTGCTCTGCTGGCTACTCTCTCCCATTTCACTGCTTCCCCTTTCTTCACAATTTCTGAAACGCTGCCTAAATAATCCACAGCTTCAGTTCCCCCTTCATCCTACATCTCCCTGGTTGTTTCAGTTCCTTATGCTTAGGCTCTTGCATGCCTCTTCCCCAGAGCTTCCAGGCGGTTAGATACCTCCTCCCCATCTTTCAGAAGTCCATCTTCAACCCTAGCCAAAACCAGCTCTGCTCACTCCCAGTTCATCTGACAGTCCAACTCGAAACCACCGTGCTTGGCTTCTCTCCAGCCAAGAGTCCGATCCCACCGATGGAGAGCCATGGAAGGATCTTCTGACACATTTCAAAGTTACTCAAGTTCTCCAGTGAAGTTTCCACTTAAAAACTTCTCCACTGCAATGTTGGCTGGAAGAAAAGACAAAAGAACTGTTCTAGAAGATGTGATTGCCCAGATGAAGCTGTTTTCAAGGTAGGTCAACTTTCAGTCTAAAACCCATGACAGCGGCCCGTTAAACCGCTTAAGCTAAGATTGAGAATGGAAATGCTGACAACCTCTAACACACAGCTTTCCAACCCGCCGCTCTAATGCTGCAGCAGATCAGTAATTATACCAGGAAGACCGGGGACCATTGTCCCATTAATTAGATTCCTTTTACCCCCATGAGCTCAGACGATTGGACAAAGTTCATTACGGTTTAATTCTGATTAGCTGAAATGGATCTCTTTCAACATCCGAGACAGGCAGGTGTTACCAGCTTTAGCACCTAAGTCGTGTTCCAGCCAGGCGCCCACGCTGAGAGTGACACTGTTTAGGCAGCGCCAGGTCCCACATCCACGTGGGATGGGACATTAATGCTTATCCCTCCGAGGCAGCATCCTACCACCCTCGGTGATGGGCTACAGAGCCCTTGAAAACGAGAAGGAAAGCGAGAAGAGGTCATAGACATTCTCCCAGCCTGGCACAGAAGTGATAACTCCTTCATCTGCTCATATCGGAGCCTCGTAAAAGGTATTTCAGATCTTTGTATGTGCTCCAAACGCGGCAATATCGCACCTTCCTTTTTCTAACGCACAGATCTGTAGGAAGCATCGTGCACCGTCACCGCTCAGGTTGAAACACGGTGCATTTCCGTACAGCCGGCGTTTCCTGCATTTTGCATTGCCGAGTAGATCGACGATCGAGTTCTATCCGCACCGTGCAAAGCATAAGCTGATTTTGGAAATCCTAAACAACAGGCTCAACCCACAAGGCTGATTTCTGAGATTCAAAGCTATTTCGATGCTGCATCTGTACCAGCAAGGGTATGACGGTGGCACCACCGGCTAATTCCAAAGCTGCCCGAGCCATCTGCACCACCTTCAAACTCAAAAAAACCCCCAACTTTGAATATTTTCCAAAATAATCAGCCAAATCCCACTCAAGGCTTTCCCTCCCACCTGCTTTCCAAAAATACCTGGCATGATTGCTTTTTCCAGAGACGGTTTCTTTTTAAACACTCTTTTTCTCACGCAGGAAATAGTAATGCCACTAAGAAGAGCAAGAACAGCTGAGAGATTTTAATTAAAGCAAACTAATATCTCAGTCATGGAAAAGCGTGCGTCAGGCACTGACTCAGCATGGAAGAGGTTAAAGAAGTTCAACGGGGCTGCGCTAAGGGGAATTATCCGCTGAGAAAACACCAGCTCCTGGCCGGCTCTGGAAAGCCGCGTGCCCACGGCTATCGGGGCTTTTCCTAGGGATAGATACGTAGCCGCGGCAATGCAATATTTAAAATTAAATTCAATTTACCTACCAAGGCACAGAAAACAGTGTATAAATGCTTTTTCTGATTTATTTTTTTTTCCCCTAGAGAGTTGCTTTTGCTGCCTTTATGTTATCCTAAGGAACAAATAACAAACTCATGTTTCTACTGCAGGCTTATTTCTCTAAATTTAAAGCAGGGAGTTGTTACATATCCAGGTCTATACCCCAAATTGTGGCTTTTCAGCATCTTTTACAAGCTGACCCACAAACCAACTGGAGCAACATTGTCAGCTTCTAATTCCTGAGAGCGTGAACTCTTGGCTTCCCTGTAATCAAAGGATCCAGGTAGTAAATACATTAGTGTAAGTGTTGCGTATGCCTGGATAAGTATATATACTTAG
Source organism: Fratercula arctica (assembly GCA_947846985.1). Lineage (NCBI taxonomy): Eukaryota > Metazoa > Chordata > Aves > Charadriiformes > Alcidae > Fratercula > Fratercula arctica. The sequence continues at coordinate 164,019,189 of CANTUZ010000002.1, forward strand.
ATATATACATATATATTTTATAAATATATATACACATATATTTTTTATAAATGTATACATGTATATTTTATAAATACATGTCTATACAGAATTTAGATCTACTTCCAAGTCAAAGAATAAAAGGTCTGACACGTCTGAGAGCGTCAGTATATAAGATACTCACCGGGCAGACACTGCTCGGACTCGGAATATAGTGTAATGTATAAAAATGATTCAAAGGCAGCCATCAAGGGGCAGTGTATTGGTTAGCAATACTAATTGCATTGCCTACATTACAAATGATATTGCTCCATTATTAAAGGGTCGGGACTATTTTATGTGCTCACATCTATTCAATTGGTATTTCGATCAATGGATGCATTACAAGCTTTCCCTTTAAGAGCCTAATAAACAACAAGATGGAAAGGAAAATTCGCCGTAAGATGACGCTTTTAAAAATCCATTTCAAGGGGAGCTATCGGGACTTTGTAAAGCAGGTTGCAACCGAATCAAAAGGCTGGAAATTAAGAAGTTGAGAAGGTCGTGCGAGCCCTGCCTAGAAGGACTGGGGGTGTTGGTGGATGAAAAGCTGGCCACGAGCCGGCACCATGTGTTGGCACCCCAGAAACCCCCCGCAGCCTGGGCTGCATCCCCAGCAGTGTGGGCAGCAGGGCAAGGGGGGGGTTCTGCCCCTCTGCCCCGCTCTGTGACACCCCCCTGCAGTGCTGCCTCCAGCTCTGGGGCCACCAACAGCAGAAGGACACGGAGCTGTTGGAGCGGGGCCAGAGGAGGCCCCGGAGATGCTGGGAGGGCTGGAGCCCCTCTGCTGTGGGGACAGGCTGAGAGAGCTGGGGGGGTTCAGCCTGGAGAAGAGAAGGCTCCGGGGAGACCTTCCAGCCCCTTCCAGTCCCTCAAGGGGCTCCAGGAAAGCTGGGGAGGGACTCTGGAGCAGGGAGGGGAGCCATGGGACAAGGGGGAAGGGTTTTAAACTGAAAGAAGGGAGATTTAGATGAGATCTGGGGAAGAAATATTTTGTGATGAGGGTGGTGAGCCCCTGGCCCAGGTTGCCCCGAGAAGCTGTGGCTGCCCCATCCCTGGAGGGGTTCAAGGCCAGGTTGGATGGGGCTTGGAGCAACCTGGTCTAGTTGAAGATGTCCCTGTCCAGGGCAGGGGGTTGGATTAGATGATCTTTAAGGTCCCTTCCAACCAAAACCATTCAATGATTCTATGATTCTCCCCAAGCACAGGACCATCCTCCAAATGCAGCGTGTCAGAGAAAAGACAGGGTACGGTTTCACCCCATTAAAAACCTCAACTCTTGGGGTTCCCAACAATCATCCTGTGACCAGAAACGAGGCATAAATTTTTTATATTTACTATATACATATTGGTATAGACCAGTGTCTCATTGACATGCACTGTGCAAAGCCCCACGTGAGGAAAAGGCTTCACCAGCACCAAAAAATCCCAGCGCCGAGCGAGCAAAGCCAGGATCCACTCCAGCACTGGCTGCCTCATAGACTGGAGTGACAATAAGCCAGAGTCAAGTCGTGCCTAAATTAATGTGGATATTTCCTAGAGCTTTCCTGTACCTTGGGAAGCTCTGTTCCAGCTTTCACGGAAGCAACAAGGAAAAAGCATCCGCACATTAATTGTGAAACAGCATCTTGCTGACAACACTCAGCATCCCTATGTGCACGCTCACCGTTTCCAAACACAGAGTCCCCTTAGATCAGGCCAGAGAAATAGGAAAACTGATACCAATTAGGATGAAAATCACCCGCTTGGGCTCAGGATCTGGCCTCTAAAATCAACTGCTTGGTGGCATCATCCTGAGGAAACCTCACCGTTAGGCTCAGAGGAGTTTCTGAGCGTTTCTACTAACTCTGAGATAGCTCTGCTGGTTAGAGAGCTTAAAAGAGACCTCTTACAGAAAAACCCACTGCCACGTGGCACGTTTCAGCCACAACGGTCATCTACCAGCCTCCTGGGGAACCTCATCTGCGCCGAGCTGTCAGCACATTAAATCTCAGCGCGGTGACAACTCCATAGGTGCCGAGACAACCACATCATTTCTGTGCGCCTCTCGGACTGATTTATCAGGTACCTAGAAAAAAAAGCACCTACGTTGGACATATAGGCAGGGCAGGCATGCCATATCTTTCCGAGGTGTTTGGATCATCATCTGCCAACATCGTCACTCATGTACAGCTTCTAGATAAAGCCCCAGCAGCGAGAGCATCATCTGCACACTTCCGAACAGCACAGAGCTGCCCTTAATCAAGGACCGTGCAGTGAAATTAGGAAAAGAGGGGTCCAGCACAGAAGTAAAATGATGTGCAAAATGTTTGGGGTGTTCGTTGGGAAATACGGGCTGCAAACCTACATCAGTTCCTGATGCAGAATGCAGAGACATCTCTAATAAAGTTGCTCTGTTATATAGGATTTTGCCGGCTCCGAGGTGTAAAATCCACCAGTCCCCCCATTTCAGCACATGGGTGTTACGAAGCGACGTGTGTTCAACGTGTGTGCGAAGACCGAAAAAATTCACTGTTGCTCTCTCATTAAAACTAAATTAGCCTTCTGCCTTCCCCACGCAGGACTCGTACAGAGCTGTCTCCCTCTGCTGGCACCAGACCCAGAGCAACTCACAGCACCAGAATAAAAAAAAAAAAATATATGGGGAAAACTTCCTAAATAAACCCAAAACTGGCATCCGACTCATGGCACTGACAAGACCCTCAAGAGATAGGTTAACGTGGGATGTAACTCACTTCTAAGGCATCATCATCCCCTTCTCGACATCACCCTGCTCTGTGCAAAGCTGGATGAAAAAGGATTTTAATGATGCTCTAAGGCACATGCTCGCAAGCAGGCAGGTATGAATTTGGCACCTCTAGCTCATTTTTCCCATGGAAAGGTTTCCCAAGGACAAGGTTTTGGTCCTTTTAAGGATGGGGATAACCACCCCCATCCCAGGACTCCAAATACCTTGGCTATGTTTGAGCAAAACCGAAAACTGTCATCTTTCAAACCAAGGGTGGACCTAACGCCTGACTGAAATGAAAAGGAAACAACCAAACAGATGTGATTCCAACTTTATAAAGCACTGACCCCAGCACAAAGGGAAAAAGCAACAGCTGGAAGAGCTGAGATGTTTTGTCGCACCCCACGGCATGCAAAAGCTGAAGGGACACCTTCCCTGGGTCTCACCAGGCTTTCCTGAAGAAGTTGTGAAGGCCACCTTCTCCGGCAGTGACAGCATTGGGGAAAACAAGTCCTCACGGTGCTTACCCGACCTTCTTTCCCTTTTTTTCACAGATGGGAAATGATGGCACAGCTTTCCCCAAATCAGCCTGGGAACAATGACACAGACACCCAACAGCAAAGAGCTGAGGGATCTGCCATGGGTTCCCCAGGATATGGTGGAAAGGCCACTTCACCATGTGCAGATGCGTGAAGCCAGTACCCTAATGAAGATTTTCTTCCACATCATTAGAAAGTGTTTTACTTCCCCTTGCCCAGCCCAAAATAATCACGTTAAAAATATATGTGGTCAGAGGACCGTAAAAGACCACACAGCCATGGCCAGGACCAAGGAGGGAAGAAATGAAATGCATGATTCCAGCAGCAGAGCAATTACCTCCCATTCTGGATCCTTTCGAAATCAATATTAAGCCGCTAAAACTGATTAAGCCAAGTCTAGTGGTGTCCCCAAAGAGGCGACACGAATTGGGAAAGGCGTGGGCTGGGGGTATCGCTCCTTTCCCTGTCCCCAATGGAGACAACCACAACTTGCCCCCAACGAGAGCCAACATCGTCACGACCGCGTGCCACTGCCTGGGTGAGGGTCTGGGGGAGGAAGGAAAGCAGAGCCTGGAGAAGAAGACAGCGAGATGGCTATAATTTATACTCTCCTGCCTATACTTTATGGCTTTCTTAATTCGGCTCCTGCTACTATTAATGTAGTTAATGTTGAGATTATATCTATTTTCTGGCGTCAGGCAGTGATTTATTCAAGCCATTTTTCCGGTGCCGGCTCCCACGCTGTTAAATCAAGCGACTTGCCAATTAAGTGCTGACTGGGGAAGTGGATGCAATCTTAACAGATATCTAACCGCAAATTAAACCGGGTGTTTCTTACGCCTTGCAGTGTGCAAGGCCAAACCGCTGAACCTTGCTGAGCTGGGAAAAGAGAAAATAAAAACAACCCCCAAAACAAACAAGGGGGGAAAAAAAGCCACCACTAATTCGCAGAAGAAAATAAAGAAGTCGCCTTTCCTAGCAGTATGGTGCTCATCACCCAAACCTTGGGTGCCTGCTACTTTACGGACTCAAGCTTGGGACAACCACCACCCAGCAGTGAAAACCAGGCAGCAGAGAGGAGCACGGGGCAGAAAATTCGAGGGTGGGTTTGGAATCTTCCATTCTGTGGAGCAAACACAGGAGTCGGAGCTCTTTGACCCACCAGATCTCCCAGGCTTCACGCAAGAACGAGCCATCTCAGGCTTGCCACAGCTGAATCCAACCACCTGCCCTGGGCTGATTTTTTATGTGAATTCTCAAATACCTCAGGATGTCCTGGTGCCCCAAGAAATGATTTTTCATGATCAAGAACAACAATGCCCAGAACCACAGAATGGTTGAGGTTGGAAGGAGCCTCTGGAGGACATCTGGTCCAAGCCCCTGCTCAAGCAGGGCCACCAAGAGCTGGTAGCCCAGGACTATGTCTCGATGTTTTTTTTTTTTAATATCTCTAAGGAAGAAGACTCCCACCCCAAAGGCTTGGGAGGTTCTAGGGGTCCCCAGCACCTTGGTGGGACTGGTCAGGGTGCATCAACTACCCAGGGCTTGGTAGGACCAGGACACATCATCACCTGCTCCCATCGACTCCGTTCTTCCCCCTAACACAGCTCCTCATGCAAAGGGGGTACCAAAATGCCCGTTGCAGATCCCAGAGAATCTTCATCAGCATCCAAACACAGTCACAGTTGGCAAGGAGGACAGAGCACGGTGCAGAGAAACATGTCCAAGAGGTTCCCCTTTGGTAGGTGACCACCAGGAACCACAGAAATGGCTCAAAACCTGTTCTCCTGCTTTCACGAAGAGGCAATGACAGCTCTGCTGCTTCCCAGCCTGCGACTCGACCATTAGCAATGCTTCCCTGCATCTATTATTTGCCTCGAGAGCTATAATGAAAAGCAATCCACAAAACTAAGCGCTATTATTAATAATTGTGAAGAGTTGTTGTGATAACAGCTCATGATAAGTGGTGAGCGTTTTTATGTTCCTTGAATATTGAGCAGGCGCTAAAAAAAAAAAAAATAATTAAAAAATAAAAAGGGAGGAGAAAGCCAATATATACTTATAGAGCAGTACAGAAATTCCACCGATCCCCACGCTTGGGCTGTACCTATACCAGGAATTAAATCAAAGGACAAGAATAAACAGGTAAGACGCTGCTATGTGTCCTGACAGGCAAAAAGCGACCTACAGGGAGGACTGGAGCAATTCTTGCCAGCTGCTGAAATTCAATCTAAGGGAAACGCCATCCAGGGCTCCCATCATAAATACTCAATCAACAAGGACAAATGACTTTGCAAGCCTCCATCGCAATAAAAGGATCGTGTTCCTGGGTGGCACAAACGAGAGCGACGGCCTGGCTTTGCGGTATTAAAGGAAAGTCTCCTGCTTGCTACCTCGCTTTGGGAAGTCCAAATTGGTTCCCAGGTGTAGGAGATAAACCATACCAACAGGATGCAAACTGACTGATCTGGGCTGCATCCCCAGCAGCGTGGGCAGCAGGGCGAGGGGGGGAGGATTCTGCCCCTCTGCTCCGCTCTATGGAGACCCCCCTGCAGCGCTGCCTCCAGCTCTGGGGCCTCGGCACAGGAGAGACACGGAGCTGTCGGAGCGGGGCCGGAGGAAGCCCCGGAGATGCTGGGAGGGCTGGAGCCCCTCTGCTGGGAGGACAGGCTGAGAGAGCTGGGGGGGTTCAGCCTGCAGAAGAGAAGGCTCCGCGGAGACCTCATAGCAGCCTTCCAATCCCTAAAGGGGCTCCAAGAAAGCTGGGAAGGGACTCTGGAGCAGGGAGGGGAACCATGGGATGAGGGGGAACCGTTTTTAACTGGAAGAGGGGAGATTTAGATGGGATATCAGGAAGAAATTCTTGGCTGTGAGGGGGGTGAGCCCCTGGCCCAGGTTGCCCCGAGAAGCTGTGGCTGCCCCATCCCTGGAGGGGTTCAAGGCCAGGTTGGACGGGGCTTTGAGCGATCTGATGCAGCAAAAGACATCCTTGCCCAAGGCAGGGGAGCTGGACTAGGTGACCTTTAAAGGTCCCTTCCGACCCATAGCATTTGATGATTCGATGATTTTACAGAGCAATTAAAAATCTTAAAGTGGTTGAAGCGCACAGAGATGACTTCAAGGAGATGTGAGGAAGCTGGTTCTCAACTTCTGTCGGTCTCCGGTGGAAGCTCTGCCTTGCTCCCAAACTCCCAGTGCCTGCCATGTGCTGCGATGCCACATGATCATCCTATCGTCACACACAAATTACGTCCTCAAATATCGGCAAGGAATACTTCAAGCAGGACTTCAGAAACTCCTTTTCAATTAAAGTATTAAAATAATACGCATTCATCTTCAGTAATAGGTAACCCAAGAACCTGATGAGGATATTACTTGCAAGGTTTGCAGGAAAAAGGATAAATTCTTTGAATTTAGCAGACAAAAATCCACTCGCACAAAGGCATTCTGGCAAAGCCATTCGCGGTCACCTTCACCGCAACGGTCCCGATCATACTGCAACACATTGGTAAGATTAGCTATTAAACACTCCGGCGGCTTGGGCTGGCAAGTTTGAAATATGCAAGCAGTCTAAAAATCTACTGATTATTGTAAAGGTAGTTTACTACCACCCTTAAAGCTGCCCTAAAAGTGGTATTTAAACCAGTGTTTAATTATGTAAATTGGCTACATGGCAGCATGCACAGCAGTGGAGTTTTAGTTCCTTCTTTTCTGATTTCCAGTCTCATCCAGGTTCTTTTTGGCGACATCATCACTTATTTTCGGGGAAGTCCACCAAGGGTTAAGTGCTGCGCAAAGTGCAACGTGAAGAACGTCTCTGACCCGTGAGATACAACATCGTAACTCACTCGTCACACCAGGTTCTTGGCCAAATACTCTGCTCCATTGACAACGGATTTTAAATCACATATTAGCATTGATCCAATTAATGCAGCTCTTGCTAAACCAGAAGATTTCTGAGTCTTCTCCCAGCTATTGCGTATTCTTGTTGCATTTAAAAGGGGGAGAGAACTTGAGGCCAATCTGAGCCTCTTCCCATCTTGAAGGCTCTTTGCAACAAGCAGCTGGTTTCTTTTCCACCGATTAACGCTTTTTATCTTTCCTGCCCAGCTGCTTAACCCCAAAATCTGACAACGCTCAACTGTTCCGTGTGGGGATGCTCCCCTAGGTGTGAATTTTTTACTTTCTTTCAAATCCCATCAGGACATCCTGCATCCACCCTTGTCCCACTCTCCACCACCTCAGGATAGACAAGCTGGAGAAGAAGCCTGTCCTGATTTTGCAAGTGGCATATGGACATGAAAGTCTCATGTCCTTCTATTGAGGAGATGCCAGGAGGAGCACGGCAAGGAGCACGCACTCCAAAGGGCTCAACTGGAGACTGTAGTGATCGAAAGATCCAAGAATGGGAAGGGAAAGCCCCTACAAAATCAAATGGGCTCATCTATGGATGGGCAGCATCTCCAGCCCAGAGCCCAACCACCACCAGCTTGCAACTGAGTCCCTGATGGCATCTAAGAAAACTTCCGAAGGCTTATTTAACCCCATCCCTACAAGGATACGCTTCAACACCTCCGTGCAACACTGAAGCAACACTTTGTGAGTTGACTGAGCTGGTTACACCTAGAGCTTTGCCATGAGAATACCCATCACCTGTAGAAGGCCCCAAGCGACCAGCTTCTCCACAGTTAATGAGACCCTTCTACCATTGCTAATGACATTGGTCAGGCTTTGTTCCCCCTCTCCCTCTTCCCACAGCTCTTTTCTTGTTCCTCAAGACACACGTAAGTGGATCCTTTGATTTCAGGCAATACCCAAGGACCCAAAGGTGGGAGAAGGCCAGGACATGTCGCTTTCAACAGTGCAGGGACGAACCACCTCCATTTCTCCCAGCCGTCATTCCCCAGCTCCGTCACGGCTGAAGAATCAGAGAGAGAGACCTACATGTCTCAAAATGAAAAAAAAAAAAATAAAAAAAATGCAAAATCCTTTGAAACCGGCTCCAAATTAAGAGCTGCATCGAGGCTGTCAAGCCCCTGCTAGCTGAGTCTACAGCACCTTCCGTGCGAAAAGGGAGCTTAGCCCATTTATTAGAATGATGAAAGCAAAGGGATCTAAAAATTGCACTCCTTCGTTAATGAGCAGCCGAAGGGATCGGTAAGCATAATTTCAGAGGCTAGTAATATTTTATATAATCGCCGAGTGGTTTAAATTGAAAACCCCCAACTGAATCAATATTTACTGCATTGAAACGAAATGAATAGTAATAAGTCACTAAGCTCCCTGTCCTGTTTCATAAAATAAAAAATTATAAAAATGAGCACAGGCGCAGAGCGACTATCACATTAACTTTTACGGCACTTGGGGAGTCATAACCGACTGTTCTCATAAAATAAAATTTTAAAAAACCTGCCGGAGGAAGCCTTGCTTCAGCATCGCAAACAGAAAAAAAAAAAAAAAGGCAAAATAGGAACCGAGAGTTTCACAAACGCAGGCAAAAAGTCTCCCAGCAGCCCAAAGCTCCGCTCCCGCTGTGGGCAGCGCACTTTCAGTTGCTTCCTGAAGCGATTCCCACCCGATTTCCCATGGAGGTTCTGCTGAGAAACCCTCCCAGTCAGACCCCAGCATCCAGAGCACTTTGGGCAGGGCGATGCCACAGCTCTGGATTCGGCCAACGCAAACCTTGGTCTCTGGGATGGTCATCCTCCCCCTCTGCTCTGCCCTGGTGAGGCCACAGCTGGAGTACTGGGTCCAGTGCTAGGCTCCCAGTTCAAGAAAGACAAGGAACTACTGGAGAGAGTCCAGCTGAGGCTATGAAGATGATGAGGGACTGGAGCATCTCTCTGATGAAGAAAGGCTGAGAGACCTGGGGCTGTTCAGCCTGGAGAAGAGAAGACTGAGAGGGGATCTCATCAATGCTGAGCAATATCTAAAGGGTGGGTGTCAAGAGGACAGCGCCAGACTCTTTCCAGTGGTGCCCGGTGACAGGACAAGGGGCAACAGGCACAAACTGGAACACAGGAAATTCTGTCCTTACTTTGAGGTGCCAGAGCACTGGAACAGGCTGCCCAGAGACACTGTGGAGTCTCCTTCTCTGGAGATCTTCAAAACCCTCATGGGTGCATTCCTGTCCAACCTGCTCTAGGTGACCCTGCTTTGGGCAGGGAGGTTGGACTAGATGATCTCCAGAGATCCCTTCCAGCCCCCACCATTCTGTGATTCTGTGATTTTCCCTTCCATTTTCAAGCCAGGTCATGCGATCTGTGTAGGGGTGGGAGTGATGGAGATCCACAGGCAGGTGCCCACCGTGATGCCCTGGGCCTGGGGAGCAGGTCCAGGCTAAGGGCAGCATTGCCCAACATCACCCTACCCAAACACAAACCCATCGACAATAAAGGATTAGCCTCCATGATTACAAGCGGCGACAGCACACCTTGTTAGTCCTAATCACTCAGCTTCATGAGTTGTCCAAGGAGGTCTTTTTTTCAACCCCCTTATTCATCAGGGTTTTTCTTATTCTTAAAGCCCTGGGAGTTCAGAACAACATCATGGCCAAAAGTGTAACTAAAAGAAAACACATTTCTATAGCACCTTCAATAGAGGACACCCAGATCCACATACAAATGCTACATTTCAACACTTCCACCAAGGAGAAAACCGTCCACCCATCATCTTACATTGTGGAGAACCAAGGTCAGGTTGGACAGGGCTTTGAGCAACCTGATCTAGTTGAAGACATCCCTGCCCATTGGACTAGATGATCTTCAAAGGTCCCTTCCAACCCAAACCCTTCTATGATTCGATGATTCGAAGCTCCTAAAGAACATTTAGGTGGTGGATCTCACTGATCGCAGAAGAGGAGAGTCCTGGCTTCCCCCCACCACCTCCATCACCAGAATCCTCCTTTTTTCAAAGCAATGTAAGCGCTCTGCTCTCACGTAGAAAAGAACTAATCCTTATGCAAAAATACTCCCTCCTGTAGAAAGAGGTCCAAGGTGGGGATGGTTAAATGCTTAAAAGCAAACCTGGATGGACATTTTTTTCATATTTTATTTTTTCAAGCAGCTTTTTCTTTACCCCTCCAGGTTGTGCTCCTTTTCTGAAGCACCTTCAGCTGTTTGCCTGAATTCCCAGCCTTCTTGTTCACGCTTAAAAGGAAATTTCAGGCTTGCTAATATTAACAAAAACAGCAGAAAGAGGTTTTTACCTAATATAAATCATAAAAATAGAAACGCAACTTTTTAGCTCACTTCGCCAAAGCCATCAGCCTGTCCTACACAGTTTTCCATGGATGGGAAAAAAAAAAAAAACCACATTGCTTTGGACATCCACGCTGGAGCTTCCCAGCATCTTCCCATCTCTCCCACCCAACTGAGGGCACACCCCGGCACCCCGATCCCTGCTGCAGCAGTGCCAAGCCCTTTTTTTTGGGTTAAAACACAGTTATTTTAGGTGCAGAAGAAACTGGGAATTTGTTAGGAGGGAACAGGAAAATGTTCCCGCTGTCTCATTCGTGAACACAACTCCCACAAAGAAAGTTCCTTCCCGTGCCAAAAATAATGTTTACCCTTTGCCTCCTTTTATTCTTGCATTTTAAAAGGAATTTAAAGCAAGCAGCGATGCCGCCTTCTGCACTCCCTGCTCCTCCCTACCGAGTCACAAAACCTTTTTCCGTATAAAATATCCTGAACCAGAATGGCTTTGGGTTTTCCCCAGAGATTCATCCCTTGTCACCTCCGTTAACACGCTTCTTTCCATGACGGAGGACGGCAGGAACGACATAAATTTGCTACCAATAATTCAATAAGCAATTATTCAATACCCATTTGTTTAGGGAGGGGGGGAGAATTAAAGGAAATTATTTGCAATCAAAACATATTTCAGCTTGGAAAACCGTTGATGCTCGCAGACAGGTGGCTGCGGCACTTGTGCCAAGTCGGGGAACCCCTCTGCCCTTTTTTTCCCACTTTCCCAGCTTTAACAGCTGTGACCTCTCAGACCTCCCCATATCCTTCTGCAAATCCTCCTTCCAGGCGAGCCTGGCGGGCAGCGCGAGCCACAGATGCTGCCATGCCCGGTCGGCACCCGGGGATGGACGGACGGACAGACGGGGAGCAGGCGCAGATGGTCGGTTTCGCCGTTAGCCCCAGTGAAGGGACAGCTGTGCCAAGGGCGGGCACGAATCCGGCCTCACACCAAAACCCAGGGTGCCAGGATCCAGCCCAGGGGAGAAGCAAGGAGAGGATGCTCCTGCCTAGGAGTAAGAGGCTTTGCAAAGCCTAAGCCATGAGCAGAACTTCTGGCTTCACCTAGAAGCAAGAGAGTAACACAAGCAGAGGATAAACCCACAAACTGTTTCCCCAACTTGACGCTACAGCAGCTAGACAAGGTAAAAGAAACTAATTTAGAAGATCGTCGCAGTGGTTAGAGACAACAGGTTGCCCAGAGAAGCTGTGGCTGCCCCATCCCTGGAGGGGTTCAAGGCCAGGTTGGACGGGGCTCGGAGCAACCTGGGCTGGTGGGAGATGTCCCTGCCCAGGGCAGGGGGTTGGAACTAGATGATCTTTAAGGTCCCTTCCGACCCAAATCATTCCATGATTCTATGACCCAAAGAACTTCTTACAAGCCCTCACATTACTTTTGCTCAGTAAAGATCATCCAATACAAAAACCACACACACCCTAACAAAAAAATCAAGGTTTGGAGGAAACACCACGGCTTTGTCTTGGAGCAACCTCCATCAGACAGAGAATTTGGGTGTAGAAAGAGGAAACCGCAGCGCTCTGCTGGGGAGAGATCAAACCTGGGAGGAATGGTATTACTCAGTCTAAATGAGCTAATTCTGATGATTTTGAAGGCAGCAGAAGGAAATAAAAGCCAGGGATAGAGAAAGCTGATTATGTAGGGTTTGGTTGTACAGTAAGATATGAATATAACATTATTTAAGTATTGTCTCCATATCAAGTATAACATATACTTAAATTCAAGTTGAAGTATTCATTATCTCAGCTCAAAGGCAAAAGCCCTGACCTACCCAAGGAAAGATGCACAAGTGGGTATCGCAGCATCTCCCTCCTCCATTCCTTCCTTCGTTGGATGAAGCACTTTCCAGCCGCCGGGGAAGGGCTGCTGCTGCTGAGCAAAGCTGAAGCTCTCGGAGATCTTATTTCATAGAATCATAGAATGGTTTGGGTTGGAAGGGACCTTAAAGATCACCCAGTTCCAATCCCCCTGCCATGGGCTGGGCTGGGCAGAGCAAGCTTTGACCAGGTTGCTCAAAGCCCCGTCCAACCTGGCCTTGAACCCCTCCAGGGATGGGGCAGCCACAGCTTCTCGGGGCAACCTGGGCCAGGGGCTCATCACCCTCACAGCAAGGAATTTCTTCCTGATATCTAATTTAAATCTGCCCTTTTTCAATTTAAAACCATTAATGTTTATCCTACCACACCATTCCCTGATCAAGAGTCCCTCCTTTCCTGGAGCCCCTTTAGGGACTGGAAGGGGCTGGAAGGTCTCCCCGGAGCCTTCTCTTCTCCAGGCTGAACCCCCCCAGCTCTCTCAGCCTGTCCTCCACAGCAGAGGGGCTCCAGCCCTTGGATCATCTTCGTGGCCTGCTCTGGACCCGTTCCAACAGCTCCATGTCCTTCTTGTGCTGAGGACTCCAAAGCTGGACGCAGTACTCCAGGTGAGGTGTCACGAGAGCAGAGCAGAGGGGTAGAATCACCGCCCTTGACCTACTGGCCACGCTTCTTTTGATGCAGCCCAGGATGAAGTTGGCTTTCTGAGCTACGAGCACAACTTTATGAAGGGTCAGTCCCATTCACGAGCCGGCCCCACACCATCATCCCAACTTGACTTTCATATCCTATTAAACCATTTTACATCTTAGCTGTCACAGAATCATAGAATCATGGAATGGTTTGTGTTGGAAGGGACCGTTAAAGACCATCTAGTTCCAACCCCCTGCCATGGGCAGGGACACCTCCCACTAGTCCAGGTTGCTCCGAGCCCCGTCCAACCCGGTCTTGAGGCTACAAGGACGCGGAAGTAGCTGAGCTTTTAATGGGCACTTGATGACCAAAGCAGCAGAGTGAAATATCCACTCGGTCTTTGCTTTCTGCAGCCCGATTGCTGCCAGCAAAGGGTTTGCTCAGACTGGGAGCACTTTCCCCCGTGTGCGCATCCCTCTGCAGTCGCTAATCCACAAGTTTTTTCCAACCTTTTTAAAGCTTTTTTTTTTTTTTTCTTTCCTTCTTCTCACACCAGGAGGAAACAGATGGATCCATCCTTCAGCCTGAAAGACGACTAAATGTTTACTTAGCCTGGAAAGAATTAATCCATTGAAAACGATGCTCGAGCACTTGCCAAGCGACCTCTCTGCCCTCGTAAACCAGTTTGCTCTTTCCCGAGCCCCGAGACCTGCCCGGGCAGAGCCCGGCGCGGGCAGCCCAGATGCCGGCACCAGTTGGACTCGGCTCAGCACAGCAGCTCACGGCGAGGTTTAAACAAAGGTATCACAATTTTACCATCACCGGGAGCTGCTAAGAAGCGATTTGGGTCATTTCTGCAGCACGGAGCTGCCACTCAGCCACTCTGCACTCCCCCTTTTCCTCCTGTTTTATTTTACATACCAACTTCCACACTGGAATCGGCACAGGAAAACTTCTTGGATCAATTTGCTAAAAGGCTGGAGAAGTTCTGATCCACCACAGAAAAAACCATTTGGGGAAAGGGGTGGAAAAAAAGAAGCTCTGCCATTACTAATCTCTTAGTAGGGTAGAAATTTAGAAATTAAATACATCACTCATTCCCGCAGCTGTCACTGTCAGGTGAAAAATTGGCGACTGTGTAAATACCCAGCGCCGGAAAAAATATTCTCAAAATGGGATGCTGTTAGGAAGGATTATTAGCCTTAGAAAGACCACTTCCAAAGGTTAAAAACCACTTCAAAATGAGTTTTAAATACAGCTTGTGTGCAATTTGGAAAACTATATCCCCAAGCAGATTTCATGTGGTCAGAATACTCAGTTGCTGCTGAAGCCTGGCTTACAAAGGGTGAATACTATCATATAATTTTTTTTTTTTTTTTTTTTTTTTTCTTTCTTAAAGCTACGGCTGGCATCTGGGGCATTTGGATGGACAAAAGGAACAGTGGTACCTCAACCCTTGTGGTTCCATGAGATATTTTATCCTGGAGCATCTGGGCAGGAATAAATAGATGCCCCAGGACACAGTGAGCAGCACTGAAAGGGGTTAAAGGGCTTTGGAGACCTGCTTTGATTTCCAGCATGACCAAGCTTGGTCCCCATGTGACCTTGAGCAAGACATGTCCCCAAGATTGGATGAAGAGGTTGTCAACCCTCTGCTTTCTTCCACGTGGTATCTGCCCTGGTTTCCCAGGGTCCATCCTAGAAGCTGTGCGCTAATCCACAAATAACATTTTAACATCCATAACTGACATTTTTCCACTAAAGCTCTCCTTGTGCTTCTGTCGGAGTGAATGATTTGAGTTCAAAGTGCTTTTTCCACCTCTGCGCTTCATTTCAAGATCCTCAAATGTGGACTCCAAGTAAACCAAGAGCAAGGACAAGTCCTGACCTACTGGCTCCTATACGTGCCATCACATTTAGGGAATTCTGGATATAAACTAGAGGAAGGGAGCGATTGCTGCCTTCATACAAAGTCCACTGCCACCCTAAAGTATCATTGCAAGAGCTGCTGGGTTGAAGCTCCAGGAGATGACACATAGACGCAACCATGCAGGGTGGCAGCAAACCCTCTGAAAAGCCATGGCTTGGAGAGGACCATCTCAAATCTGGCGTCCCAGCACCTGAAGATGGGCTCCCCAGTGCTAGAATTGACCTCTCTGGTTGCCCAGGCACAAACTTTCACGTCTCCCACCTGAGTTTCTGCACCAGATGATCCAGCCCTGACTCAAAAATTGCTGATCCGCAGCTGAAAACTCCCAACTTTTAATCTGTATAAACCTCCTCACTAAGGATGTTCTACTTTTCTTTGATAGCCGCTGTACTCTGAAAGCAAGGAGAGGCAGTCACAAAAGAAGGGAAAAAAAATCCCAGCTAATGAATTACCACTCATCAGCAAATCCTCCGACCGTGCGCGCGCTCTCTGCCTATTATAAACACTAAGTAAAACATATTAGCTTAATATGCCACGGGGTGGGAGCAGCCAGTCAGCAAGACCTTGCTGATGAGCGGTAGCTCATTGAGAAGCGACGCAACAACTTGTGAGCACATCTATACTGTTATACAACGTAGGCGACGCCCTACATGCTGGTTGTAGTCCCTGCGGGATCTTTCCACTTGGTTCGTCCAACCTTGGGAGCTGGTAAAGCTTCTGCAGCACCATGAGGCAACTGGGAAATGGTGGGCCCCCAAAATGAGCGCTTCTTGCAGCCTTACTAAAATGCAGTGTCTCTCTTTTTTTAAAAAAATCTCAGTTATCATTTTGATTTATCCTTTTCTACAGGACCCTTTAGTCAAACAAGCGTCATGGGTGTAATATAGCTCTCTGTGCATAACAATGCTTCGCTCACAAGCCCACTCAGCTCTCCAGGAATTGGCATCTGGGTGGTTGATATCACTTGACCCAGGGAACCTCCTCTTCTCCTCTCTATCCTGTGGTAGGACACAGCACGAAGGATTCATTCTCATGGGGAGACAGAAGAAAGGTGGAAGGCTGGAAACAGAAAGAGGCTGTATCAACCAGGCGTTCGCAGACTCCATCACAGGTCCAAAATCTTGTCCCAGGTTGGTGCCCACCTTTATGACCCACACCAGCCATATCTCTTCTTAGCAAGTAGCGTGGACCCTTCAGAGAATATCTGTAGAGGTAACCTGGTACTGAGGACGCAACATCCACACTACAAATGAAACTCACTTCACCAAAAACGTGTCCTTTGCTTTGCTCCTGCCTAGCCCTGATGACCCAGAGCCCACCAGCAGCTGGAGAACATCCTCAGGACTGGTTTCATCTACAAGGGGTTGAGTTTAAGCCACCAAGATTGGTTTGTCAAGCCACATGAAGCCCAACAACTGAAGACGTTCTGCTCAGGAGACCAACTTCAAAATATTGTCCTGACCCAGATAAAAATCCTGCTGAGGATGTAGCTGATGACTGCCATGAGGGACAGTATCATGCTCTTCTACAGTGGTTTTGCACTACCAAACTTTGCTTTCAGGGATAAAAAATATGAAAGAGAAGGAAGACCTTCCATTTATACATTATCCAAGCTATGGACTGGTTGGCTTCAAGCTCATTTCCATCCAACACGGGTATCTCAGGCCAAAAGGGTGAGGTGAGTTCAACACGCGGCAGAAAACCGGCGCCAGGCTGTGAGTTCACCGTGAGTATGGCTCTCAACAGACGCTGGGAAAGAGCCTGGTTGTGGAAACCACCTCTTACATAGCTTTAATTTACAGGAGATATCTGTGTTTGGATGGGTTTAAGTATTACAGAAGCAAAACTATGAACCGATGCTGCTAAACAAGAAGACATCAATTTTATTCTCAATTACACTCCCCATTTCCACGTCCGTACGATCTCCCCACAGCCAAAACCCAGTTTTCTGCATTTCTTTCCCTAAATCTGGAGAGCAAGATGTTTGCTGGGCTACAGATCTAAAACTACATTTCAGCAGCCAAATAAGAAGCCAGATTATCCCGACGTGCCTTATGCCCACAGGAAAAACAAGGTTATTTTCTGTACCTCTGCAGGAAATGCAAGGCATTTCCCCCCAAATAACAAAAGGCGAGGGCTATCAGCTATACCCCACTAATTCACAAAGGGAGGCAAAAAAAGCAGAAATTCTCCATTTTTTCAGCCAAACTACTCAAGCATGTCCTTTTTCTGCTCATAACCAACTCAGATCCAGCACGTGATGAAGATGCAAGATCTCCCAGCAAGAAAAGATCCAGGTTTAGGGAACGGTGGGCTCTGTGAAGAGGGAGGGATGCTCCAGGCTCTGGGGAAGGGCTGATCCAAGATCAACACAACACCCTGCTGAGTAAATACCCTATCATTGCTTCCCCAGGTTCGGCTGTGACAGTTTTATTTTTAATAGAATCCATTCAAAACTCGACTACTCCATTAACCAAAATTAAAAAAAGAAAATCCCATTATTCTTAAGTATTTTCATATGCATTTAAAGCTGGTAGTTAACCTCTGAGTCCTGGTTTTATTTTGTTTTCATTACTTCCTCCGAAGTAGAGCTCGATTACTGGGGCCGACCCTTCAAGGAGACCAGAGCGCTCCCCGCAACGCTGGCAGCCTTGAATTCCTGCAAAAGCAGCACAAAATACAACTTTCATGGCATGAGGCTGCCCTGGCACAGGACAGGACTGGGGGGCTGGAAGGATGGGGAGGGACAGCCCGGGCTTTTCCTGCTGCGAAGTTGCCCATCCTGAATCTGCTGCTCAGGCTGTTGGATGGGAAAGCACCCAGCTCTCAGCTCTGCTCCAGGGGAAAGCAAGAGGGAAAAAAGAGGGGGAAAAGGAAAAAAAAAAAGGGGGGGGGGGGAAGGGGGGGGAGGGAAAAAAAAGGGAAAAAAGGAAAGATGGAGGGGAGGGAGGGAGGGAAGGGAGGGAGGAAGGGAGGAAGGGAGGAAGGGAGGAAGGGAGGAAGGAAGGAAGGAAGGAAGGAAGGAAGGAAGGAAGGAAGGAAGGAAGGAAGGAAGGAAGGAAGGAAGGAAGGAAGGAAGGAAGGAAGGAAGGAAGGAAGGAAGGAAGGAAGGAAGGAAGGAAAACTAGGAAAACAGGAAAGAAGGAAGGAAAAAGGGAAGGAAAGAAAGACAGGAAAAAAGAAAAAGAAGGAAAACAGGAAAAAAGAAAAACAGGAAAAAAGGAAAACAGGAAAAAAGGAAAACAGGAAAACAGGAAAGAAGTGGAAAAAGAAGGAAAATAGGAAAAAAGAAAAGAAGGAAAACAGGAAAGAAGGAAAAAAAGGAAAAAAGAAAAGAAGGAAAAAGGAAAAAAGAAAAGAAGTAAAACAGGAAAGAAGGAAAAAAGGGGAAAAAAAGAAAAAAGGAAGGAAGGAAAGAAGGGGGAAAAATCCCAAGGAAAACAGGAAAAAAGTAAAGAAGGAAAAAAGAAAAACAAGAAAGAAGGAAAAGAGGAAAGAAGGAAAAAAGGAAAAAGAGAACAAAGAAAAAGGAAAAAGGGAAAGAAATGGGACAAAAAAAGGCAAAAGGAAAACAGGAAAGAGGAAAGAGAAAAAAGGAAAGAGGAAAGAGAAAAAAGAAAAGAGGAAGAGGGGGGAAAAGGGGAGAAGAGGGGGGAGGAAGGGGAAAAAAGGGGAGAAAGAGGGGGAAAGAAGATGCAAAAAAAAAAGGCAAAAGGAAAAAAAAAGCAAAAGGGAAGACTGAATGTTATAAAGTGTCTGTCTTTCTGCGAGGGGGGAGCGCTGAGCACATGAAAGATTAATCCCGAGCTTTGCCCAAAAGAGGCGACATTGTTTTTTAAAGCCTCTAAACCAGTCCCTAACAGAAACTGGATTACGCTAGGCCAGATGTCAGGGCTTCTCAGAAACAATACGGGGTTGTGTATCTCATACCATCCTCATTAAAAAGATTAAAAGTACTTCCTACAGAAAAAAAAAAAAAATAATATGTATTTTCAAATGGAAGCCACAGTTTCCTCCTGCCTGTAATGTCTCCAATCCCGGCAGATGAATTTCACTTTAATGAGATGTCATTTTGGAGAATGGTTTAACATCCCTTCAAAAAAAAGTCTTAGCCCTAAACCTCGTAAAACCACATCGAGATTATTAAAAGAAAATTTACCACACAGACAAAATAAAATAAAACAAAATAGGACCCGCCAATTCGCAGAATCCATGACACGGCCGTTTTTAAATGTGATGGAAAAGGCTTTCCAAGTTATCTGCTTAAACACAGGCTTTCTGTTTACTTCTCACTTTCATGTCAAATGAATTTGGGAAGAAAAAAATTGACAGGAACTTTAAGGACATTAGTCACATTTCGACTCCTTTTTCAGATTAACGCATCAAAAGCCGGGGAGGCGGAGGGGTATTTTATCATCTTGATAAAATAGAATTAACGCCTGGCGCCCCAACCTCTGCCCGTAGGGTTATGGATGCTCAGGATCCTTCACCTATGTGCAGGGAGATCCAGAAGCAATCGGCACCAGGAGCAGAGAAGGCAAAATCCCACCGGAGCATCATGTGAAGGAGCTAGATAACTTCTATAGATGCGCTTGAAACCCCCCCAAAAATTGGAGATTGCAGCCTGGTCCTTGCAGTCTCCCCTCAGCTTGAAAAGTAGCATCTTGACCACCAGTTTATGCTCCAAACTGGTCTGCAGGAGGTTGGGACCCCACCTCTTGGACCCCTTCTCCCCACTAAAGCAAAGGTACCAACCGGTGGAAAAAATAAATGGACCAAGGAGAGAAAACAACCTTTGCTGAGATCTTTAAAATACAACCATCCCCGTCTGCTCACAATATATGATAACTTCGATTAAAGCTTCCCCCCATCAGAGCACTCGGCAATTATCAACAGTAAAAGGAGACATTAACAGTTTTCTGCATCTTCTCCGCAACTTTCGAGATGATGCCCCAGCACCGGAGAAAAGAGGGATTTGCTCCATCCATCGTGCATTATGGTCCCAAACCCCACTCTCAGCTCTCAGCCCCAGTCGCTGACCCCTCGGGATCAGGAACGTGCTGGTATTTAACGTGCCTTCCTCTTGGAGAACTGCACAAACATCTCCAGAGCCTGCATCATCTTGAAGACGCATGGAGAGCAGCATCTTTGCTCTCCAAAACTGCTTGATGACTTCTCCTGGAGGTGCGTTGAGTAAATACATGAGAGCAGTGTCTGCTTAGCAACACGCAGAAACAACCAGGTGTCATTTATTTGCCTCTGGCTTCTTCATTTTGAGATTTTTGAGACACTGGTTAGGGATGAAGAGAGAAGGAACCTGCCAGCGTGGAGCACCACGGGAAGAAGGGGACACAAAACAAGCTTTACAAACCCACTTCCACCACCTGTCGCTAAACAAATGCACCTTTTGGTCTCCGTCCCATAGTGTCGCTGCTGGATTTTGTGTTTTCATAGCGATATCAGGAATAAATAAGTCCTCTTCTGATGAAAATTAGTTCATGGACTAATCTGGTTTCTACAGCCACCAACTCCAGATGCTTTTGGAGAAGTGGTGTGAATCCCTCAATTTATAAACTGTAGAATGACAGTTGAGGAGATATCTCTTACAAATGTACCTTTTAAACAGAATTCTAAATAGATTCTGTTCTCAAAGCCTCATATCTTAAAATCCTGCAAACTAAACACCTTGCGGTGGTGGCTTATCAAAGTGGTTCTCACATGGGATGCTTCGGCATTGTCCTTCTAATAACTGTTGTGTCTTCTTCAGGGAAATTAGGCTTTAGGACATTTGCTGCCATCCACACATCCCTTTTCAGAAGAAACTGTCAACATATTGGTAATTTATGGGATCATCCTGATAGCCCCCAAAGCACAGTAGGCACAGCTGGGGCTGCCCTCTCCCCTGCTCTCTCCAATTCTTGCCCAATAGATAATTTTAAAAAAGCATCTTCATTTCTTCCCCAAAGTCTGGGGTTTTAAGCAGAAGGAGGACGTTCTCCATCATTTGAGCCTCCAGAAATATGCCCCGCGGTGTTTCACCCTATACAGCGGTATCTTCCCCAAGTGCTGGAAATAATTCCCCAGCATAGAATCATAGAATCATAGAATTGTCTGGGTTGGAAGGGACCTTTCAGATCATCAAGTCCAACCATCAACCTAACTCTGACAAAAACCATCACTAAACCATATCTCTAAGCACCACGTCTGCCCGTCTTTTAAATAAATACCTCCAGGGATGGTGACGCAACCACTTCCCTGGGCAGCCTCTTCCAATGCTTAATAACCCTTTCAGTGTAAAATTTTTTACTCATATCCAACCGAAACCTCCCCTGGCACAACTTGAGGCCATTTCCTCTTGTTCCATGGCCTGTTCCTTGGGAGAAGAGCCTGACCCCCCTGGCTGCCCCCTCCTTTCAGGGAGCTGGAGAGAGCGAGAAGGTCTCCCCTCAGCCTCCTTCTCTCCAGGCTGAACACCCCCAGCTCCCTCAGCTGCTCCTCACCAGACTTGTGCTCCAGACCCCTCACCAGCTCCGTTGCCCTTCTCTGGACCCGCTCCAGCACCTCAATGTCTTTCTTGTCGTGAGGGGCCCAAAACTGGACACAGCACTCGAGGTGAGGCCTCACCAGTGCCGAGTACAGGGAGAACCCATGCTGGTACACATACCTCTGTCTTGCAACCCAAGTTTTCGGTTCATCCGCACCTCCCTTTCCCAAAGGTTTGGGTGCAAAGAGTTAACACACACATCACAGATGAAAGCACACAGGGGCTCTGCTCACCCTGGTCAGACATGGAATATACCCCACCACAGAGGTGGAAGCCAAGAGCCCTTCCCAACCACATGTTACTGTTGTCTCAAGGAGGTGAAACTACTTTCACTCCTGTGAGGAAGGATGTAACAGGACTCAAGACACGTCAGCAACACGGGATCAAGAAGCGAGGAAAATCTGCAAGGCTTCCCTGGGAGGGGGGTGGCAGGGGCTGCATGAAATTAGCTCAGTACCCCAGCGTGGGAGGTGGGGGAAAAGGTGATGATGATGCTGCACAAGAGAGGAGACCAGCTGTGGGGACAGCACTGGAGAATGGTAGCCTCCACACACCCTCAGCAGATACGTTCAATGGTCCACAGAAGTTAGAGAGGCAGCATCGCCTGACCTCACCACTAGAAGTGCTCAACGTCACCTTGGATGGGGCTTTAAGCAACCTGGTCTAGCAAAGGATGTCCCTGCCCATGGCAGGGGGGTTAGACTAGATGCTCTTCAAAGGCGCCTTCCAACCCAACGCATTCTATGATCCTAGGAACTGGGTGAGGAGTTGTGTTGACCGGCTGGCAATGAATACCTGAAAACCATTGGTAAGAGAGCAAAAAAAAATTGGAAACCAAAAACTCACCCACCACGAAGGAAAGGAAAGGATGAGACAGGGAGGTCAGTGTGTCCAAGTGACCTGGCACACAGCATCTCAACCTCCTGAGAAGATGGTGACTGGCAGAGACAGTGGTTTCTTCTCCTTTTGTGCACTCAGCCATATGTCCCTTTGCCCTGGTAAAGTGGCACTTGCGCCCACCGTGGTGGCTGAGATCCAGCCCGTTTCACAGCCTCCATCACCCCCTTCGTGATGAAAGGTAAAACCCTAAAGGCTACGCAGGGGAACGGGTGGCAAGGACCCAAGTCAAGCCCAGAAGGCCTTCATTTCCATCTTAGTCCATTCAACGTGCTCCAGGCCAAGGAACAGAAAGAAAAGAAGAAAACAAAACTAAACCACACAAGTGTATCCTCTGCTGACAAGTCTTTTCTACTGAGCAGGCATTTCTCTGACAAATGTTATATTATCTTGTTCTTTATTTATTTATAGTGCTGGAGGGGTAGGACTGTCCCTCAAGAGGCACCGCTAAGTTTTCTGAAGGAAATATCTGAACCTCTTCATCAGTGTCAGACTATATTTGCAGACAGGTTACTTTTCTTTTAAACACATGCATCAGTATTTTAGAAGAAAACTCTTCAAAGTGGGTCAGTGTTTTAACTCGCCCATGGGGGGTCTATAAACAAAACATCAGCTGCTACACACAGATCTCTCTGCTCCCAAAAACATGTTTTGAAGTGGCTTTGTCTCTCCATGAGAGGGTGAGCTGGTGTCTCCTGAAGGTGTTGGTGCATCCTCCTTCTCCTGGTCAATGCTCACCATTGTTCATGGCACGGTTCCTTTCCTGAACCCATCATGGGCACGTCATCCACTGTAGAGTGGCACGGACATTTCCCACTGCTGCCTTGGGACGAATGCTCAGTGGCATTTGGGTTTCTCCCCTTTGTCCTGTTCTGCTTGCAAAAAGACTGTCCCTTTGGTGGAGCATGTGGTTTTGCAAGGAGGGGTACTTGCAATGTCCCGGAGCATCCTCCTGCCATTATCTTCATCTGCTCCCTCCAGACAAGGTGCATCGAGGTGCAGGATCCCAGCCACAACGGCCCTACCTACCTTTCTAGCAGTTTCCACAGTCCTACAGCGCCCTCAACCCCAGAAGGCTTTTGCTGCCTCTGGGCAAGGTCTATGAAACTTGGCCATCCTGGTTTGTTGGTGACCCCGTCTGCTGACACCACATGGACCATGGGAAGAGGCCGGAAGCAGGAGCAGCATCACCGTCGTCGCTCAACACACCACTTCATCCATCGCAACTCCTCCATCGCAACTGGCTCAGCCCAGCCCTCTCCCGGCAGCGAGAGGCTGCACGGGGAGCAAGTGTCCCCCCCCCCCCATGATTTCTAAGCGATGACCAAACGCAATGTCAATAGGAGCAAATGAAACTTAAGGCAAGCAAATCACAGCCCTGCAAAGCGCTCCTGCAAAGCAGAGAGAGATAAGGGGGAGGAGTGAAAAGGAGAATCAATAAATCTTAACCTCATTCACAATGATCTGGAGCTCTTATTAAGTAAATTAATTTAAGTTAATTTAACTCGATCATGACTCCCGATCACAGTGATTTAGTGAGGGGGAAATTGCATTAGGAAAGGCCACACTTGCTAGATAGAAGAACGGAAGAAAATTAGATCCACTTAGCAATGTGAATTAATATGGAAATAGCAGGTGTAAATTTAACCTTATCAAGAGAGTGAAAATTATCTTCATAAATTTGGAGAAATAGCCCCCAAGTTGCTTATAAATCTATTTAAAACAAAAATATTACAAAAAGTGTAGTAAAATTAATTTAAAATATACTCCCATCTATCGCCTCTAAGAAAAGTCAGCAGCAGGGCGAAGTTTAATGCAACCTAGCAATAAGGGGAGAAGGCAACTCATCACCGAGGGATTAACACCGGGTACCTCCAGACCTGCAGCGACTCTCCCCGTCACTCATTTCCCAAAGACACGTCCCGTTTCATCTTAGCCTGCTGATTTCCAGGAGTTTCTTGGCAATAAGGGCAACATCCCGGATGCCTCAGCAAGGTTTCTTGCAGCACAGATATCCAAAAATAGATGTCCCATCCCTTGAAATGTTCAAGGGCAGGTTGGACGGGGTCTTGAGCAACCTGGTCTAGGGGGAGATGTCCCTATGTCCCTGCTCATGGCAGGTGGGTTGGACTAGATGATCTTTAAGGTCCCTTCCAACCCAAACCATTCTATGATTCTATGAAAAAAAGAGGGGGGAGAATCTTATTAACACCTTTAGTGACAGCAAGTTCACAAGATGGACAAGAACACAGATCCTGACGGAAGTTTATTAAGGCAGTGTATTAACTCTGAAAAGATTGATTGCCATGAAAAACCCTTGCAAGTCACTTTTGGACTCCCCAAAACCTGGATTTTATAGTAGGATCTTCCCCTTAGTGTCAGCTAGAAACAAATTTGGGAGCACCACTCAATTACAGCACCACCAGCCTTTTAACATAACACTTCTGGCTTAAGGTAAAAAGGATATTAAAAAGAAATAGTGGACCCTTCAAGTATGACACACACTGAAAGATCAAAATAAGGAGGTGACTAAAGCAGTGCTGTAGGCATGCACAGCGTGTCCCACCGCCACCAAAGCTGCCCGTTGTTTTGGCAAAAGCAACACAAAGCAGCGAGAGAGCAGCTCCCGGCTTGTTACAGGTCCAAGAGGATGCTATGAACGACAGAGAAAAAAAACCACCATAAAAAACTACAGGAGAAGCATTTGCCATGTGCTTCCTCCCGACAGTCCGGATGATTGATCACAGACAACGAAGGTAATAGGGAGACGGAGTAAGAGATTTATGGCTTCTTTAAAATGTAATTGTTTTAATTTGCTGATGGCATTTTATCAAGATTTGTCTGAAACAGCTGTAAGATCTAAACTACATCATTTAATGAAGTCAAAGATTAATACGGATAAAATTATTCTACAAGTGGGAGCTCTCAGCCAATCGTGGCAGCAGGAACAGGTTGCTCCTCTGCAAAATCACTGCTCGAATGAACAAGACCCACCACCCAGCAGTTGGAGACTCCTGATCTAACCCTGCCTGAAGGCCCTGCCTGAAGCTCCTGCCCTCCTTGGCTCTCACTGCGGGTTCTCCATCCATCAGCCATGGAAGAACATGAGCCAAATAGTCAGAGCACAAGTTGTCTTCTATTGACTAAGGCTGAAGTTCACAGAATCATCGGATGGTTTGGGTTGGAAAGGACCTTTAAAGGCCATCTATTTCCAACCCGCTGCCCTGGACACCTCCCACTAGACCAGGCTGCTCAAAGCCCCGTCCAACCTGACCTTGAACACTTCCAATGATGGGGCAGCCACAGCTTCTCTGGGCAACCAAGTTAGTCATCTATTACAGCGTCAGATTAAACACACGCATCTGCACTTCATCAAGGGGCAGCAGATTAAATTTGATATGGCTACGAGAAGCTCCTCTCCCCTCCCTCACCACCGATGCCTGAATGGGTTTCATAAGTCAGGTTCATACATCAACAGAATAAAAAATTTGGCCGATGTCATGTCACAGTACGACACAGTGATTCTCTCTATAAAGAGCATCAACTGGCAAAAACATCACCACATTCCACCAGCTGGGAAAGTGATTGCAGAAGCGAATCCACCAACAGACAGCAGGTACCAGATGCAAATTCTCCTCCCAGCAATAAAACTGGGACGATTACGGAACAGGGCGAGCCTTGCCTGGCTCACATTTTCTCTTTCAAGGTCCCAGTTCAGGTGCAGTAACAACGGAGAGACACTAAAGCTGCAGTTTTGCCCAGATCCCTCACAAAACATTTAAAAAAAAAAAAAAAAAAAGAAAACTTGACAGCAAAATCAATCTTTTCTCCAATAAATGGGCAGGATTTGTAGTGACGGAGGGAGAAGGGTGGTTTGAACAGGACTGCCTGTACTGGGAAGAGAAAACAGGAGCTGTTTTCACCTAAATAAAAGGAGGATTTGCTCAAAACAGCTGGTTCAGGACCAAAAAAGCAGGAAACTGAGCTGGGGATGGGAAAGGGCAAGACGCATGTCAATGTGGATGTAAATGCACTAATTACGGGCAATTTGAGTTGCATGTTGGTTATTGTAGCTACAGGAGCAACCAGAACCAGAGACAGCATTACACCAACACTGCAGGAGGAAACAGGAGATTAAAAGCCACGAGAAACAAATCTTCTTTTGCACACAAAATACCAGGTTTCATAATTACCAGCAGCAAATATATGACCCTCTAAGAAGCGATATAATTTAAGATTTTACTGTAACATACTTGTGCATTCACAATGCAAAAGCCATACTTTGAAAAATTAATAATATTGTTGAAAAAAAGCTGGTTTGGGGGCCAAAGAAGAAACACAACAATTACTTATTTGATGGTCTGGCTTTCTATCGTAGCCTGAGAGCGGTGAGCAAGCAAGAACTCTCACTGGCAGGTAAGATGCACACACACGCTGCCTTGATTCAACAACAATGCAAGATAAGGGAACAAGAAAAAGAAAACGTGGTTTCTTTGCGTCAAGGGAAATGCAAGAAGTTGGCCTCAAGGACGTGCAAATGGAGGTGGCACCCAAAAGTGGAGCAGTAATTGCGCTGGAGGAGGAAAACCAGCTATTTTTGGGGGTAGTAAGAGGAGACATGCGGATCTCAGGACTGCATAAAAGGGCATGATGCACAGGTGAGAAAATACCCAAGGCTAAAGTAGAAGGTGAAGAAAACAGAGGAGGCGGTGCAGGTAAGATTGACGGCAAAAAAATTTGGGTGGAAATCAGCCGTTAGCCCAAAAGGATCCCACAGTTTACATACAAGAGGAATCCGAGGCCGGTATAGACACGAGACGAGGAGTTTCTCAACTAAGAGCTTGAAAAAACAAGGCAAAACAATAGATCTAATTTTATATTTTAAAAAATAGTTTGAAAATAAACACCTTTTTTTAAAATCTCTCTGTTTACCTGGTACTTTGCCTCATCACCCTAAAGTCTTCCAAAACCAACCCTCCCTTCAGATACCAATATTTCTGAAACTCAAAGCCAAATTCACTAAGTATAGGGAAAAAGCTGGCGAACTTAAACTTTAAAAAAAATCACCGCAATCTTTCTCTCTCCGTAGCACCCACCACAAAAGCCATCAACCCTCGGGGCATTGCTGGGGGAAATAACTTTTGGAAGAAACCACACAGAGCAGGACGTTGATGTCGACCTGGAGGAGCTGATGGCGGGGGACAGCCCGCAGCATCCCCCAGCTCCTCGGGTTTGCTACGCTGGGTTGAACAATAAAACGAACAAGCCCATAGTGGAGCAGAGCAGGCAAACCAGCATTTCAGGGCGGAGGAGAAGTCGTTCTCAACCTAAGAATAGCCAGAATCTGGGTTATAACCATAAACATCAGTTCTAATAGCTCCTTTTTTTTGAGAGTCAATTACCGTAACGACCTTTCTGCTTATACACAACTTTGTCTTGGCCTCTGAGATGTTCCCTGGTAACGGGGGACCAGCTAACGCTCGTAGCTGAAATACGGACATCAGCACGGCTGATTTAGGAAGACTCAGACTCAAGGCTCCAGCACCACCCTTAGGTGACACCCTTCTTCAGATGGGTGCTGGCACGCCAAATTATTTGCTACAGGGCCAGGATGCTCCACCTGCCCAGACAACTCAGGAAGAAGCAAGTTTGTGCCTGCACCTACCTCCTGGTGTAGGTTTGGAGCATCTGCCTCCAACATGCTTTCAATAAGCTCCTCCATAGCACCAACATACACAATAATGTTACAAAGCAGAGGGAAGGTCTGGACTCATTAGCAGGCTTGACCATCCCTAATTAACAAGCCACATCTATCTCCAAAAAAAAGCAGCAAGTTTACTTAGGTCTGATGTAAAAAGCTGCGTGCGTTTATTCATCTTCCTTACAGCTTATTTAACTGCTTCATGGAAACAATCCAAATAGGGAATAAATACGAAGCCACAGACTGCGGTAAGCTGCTGGCCGCCGACTCAGGCTAACGTGATTACTAATACGATTTTACACTTTAAGTCAATAAACTCTGCGTAGAAGTGGCTAAATAAATAAAGAAATTATGCAACTAACATGCAATGGTAATAATACGGAGCCAACGTGGGAGCTCCCTCGTCTCCTGCATCCCAACCAGCTGCATTCGAGGGATGGAAGAATTACCTGGATGTCACGGGGCGCCTTGTCTTCCAGTTGGGAACTGGGCTGCTGAAGGACGATAAGGCTGGAGACACCACGTTCTTCTTCACTATCCTGTAGCGTGTCTTTATCACCTTGTTGGCTGGGGGGCTCCTTACGAAGTGCAAGTTGGCTCCTATGAGAAAGCAAATGGAAAAAAGGGCTTGAAATTCAGGTGTGCGTGGGACAGAAGGGACCTCACCAATGTAGGTCCTACACCCAACTCTTTATCACCTGCAAAAGGGGCAAAAGACCCCTGGGGCGCATCAGGCACGGGACCACCATGGTTGATGGTAAGAGAATGGCTCTGATGGGCTTTGGGGTGTTTGGCTTCACCAGCCCGACGGCAAAACTCTACCAGGTGAATCACGCATTCACCAAGAATACCTCGATCCCCCACATCTACGTTGGAAACAGATTTATGCATTTAATCATTCCCATTTTCATCATATTTTGCAGGATGATCTACACGCCGCTTTATTCTGCTGAATGTTTCATGCAATTAACAGTTATATGTTTGACTCTGGTTTTCCTCCACTTGATAGCTAGCAATTTTTTTCGCGGCTTTAAGGAATGCATCTAATTGCCCGACTTTTATAACATACAGCTATAACTGCCCAGATAATTAAAGCTGACACTACATGCTGAGACTAAGTCTTCTGGTTTTATAACTGATTTAAAGGGCCGGCTGTTTTTCTTGGAAATCCTCTAATTAAAATTATTGCAAGGTTCGAGAGGGGAAAAGCAGAATCATTATTTCCCCTGAAAATGTTGTACCCGTCCCCATGTTTGTCTCTGTGCGAGAAGGGAGAATAAGGTTGCGTCCCTGGTAAACTGGTAATCTCAGGATGCTGGATCTCTGTTGAAACAAGAAAAATAGCAAAATGTTTTTTAGAGCCGATCTCATTCCCTAGAGCGGAGGGAGCAGCTTCCCCAACTCCTTGCAGTCGTGTTTAATAGGGAGAATATTTCCCAAGCAAGCCGGTGTTGCACGTTGGGTTCGGGAGGGATCAAGCAGCTGGCAACATGAATTTCCATTCCCAAACTCAGCCCGAGAGTTACAACTTCCGATGAGGAGGGGGGGCAGGAGAAAAGCAGGCTCTGCCACAACAGATAAATCACTGGGATTTTTCATAATAAAGATGACGATCGCAACGCTCCTCAATACTATACCGTAAGATAAATGATCGCCGAGCAAGGAGGGTATGGATGGATTCACAGCCTTCAACACCGCCTATAAAGCTCTGAGCAGGCTCACAACACCACGCAAATAATCTCTTTTATATGGCTGCAATAAAATTTGGAAGGCGGTTGGTATAAATAGCCCAGCCAGCTCTAACTTGGCATTGCGCTTGCCCGCGTCGTAGCGTACGGGACCTCCAAGCCCTGTTTGCACCACGCCATGAAGCCAGATCCTCCCACCAAAGTGTTATTTTAAGAAATCCCTCCAACTCCTATTTGGGACCCCTGCTTAATTAATGCAATGCCTGCGTGCAAATTATTTTCTGCAGACTTTTAATGATGCTTTCAAGAGCAGCATGCCGCTGCTAACCAGCGAGCACCTATAAAACCAGCAGTGCTACAAAGCACGCTCCAAGTAAGGGCACGTTAAGTCAACTGGTAACTGTTGAACAAACTGAAAAGCCAGGAAGTCAACACCAGTAACTTCAAGAGCTTCTGATGATTTGGAATAAAAATTAAAATAAATTCAAATAAACCCAGATGTTTTGTGGGTCCGTGTGAACCTCATGAAGTTTAGGACAAGAGGAAACAGCCTCAAGTTGCACAAGGGGAGGTTTAGATTGGATATTAGGAAAAATTCTTACACTGAAAGGGTTATTAAGCATTGGAACAGGTGGCCCAGGGAAGTGGCTGAGTCACCAGGTCTGGAGGGATTTAAAAGACGGGTAGACGTGGTGCTTAGACATATGGTTTAGTGATGGTTTTTGTCAGTGTTAGGTTGGCAGTTGGACTCGATGATCTGAAAGGTCCCCTCCAACCTGGGCAATTCTATGATTCTAAGTTCAACAAGGTAACGGGCAAGGTCCCCGGGTCAGGGCAATCCCTAGTATCAGCACATTCTGGGGGATGAATGGACGGAGAGCAGTCCTGTGTGGAAGAACTTTGTGATAGCAGTGGGTGACAAATGGGACATAACCAACCACATCCTGGGCTGCATCCCCAGCAGCGTGGCCAGCAGGGCGAGGAGGAGGATTCTGCCCCTCTGCTCCGCTCGGGGGAGAACCCCCTGCAGTGCTGCCTCCAGCTCTGGGGCCACCAACAGCAGAAGGACACGGAGCTGTTGGAGCGGGGCCGGAGGAGGCCCCGGAGCTGCTGGGAGGGCTGGAGCCCCTCTGCTGTGGGGACAGGCTGAGAGAGCTGGGGGGGTTCAGCCTGGAGAAGAGAAGGCTCCGGGGAGACCTTCCAGCCCCTTCCAGTCCCTACCAGGGGCTTCTAAGAAACACAGAGAGAGACTTTTTACCAGGATCTGTAGTGAGAGGACAAGGGGCAATGGTTTTAAACTGACAGAGGGTAGTTTTAGATTGCACATACGGAAGAAATGTTTTACACTGAGGGTGGTGAGACACTGGCCCAGGTTGCCCAGAGAGGTGGGAGATGCCCCATCCCTGGAAACATTCCAGGCCAGGTTGGACGAGGCTCTGAGCAACCCGGTCTAGTTGAAGATGTCCCTGCTCATGGCAGGGGGTGTTGGAGTAGATGATCTTTGAAGGTTCCTTCCAACCCAAACCATTCTATCATTCAACGACCAGAGGTATTGCAGACACCCACTGCTTTAGAGGTGAGGCAAGAAGAGAGAGAAAAGATGGAAAGCAAATGGGTTTTCATTACTGTTTCCCTGTCCTGGGACTTTTTGTATCACACTAAATTCTTCAGGGCAGCAACTGTACCATCACATGGGTTTTTAAAGTCCTTTGCAAAGTTTCAGCTCTAATTACCATTATAATTGCTTGCAAGCACAGGCAAAGTTGGAGCATTTTGCTTCAGAGAATTGTGTTTAAGACTGACAAGTGGGAACAACAAAAGGACAGACATGCAGACCCCAGCCTTGCACACACAGGATGAAATTCCAGCTATGGTGAGAGGTGGCAAACCATTTGGCCAACTACAAGACCCCATTGTCACCTGGGAGACATGGACACACACAACCTCTCATGGAGATGGCATCAAGCACATACCCAAAGCTGCTCTTTCCCACCAGGGAAGGAACGAGAGCCGCAAACGCTCATCCTCCCAGAACAACAGCACGAGTTGACCCTTTCCCTCCGCCAGTCTATATTAAGCTGGGAATTTGCTGAATACATTATTAACATTTTTTTTTTTTTTGCCCCAACGCAACCTCAAGCTGCCACTAATCAACCCAGAACCTCACCAAACTCCTTCCTGACATCGTCCCCCGCCTCGTGCTCGCCCAAGAAATAGAAGTCCCAAATTGTTGTGACTTCCAGGCATCCCCCCTCCCACCCCTCCTTGCACAGCCAGACTGGCACCTGGTAAACTCTATTCCCCAGCGTTAATTGGATGGTGTATTCATGCCGGAGCTGCTCTTCTGAAAGTGCCTGCGTGCGCGGCTCCAGCATTAACCACCTCCTGAAAGAGACTCTCCGAAGAGCTCAGTTTTCTATTATTACTTGCTAGCTGAGGGGTTTTGTGTAGATAATCATGTTATTTAGATAGGATGTTGGTTTAATTCCCTTCATTACAGGCTCCCAGGGTTGTAATTTTTTTTCTCCGCATGATGTATTCCCCGTGGCACATTTCACTCAAATCAAACACTTTACGCTTTTATTACAAACAATACCCCAGCGTCCCCCGTTATCAGCCCAGCGCACACATGCACACTCCTCGCAGAGATCCAGAGGTCAGTTCTAATGACTAATCGATCTCATTAGCTTTCCTAATTAAAAACTTTACTACCGCAATGGAAGACAAACTACAAAAAAACTGCTTGCATCATATTTGAATGGGATATGAGCATCATTTATCAGCCAGGGCTCGCAGCCCGCGCCCATCGCAACAGGCCGCGCGCTGCTGAGGTTGGTGCTTTATTCAGAGCCATGTATCCCCCAGGCACTGCTCACACCAACCGTGCCCGCAGAAAAAATCCTGGTCCAAACTCCAGTGTTGACCTTGAGATGGGCAATTTGTTGCCAAAACCTCTTGCCAAGGTGCTTTGAGCAGATGGGATCCAGGACCCACCGGCGCACATAGTCCTTCGGAAAGGGCTTGAATGCAATACAGAATCACAGAACCACAGGATGGTGGGGGTTGGAAGGGACCTTCGGAGATCATCCAGTCCAACCCCCCTGCCAAAGCAGGGTCACTTAGAGCAGGTTGGACAGGAATGCATCCATGAGGGTTTTTAAGATCTCCAGAGAAGGAGACTCCATCACCTCTCCGGGCAGCCTGTTCCAGTGCTCTGGCACCCTCAAAGGAAAGAAGTTCCTCCTCACGTTGAGATGGAATTTCCTACCCTCCAGTTTGTGCCCACTGCCCCTTGTCCTGTCACCAGGCACTACTGGAAAGAGTCTGGCCCCATCCTCTTGCCACCTGCCCTTTAGATATTGCTCAGCATTGATGAGATCCCCTCTCAGTCTTCTCTTCTCCAGACTGAACAGCCCCAGGTCTCTCAGCCTTTCTTCATCAGAGAGATGCTCCAGTCCCTCATCATCTCCGTAGTCTCCACTGGACTCTCTGCAGTAGCTCCTTGGCTGTCTTGAACTGGGAGCCCAGCACTGGACCCAGTACTCCAGCTGTGGCCTCACCAGGGCAGAGCGGAGGAGGAGGAAAAGACAGTTAAGCAGATCCTTATTTCTGCTTTTACTTTGCTGCAAGAGGGACCAGGAATCACCCCCCTGGGGAAGCTGAAGCAGGGAGGGCAAAACCAGGGCCGGCTCCCGAAATCCTATGATTCTATTCAATGATGACATGGTTTAATGGTGGGTTTGGCAGTGTTCGCTTGATGGTTGGACTCGATGATCTTAAAACATCCCTTCCAACCTAGACAATTCTATGATTCTATTCTATGATTCTACGTCTGCGGAAGAGACAGAAACAACACAAGGTCTCACTCGTTTTCTGACGTCCTTAAAACATACAAGCACTGCTACACCTGAAACTTTTATATTCTCCACCCATTCCAAATAACCTCTTATTTCTATTCCACATCTCCCCCAAATGAATGCAGTATTAATGTTTAAAAGGGATAACCTTTTTGAAACTCCAATACAAAGTGGAGAATTAAGCAAGGAAGTTTCAACAAAAGAAGTAAAACCTTTTGTAAAAATACGTATTTACTCCCATGGCAAGAAAAATGGGGAAGGGGGAACATTGACCTGCTGTTACTCATTCCAAATCCTTCATCCCTATCAGCTCTCATTAAATCTGAATCCTCCAGTTCTTCAAAAGAAATGAGCGGAAGGGAGGCCGATATCAGCTAACTTTGCCTGTTTCTCAATCGAACCAGGTCCAACAGTCTCATTCCTACCCTCCCACAGGCTGGCACCCGAAACGCTGCACCCGGAGCCATTTATTTCTGCGTGACTGGGCCATTAGAGAAGCTCTCCAGAGATGAGCCAGCATCGTCAGCCAGCCGAGCCCTAACGAGCGAGCGGGCAAGTCCATGCGGCAAGAGGAAGATGCTGCTGCTGGAGGCGGTTTAGGGAAACTCTAATATTGGAGGAGTAAATCCTGTCCACCTACTGCTGGGAAAAAGAAAGTTAAATAAGCGAGGGTAATTTCAGGAGCACAGATTCCCAAATTCATGAGATGTCATAGAATCATAGAATGGTTTGGGTTGGAAGGGACCGTAAAGATCACCTTGTTCCAATCCCCTGCCATGGGCAGGGACACTCCCCATTAGACCAGGTATGTCCTGCTTTGAGCGACACAGGATTAATTTCTCTTTTAGTAATTTTACTTTTCAGTGAGGTCTCTTCTAATGCTGGGGAAAACCGCACTTTCAGAAGACTCTAGTGTCTGAATTGGTGAAAATATTTACTTTATAGCCAGCTACGGTGTGGGGGTCTCAAGGTCTCAGTGTTTTTGAGCTCATCAGGTGCGGGGACAAGGAGTAGCGAGAGCCAGGAACTTGACCCAAGCTGCCAACAATTTCATACCCTGAATGTCACATTCAATAGAAATTAGGAAGTTTGCTGAGGAGTTTCTCTCTCTCCCTTGATGGCTGTGATCCTGAGAACTTCTTGCCCCGGTGCCGGAGCCCTGAGCCCTTCCCTTCCTCCCGAAGCTGCAGCGCACGCAGTGTCCCACATTGGCTGTCCCTGCGGGGAGTGCACAGCTTCCTGCTGATGGAATGGGCTGAGTATAATTCTTATGTATTTTAAATTGGTATTGGGATCAATATTGGTTCTTTAGTGTTATTATGTTAATTATTTAGCCTTATCCTATTAAATCTGCTTATATTTAATCCCTCAGGTTTCCTTGTTTTTTTCCCAATATCCCTTCCCAGGTAGGGAAGAGTCATCCAGAATAATTGTCTAAATGACAATAAATTGTTGTGGATTCCTCAAACCATAACAGAGATTATTGCTGCTTTTGGAAAAGGATGCACGACAGAGAAAGCTTCCCATATGAGCATGGGAATTGTGTGGGAATTGAAAAAAAATAAATTAATCAGTGCTGAGGGCCCACGTTTGACCCGAGACCCTACCAGGTCTCCTACCCTCCATCATCGGCCACCACAAACCTCCCGTGTGAGCCTGGCATGCTGGACCGCCGGCAGCTCGATGCCGAGCTGCTGTTAAATTCCTCTGCAAGGCGAGCCGGAGAAGCAGTGAGTGACAAGTACATTGATCTTCCAGCACTTGGAAGCAAGATGAGAGCGGGAACGAATGTAAATTGGGGAGAAGAAGCTGTACCTTTGATACGGCGTCGGTATTGTCCCCAGCTCTGGATGAAACCTCGGGGATGTGAAGCAATGCAGCAGGGCCACCCTTTTAACTCAGTCACAACGAGTCCACCAAGAAAAAAGCAAAGCAGAGGCCAAAAACCTTCTGATAAAACTGAATTGCTTTTTCAGAGACAGCCATTAGGAAGAAAAATAAAGGGCTAAGGACTATCAGTCCATGTGCAAAGGATGCCACCAGCAAGCCATAACTCCTGATACGGGCTCTGATGCTAGCAGAGATTTAAAAAACATGCACTCGAAACCAAAAGCAGCTCCATAAAGAACTGAAAATCTCTGCCGAAGGGTATTCTGAAAGCAAACACAAAGATGAATCCCACAAATATCCTCACCACGGGATTTGCTCCAGGCCTGGAAGTAAAGAGTCAGCAAAAACCACCGTTATCTCTTCCTCAGCTCCCAGAACGAAGCTGCTGTTCACCTGCTACCCAAAACAAAACCGTGCTGTGACAGCAGGAAAATCACCCACGTGGGGTGATGCTCCAGGACGACATGGCACGAACCCTCCTTTTTTTTTTGTAAAGCCCCAGCAAGACCATGTCTGAATTTCATAACGTTCTGCAATAAGGTCACCCACCTCGTGGATGAAGGGAAGGTGGTGGATGGAGTTTTTCTGGATTTCAGTAAAGCTTTTCATCCTGTCCTTCACACCATCCTCCTGGACAAGTTGTCCAACTGTGGGATGAGCAGGTTCACGGTGCACTGGGTGAAGAACTGGTTGACCAGCAGGGCTCAAAGAGTTGTAGTGAATGGGGCTACATCTGGCTGATGACCGGTCACCAGCAGTGATCCTCAGGGATCCATTCCAGGACCAATTCTGTTCAAGATGTTTATCAATCATCTGGATGCAGGAGTTGAACGCACCATTAGAACATCTGCTGTTACAAAACTGGGAGGAGCTGTTGATTCTCTTGAGGGACAAGAGATCCGTGGAGGGATCCAGATAGACTGGAGCATTGGGCAACCATTAACAGCATGAAATTTAACAAGAACAAATTCTGCACCTGGGACAGAGTAATGCTGGACACAGTCATAGACTGGGAGAGGAGGGGCTGGAGAGCAGCCCTGCAGAAAGGGATCTGCAGGTGCTGGCTGACGGTAGGCGCAATGAGAGTCAGCAGGGTGCCCTGGCAGCCAAGAGGGCAAACCACATCCTGGGTGCGTCAAACAATATAACCATCCGGTCAAAATAGGGGATTATCCTGCTGTATTGATAAGGAAAAAGGAGGAAGAACGAATAAGGAGGAAAAAGGAGGAAGAAAGAAGAAGAAGAAGAAAGAAGAAGGAGGAAGAAGAGTTCCACTTGGAATGGACCTACAGCAATAAGCGTGGCCAACAGGTCGAGGGAGAGGATTCTGCCCCTCTGCTCCGCTTGGGGGAGACCCCCCTGCAGTGCTGCCTCCAGCTCTGGGGCACCAACAGCAGAAGGACACGGAGCTGTTGGAGGGGGACCAGAGGAGGCCCCGGAGATGCTGGGAGGGCTGGAGCCCCTCTGCTGGGAGGACAGGCTGAGAGAGCTGGGGGGGTTCAGCCTGGAGAAGAGAAGGCTCCAGGGAGACCTTCCAGCCCCTTCCAGTCCCTACCAGGGGCTTCTAAGAAACATGGAGAGAGACTTTTTACCAGGATCTGTAGTGAGAGGACAAGGGGCAATGGTTTTAAACTGACAGAGGGTAGTTTTAGATTGCACATAAGGAAGAAATGTTTTACACTGAGGGTGGTGAGACACTCACCCAGGTTGCCCAGAGAGGTGGGAGATGCCCCATCCTTGGAAACATTCCAGATCAGGTTGGACGGGGCTCTGAGCAACCTGGTCTAGTTGAAGATGTCCCTGTTCATGGCAGGGGAGGTTGGAGTAGATGGCCTTTAAAGGTCCCTTCCCACCCAAACCATTCTGTGTTTCTATCAAGTCCAACTGCTGACTAGCATTAGACTAGATTTAGTGTTGGTGCGGCCTCACCTTGAGTATTGTGTGCTGTTCTGGGCCCCACAATTTAAAAAGGTTGTTAAGAGATCCAAAAGCACGCAGAGGAGGGCAACAAAGCTGGTGAAAGGGCTGGAAGGAATATCCTATGAGGAACAGCTGAGGTCTTTGGGTTTGTCTAGTTTGGAGAGAAGGAGGCTGAGGGGCGACCTCATGGTGCTCTCCAGCTTTTTGAGGAAAAGTGGAGAGGGAGGTGCTGATCTCTTCTCCCTGGGGTCCAGCGACAGGACACATGGGACTGGGTCAAAGCTGCATCACGGGAGGTTTAGACTGGACATTGGAAAACATTTCTTTACCCAGAGGGTGGACAAACACTGGAACAGGCTTCCTAGAGAGGTGGTCAATGCCCCAAGCCCGTCAGTGTTTAACAGGCATTTGGACAATGTCCTGAATAATTTGCTTTAACTTTTGCTCAGTGCTGAAGTGATCAGGCAGGTGGACTAGATGGTCGCTGCAGGTCCCTTCCAACTGGACTGTTCTATTTCAAAACGTGATGTGCGGCTTCAAGACAACTCAGTATCAGGATGATAATAGAAGCCGAAAAGAATCCAGACAACAGCAATCCACGGCAAACTCCTCAGCTCATTATATCTGAAGTATGTAGGAAATGGAAACATGCAGCTTAAGTTATCAAGGACTATTAGGAGAAAAGGACATTTTACAACCACAACAGAGGCGGGAAACTTCTCTAGCACGCAAGGAGCTGGTTGCAGCAGTCTGGCCCCCAAACTGTCGAAAGGCAAATAAACCAGAGGCACATGCAGCGCTACCAAAAACCACTTTAACAAGAGCGTGCCAGGGAAGAGAGGAATTTTCTCATCTGGGTTGCAAGCCAAGGATTCGCTAAGACTTGACAAGGTTGTCACCACCCCACCAAGCCCAGAGGCCTCCCACATCCCCGCAAGATGCTGAAAAAGCCTCAGGAACTCGCGATCCCATCAAGAACGGCCTTGGAATGGATCTCAATTAGCTTCCCTGGATATGCTGGGCAAGAAGATAATTTGATCCAGCTGGTTCCCAGGAGAAGAGAAGCCAAGCATCAGATACTGGAGCTGTGATATCCACCAGATCACTACTATTCACATAACAGCATGTGAAGACAGAGGGAAAATACAAGGAAAATCCCAAGCACCACCCTTGTCCTTCCATCACCACCACGGTGAGCCTACACTAGCAAGCGAGGGAAAATTTGGTGGCACCCAGGAACAACCTCAACAGCAAAAGAACCGTGGGAAGCTCCGATGGCAACGATGCACCAACTCCCCTCCTGCTGCGACAGATCCGTGCACAGGGAGAAGAAAGGTGGATTATGGGATTTTGGGGTCCCAACTATTGCCCTTGTTATCAACCCATAGCCTCATGCTACCTGCTTTCCTACCACAGTGGAGACAACTCCTTCTCGGTGATTATTCATTAGTGAAGTACTCAAGACCTTAATTTGTGCCATAAAATTGACCTCTAAAGAGAAGTGATGTCATGCTAACAGGAGGAAAGCCAAAAATCCCAGAATTTAAAAACCTATGTTCCAACTTCTTCCACCTTTATTTTCCCAGCTGTGAAATAGATGGTTTCCTTCAGGCATACCTTAAGCTCCATTTCCTGAGGCGAACATAAAACAACATACAAAGACGAAGGCTTGCTGTAGGGTCTTCAACAAAACTCTACAAGGCACTTTGAAGATGGGATGTGCCACACAAGTATTTTTCTTTTTCCTTAAACACAGTGAATTTTAAAATATTGTGCCATTCAAGCATGTTAGGGATTCCAATATTTTTTTAAAAGAAAACACAATCCCAAATATTTTAGCACTCATGATCGAGACTAAGAGCAGCGTTGAGTTGAGGAACCAGGGGGTTTGCAGGGACACAAGTGGCTGGAGCCCATCAGCGAGGTCTGAGACAGCTCTGCCAGCACATCTCCACAGCAAGGGGCTCTGCAGCAACCCAGAGGAGGTTGGGTCTGGTTTGGGGGTGAATTTTAGAATTACAGAATGGTTAGAATTGGAAGGGACCTTAAAGATTATCTAGTTCCAACCCCCCGGCCATGGGCAGGGACACCTCCCCCTCAACCAGGTTGCTCCAAGCCCCATCCAGCCTGGCCCTGAACACCTCCAGGGATGGGGCAGCCACAGCTTCTCTGGGCAACCTGGGCCAGGGGCTCACCACCCTCAGGGTCAAGAATTTCTTCCTAATATCTCATCTAAATCTCTCCTCTTTCAGTTCAAAACCATTCCCCCTCATCCTGTGGCTCCACTCACTGATCACGAGTCCCTCCCCAGCTTTCCTGGAGCCCCTTTAAGGACTGGAAGGGGCTCTCATGTCTCCCTGGAGCCTTCTCCTCTCCAGGCTTTTCTTTTGTTAAGCTGGGCAGCAGCTTCACCTTGTTCCAATACTAGACCTGCACACAGCAGTGGGTATTTTGCAAACAGCTCTTGAAGGGTAACGTGCTGATCCGGATGGCGTGAGCTGTGCTGTGCTTGCACAACCTACTGGTCCCACGCTGCGGCCATCATATATGAGACCGCTGAGGATGCAGTAGGAGCATCGAAAAATAACGCTGATGCCAGCTGCCAATAAAAAATAGCAATGTCCACAGCATCCTCCCTGAAACCAGAGGGGTGAACTACCCTGGTATATATAGAGGGATGTAAAGGAACACTCATCATCCTTTTGCCAAGCATTGCTTTCTCGAGAGAGACTTCTGCTCGCTGTTGGGTGCAAAGGCAGCAGCACAACCCCGGCACCCAAAGGCCCTGGGGGTATCACTGTCCCCAACACCATGTGAGAAATACTGCGGATGGGAAGAACACAGCAAATGGAGGACAAAAAAGAGAAAGACAGAGAGAAGATGGGCTAAAACTGGGCAGCAGCTGGGTTTGGGGACTGGGCACAGGAGCAGAGAGCACATAATAGCAATTATGCTGAATAATATGTGAGAAAAAGGAAGGGTTCCAGCAGTTAAAAGCTAAGAGTTACTAAAAGCCAGAGTAGCTCTGCCTTCGGTGGCCTTAACAAAGTCCTGTGCAGCTTCAGAAGATGTTGTAGATCCATTCAATTCCTGCATGGACCTTTCAAGTGTCATATTAGCAGATCACGTATCAAATGACCTTGCGAGGAGGACAGATCTGTGGGTGGACCTGAATAAAGTTTCATCACAGCTCCTACACCCAAAAGCAAATAATTTGGGTGTTTCCCATTACACCAGAAGCACCTGCGAAACACCAGCCCCGAGCCGTGGGGCCCCGATGCCCTTTGTTCTGGCTACCAACTTGGCCAAGTCCCTAGAGTTAACAAAAGGATTGGGGATTACTGTAATACCGTTACGAATTTAGTGTGAAAGCAGACACCAGTATTACGGGATGATTATCACAGAGCGTGTTCAATATGTTCACACAGAATGGCACAGCAAGAGGTTAATTATATTGCTACTGGAATCAGCTTCCAAAAGGACCATCCTTCGGTTTAAGAGGGGAATTTAATTTTCACACTCATTCAGTTCTGAGCTCTTTCAAGAGCGACGGCTATTTATGCCAGAATGTAAACGATGGTTTATGATCATGAACTGCTGCTTAATAGGAAATAAATC
This sequence comes from Fratercula arctica, assembly GCA_947846985.1. NCBI lineage: Eukaryota > Metazoa > Chordata > Aves > Charadriiformes > Alcidae > Fratercula > Fratercula arctica. Next base: position 164,060,229 of record CANTUZ010000002.1, read on the forward strand.
CAATTGATCAAAAGTGCTTTACCTGTGACCCCGAGCAAGACTGCTGTTCAGGCTGTAATATTCACAGAGGACAACAGAAGCACGGGCTTTGCAGCTGAAACGCATTAGCGGGCTCCAAACCCATCGCAATATTTGCTTAGCATGGCAGCCGCTTTCACCTGGGAACATTTGCGGAATTAATACCAAATCGGCTTCGCTAATTCCTTTACGCTGAACGGACCGCAGGCAAAGATGAAGTTAATGTAACCCATCAGGCACGACAGCGCATTGGCGCGGTGGCGCTTGCTAGAGATCGAGTATAAGGAAATACCCATTTTAGCAGGCAAGGTATGAAAATCCTGATATAAAATCATAGAATGGTTCAGGTTGGAAAGGACCTTAAAGGTCATCTAGTTCCAATTCCCTGCCCTGGGCAGGGACACCTCCCACTAGACCAGGTCGCTCAAAGCCTCATCCAACCTGGCCTTGAACCCCTCCAGGGATGGGGCAGCCACAGCTTCCCTGGGCAACCTGTTCCAGTGCCTCATCACCCTCACTATTCGAATGAATTGCATGTGTCTGGCTATGCACCTGGAATTCCTGTTTTTAAGCAAAAAGAACAAGATTTTTGTTTCCTGGAAATATGGAGTTGGGAGCAATGGGGAAACCATTGTCCAGCTTCAAGGGAAAAATCAAGTGATGCAACCAGCAGGTTGAGGGAGGGGATTCTGCCCCTCTACTCCATTCTGGGGTTCTCAGCACAAGAGAGACGTTGACCTGTTGGAGCGGGGCCAGGGGAGGCCCCGGAGATGCTGGGAGGGCTGGAGCCCCTCTGCTGGGAGGACAGGCTGAGAGAGCTGGGGGGGTTCAGCCTGGAGAAGAGAAGGCTCCAGGGAGACCTTCCAGCCCCTTCCGGTCCCTAAAGGGGGCTTATAAGAAAGATGGAAAAAGACTTTACCGGGATCTGTAGTGACAGGACAAGGGGCAATGGTTTTAAACTGACAGAGGGTAGTTTTAGACAGGATATAAGGAAGAAACGTTTTACAATGATGGTGGTGAGCCCCTGGCCCAGGTTGCCCAGAGAAGCTGTGGATGCCCCACCCCTCGAAACATCCCAGGCCAGGTTGGAAGCGGCTTTGAGCAACCTGGTCTAGTGAAAGACGTCCCTGCCCATGATGGAGGAGTTGGACTGGATGATCTTTGAAGGTCCCTTCCAACCCAAACCATTCTATGGTTCGATGATTACCAAAAGCTCACCAAGCCAAAGTTCATTAGCACCTCAGAAGTCGAGAGAGAGCGTCTCGGGGAAACTGGTTTCCAGAAAAGAAACATTTCAACATGGAAATACCACTGGATGTGGTTAAAGGAGAACTTATTAAAAGTTACGTCCCAGCTTACCTTAGACCCAACAAGGACTCAATGCCTCACTCACACGGTCTCATCACATACAAGCTCAAGGTCTCAGGACACCATCCCACATCCTCTTACTTTGAAGATGACAAATAAAACCCAGTCTTACCAAAATTTCATAAAAAGCTTATTTTCATATAAGGACAACTTTAATCTCCCCATTCATCAGACTGCCTGCTTTTTCCTCCTCAAGTCATAGTCGCAACCAAGTCCATCTTCCTGAGAAAGGCTGCACTGCTCAGAGGTATTCATTACAAAGTTTAAACAAACCGGAGAACAATCTCATTTTCCCAGCTGCGGGGCACACACCGAGCAATAACACCTCCCATAATCAACTTCAATTAGGAGCTTTTCATCCAGATTTTTTGGCAATGACTCAGAGCATGCCGAGAGCACAAGGTGCCACACAGAACCTCGCTGCAAGAGCTGGCAAGTAGAGTGGCACGGACTGAGTCCTCAGTGCTGTTTTCAGGTGTCCTGGTTTGAGCTACACAGGATTCATTTTTCTTCTAATCCTTGGGAAAACTGCACTTTTAGAAGACTCTAAAGTGTCTGAATTGGTGAAAATCTTTACTTTATCACCAGCAAGGCTGTGGGGGGTCTCAAGTTCTCGGTGTTTTCAAGCTCGCCAGGTGCAGGGATGAGGAGCAGTGAGACCTGGGCGCTTGACCCAAACTGGCCAACAGGATTATTTCATACCACGAACGTCACATTTGAGAGAAATTAGAAAGTTTGCTGAGGAGTTTCTTTCTCTCCCTTGATGACGGCGGTCCAGAAAACTTCTTGTCCCGGTGCCGGATCCCTTCCCTTCCCCCTGAAGTCACAGCGCTCACAGTGTCCCACATTGGCTGTCCCCTGCTGGGAATACACAGCTTCCTGCTGATGGAATTGGCCGAGCATAATCCTTGTGTATTTTATATTGGTATCGGGATCAATATTGGTTCTTTAGTATTGTTGTTAATTATTTAGTCTTATCCTGTTAAATCTATTTCTATTTCAACCCTCGTGTTTCTTTGTTTTTCCCCGATTCACCTTCCCGGGTGGGGAGGGGTCATTGGGCGATAGAATATTTGTCTAAATGACAGTAAATTGGTACGGGTTTCTCAAACCATAACATCAGGAGCCACCGCAAGCCCTACACCAGCCGCACCAGCACGCCACAAAATCCCAACAAGCCAAAGACTTTCTGCTTGTACCATTCCCCTGGACCACACCGCTGGGGAATTTTATTTTATTTTATTTTTTATCATACCAAATTAGGCATTTAAATCTTGCACGTAGTGCTGAAGATTCGTGATGCATGTCTCCCGGTCCTGGAAAGGCTAACACTGATTTAATACACGTAGATCTTTACTGATGATTGGTAGCCCATTACACACCGATCGTCAGCATGTTATACATCACCGCCTGCGCTCCCCTTCTTCCAGATTGCAGAAAACCATCCCGTTGCTCACAGGGTTTTGCATCCCTCATAGTCGCAGTAGGAAGGATTAACTTTTCCAGTTGAACTACAGCGGGGCAGGACTGGGAAAAAGCCATGTGCTGTAGCGTCTCTGTTCTGTAAAGATAAGGGCAGCTCCACGAGGACCCTCATCACGCTGAAGCCTGAGTTAAGTGCGGCGGGATGGAAATCACTTCCCAGAATCCGGCCGTGCTTCCAGACACACCGATTGTTTCTCCCCTGGCTCCCCGCCTCCTTGGGATGCTCAGTGATTTTCAAAGATTTGGGAAACCACGGGGAATAACAGGCAGAATAGAGTGTCTTTCACTTGGCTCTATAATTTTAATGTCAATATTTGAACTACAACAGAAACCCTGGCAAATACAGAATCACAGAATCATAGAATCGTCTAGGTTGGAAGGGACCTTTCAGATCATCGAGTCCAACCATCAACCTAACTCTGACAAAAACCACCACCAAACCATATCACTAAGCACTATGTCTACCCGTCTTTTAAATACCTCCAGGGATGACGATTCCACCACTTCCCTGGGCAGCCTGTTCCAATGCTTGACAACCCTTTCGGTGAAGAATATCCAATCTAAACCTCCCCTGGTGAAACTTCTAGGTTTATTCTCTCCAGGCAGAGATGGAAGGACTCCAACAAGGTCCTGCTCGGGACAGGAGGACACATCACCTGTCACCTACCTCCCGGTAACCTAGGTGGGACCCAAAACCACGTTCCCACTCTCAGCAGCTGGTTGGTGAGTCCAATCCACCCCGGGGTCCACCCGCAGGTAGCCAGCTCCACCACATCCCCATCCCTGCTGCCAAAAGGCCCCGTGGTGGCCCCTTCCCAACAGCGTAGGAAGCTGATGAACCTGCTAACGATGAGGACAGACCACATTATCCACTGCACCGCCGGGACCGGCGAGAGGTGGTCACGCTTAATGCACTAAACACACTTTTCCCAGCTACAGCCCACGTTAAAGAGCCTGAATGGATCTCTAGAGCATTGGACCTTGTTCAAACACAACCCTTATTATTATAACAAAAGAGGGTGGTGGTTTTTTTTTTTTCCCCTTCCTTCAGTGAATGATTATTAATGTGTTTCCAGGAGCCGGGTCCATTTCTCTAAATGAGAGCAGGATGGCAGGAAGAAGGCTGATAAATGCCCTCCTCCCCCCGGCCTCGCGGCAGGAGCTGCCAGGGGTTCTCGTTCTAACAAGCTGCAGATGGAAGACGACTGGAATAACAAAGTATGAATTTTTATGAGTCTAATAAATCACTCCACTTTTCCTGCTCTTGATCGTTTTCAGCACTCCAGACACTAGAAAAACCCCAGCTATAATCAAATGGGTTCACGGATCTCGTGTTAACGCCTCGCTGTGGCACGGAGAGAGGTGGCTCTGCCTCGGGAAACGACAGGGAGCACTTGTCGGGCTGGAAATCCATTTGCATTCATGCTTGAGGATTGACTTAATATATATATATATATTTTTTTTTAATTTAACAAGGAGATATTTGAATCCATTAGGTATTCCCCCACCCTCAAAGCCACTTATCCAACTGAAGGCCATCCGGTTTTTACCTTTCCTAACTAACCGCTTAAAAAGACCCTGACCTGACTCCAGCATCAGCAAAGAAACTTGTATAAACTCTGTGAGAACAGAGGAAAACTTTGCAGGCAGCAGGTTTATTACGGTTCTTTTAATTCTCTTTTCTAAACTTCTGTATAAAGCAGGTAACGGACGGACTCCAAATCCATCTGAACAAGAAACAAAAGGTTTCAACCCCAAATTGCAACACTGAGCGTGCGTACATGCGTTTGCTGAAGGAAGTATCTATCAAAAGGCCTGATGAGCACCATGTCGATGGAGAAAAAAGAATCAAGACTTTGCTCTCCATACCAAAAAACTACTCTTGAAACCTCCAGGACAGTGACCAGCAGAGGAGACTTGAGCCAAAGTCAGAGACACCGTGATGTGGTTAAGCAAAGGAGAACATGATCATCGCTCCCCACCACTCTGCAATCTCTCGACACCAGGCACAGGAATGCCACCTGCAGCTCCAGGAGCTTTGAAGCCTGCAAAAAGCCACCCTTTTAATCACAGAATCAGAGAACTGTTATGGTTGGAAGGGACGTTTCAGATCATCAAGTCCAAGCATCAACCCAACACTGACAAAACCCATCACTAAACCATATCTCTAAGCACCACGTCTGCCCGTCTTTTAAATACCTCCAGGGATGGTGACGCAACCACTTCCCCGGGCAGCCTCTTCCAATGCTTAATAACTCTTTCAGTGTAAAACTTTTTACTAATATCCAACCGAAACCTCCCCTGGCACAGCTTGAGACTGTTTCCTCTTGTCCTGTTGCCTGTTACTTGGGAGAAGAGACCAACTCACACCTCGCTACCCCCTCCTTTCAGGGAGCTGGAGAGAGCGAGAAGGTCTCCCCTCAGCCTCCTTCTCTCCAGGCTGAACACCCCCAGCTCCCTCAGTTGCTCCTCACCAGACTTGTTCTCCAGACCCCTCACCAGCTCCATTGCCCTTCTCTGGACCCGCTCCAGCACCTCAATATCTGTCTTGTCGTGAGGGGCCCAAAATTGAACACAGTATTCCAGGGGGGGCCTCACCAGTGCCGAGTACAGGGGGACGATCACTTCCCCCATCCTGCTGGCCACACTATTTCTGTTACAGGCCAGGATGCTACCGGCCTTCTTGGCCACCTGGGCACACTGCTGGCTCATTTTCATCTGGCTGTTGACCAACACCCCCATGACTTTTTCCGCCGGGCAGCTCTCCAGCCACTCTTCCCCAAGCCTGTAGCATTGCACAGGGTTCTTGTGATCCAAGTGCAGGACCCGGCACTTGGCCTTGGTGAACCTCATACCACTGGCCTCAGTCCATTGATCCAGCCTGTCCAGATCCCTCTGTACAGCCTTTCTACCCTCAAGCAGATTAATACTCCCAGCCAACTTGGTGTCGCCAGAAAACTAACTGAGGGTGCACTCCATCCACTTGTCCAGATCGTTGATAAAGATATCCTGGGTGCAGCTCTCCCGGTCCCCCAGCACCCATGCTGATGGCAGGCCTCTATCCCACCGCATCAGCAAAGCGGCAGCATCCCGAGCCTTGACGCTTTACCTCCCTGAAGGAAGGAGGCCAAGTTAGCTGGGAAACCTGTTGTTTCCGTCATCCTCATCCTGCCCCGGTCTTTAATCCATTCAATATGTTTTTTCTCCACTTTTCATTTGCTTTTCCAGCACAGCACTGAATCAGGGAGGGAATTCATCTTTGACAAACATTTACCGATTATCAAATCACAACTGCAGCCGCAGACAGGGGCAATAAGTCACTTTAAGCAGCCGTCCGTATTGCAGGCTGAGGAGTTTGGGCAGCTCCTCGATGACAAATAACTCCTGTCAAAGCCGCGTGTTCCCTGGCGCTCCGAACCCGTGTTCTCTGTTGTTCCACGCTACCTGGTGTTTAATGACAACACTGTCAGACTAAGACGAAGCCTCTGCGCTGCGGACTGTCAAAGCCCTATTAGAGGAAAGATTGAGACCCTACTCTTCTTAAACTCACTCAAGCAACACAACCCGCTAGTTTTTATAATTATTGTACGAGAGCCATCGATCGCGCGCTGACACCTAACCTATCCGTATGAAATGGGAGTAGTTTGCTGGGTGACAGTTGCTATAGATTATTGTGGGTGGGTTGGTGTTTTTTTTTTTCCCCCCCTTTTATCCATCGCTCTACAAAGCCTAGAATGGATGGGAAGGAAGAAGAGGAAAGCGTGAGCCTTCGTTTAGGCGCCTTTTCTATCCCAGCTCTTTACTTTCAAAGCGACTTTTGGAAGTTTTTCACTTGCAGGACATTTACCCGGTTGGGAAAACCAACCGGCTTCCTCTGAGGCGCCCATCTCCTACCACAGGAGCTGTACTTGGGCCACCCTGAGAAGCATCTAACACCAGGACCATGCTTCAGGGGCACATCCTTGCATGGAAATGCTCGTGTAGACAGATCAGGAGATTATGTCGGAAAGAAATCACCAAACGCTGATGCTGGAGGCAGGTAGTAGCCCAAGGCACCCTCGACATGCAGGACAAAGCTCTGTATTTATGCAGAAAAGCAGAAAACTGAGCATCTCCAGTTGCATTGGCATAATGGAGGAAAAATCCACGCCCACCTGATGCTGTTGAGATTCCACTGCTTTTTAGCATCCCCCCCAAAAAAACCCATGGAGATAAGACATAAGCACTGCTGGCATCTCTGTCCATGCAGATGTCTACTGCTGTAGGCAACCAACAAACCACAATGGGGGCAATGACCTGGAAATCACACAGCGGACAAGGCCAGTGCAGCTCTGGATGCAAGAGAAGTCACAATTTTAAAGCCACCAGCCTCAGGAGAGAGCTGCCCTGTCCAGTTACAGGGACCATCCCTGGGCTGTGCTGGAGATGACACTCACCAAGCTCTATCTGATCTACGCCACTCCTCGAAGCTTCACGTACACAGCTTCCCCCCCCATTTAATAATACAAAGCAACATCTCAGGTCCTGATAGTGCCAAGGGTTGCAAGGTTTCTTTTTGGTGGAAATTCTTGTTAACCTCGCCCATTTCCATCTAACACACCACCATCCATCACTTCATTTTGTTTCACTCCCAGAGAAGGACTAGCCAAATTTTGGGTGGGCACCAAGTCTTTTCGGTACAAACACACGGTCTGCAGTGAACCCTGCACTCTGGGGTCGTTGTACTGAATTCCCAACAGCAAAAGGATGGGAACCGTGGTCTGAGGGTGCTGGGAAGCTACTTTTGAGCCATCAAAACAAGCACGAAGGAAAGGAGATCAGAGCTAAGGAGGCACTCAGCTGTCCCAAGGGAAACGTGGGTTGAAGAGGAGGAGCCATCTGCCAAGGAACAAAGCCTAATTTGTTGTTGTGGCTGCCCACCTCCCTCAGCACCTCCACCTGCACATCCACCAAGGAGATCACGATAACGTTGCCTGTCCGATTTCACAACCTCTCTCCAACAGAGTTTTTCATTTCATTGGGGAAAAATCCTTTATCTGAGCTGCTCCCAATGGGTGAAGCTGGGGATAGATGCTGCTCCCAAATCCAGCTTGCATGGCATTTTGCTCCTCAGAAGCTCCACTCACAAACCCAAGGTTGGGGCCACTTTACCATCAGTTATTTTGGAAGTAGCACGTGTGTGGCTTGCCACCAGACACTCAGGGCTGCCACAGCATGCGCACAGCCAGCAGTAAACACATGTGCTAACGCATACGCTAGAGAGTTTGGAGGGGTGAGAGGAAGAGGAAGAACATTGCTGTTGCTTTAAAGAAATGCCCTCATTTGCTTAAAGCAGCTACAGGATCCGTTAAATTACTATAAATAAGTATTTTCACATCCTAAGCTATGCACAAGCATCAGTGCATGTGGTTTATTTGCTTGTATTGCCCATTTGGGTGATACAGCTGGGTGAGTTTGGCACGCATCCACTTCTTCTACCTCCCCAAAGACCACAACTTCATCTGCGCTAGAGGAGAAAGGACCCTCCAGCACTGCACTACAGGCAGCTCTGGATGCTCAGTGTGGGGCTAGATGGCACCAAGAGGCACCCAAACCCTACCCCACCATCCCATCCCATGGTCAGAGCTGCAAGAACTGACACCACCAGATCCTAAGCGGGACCCAATGAGCCAAACCCACCATTTCTGTAACAGAGATGAAATCTTCTCATAGCTCTGATGCAAATAAATGGCCCTTTTTGGGGTGGGGGCAGGTGAGACGGAGCTTAAAACATGGAAACATGATGGCCAGACCCTCCCTTGGTTGAAGTCCACATGGGGCTTATAGCTATCTAAACTTATGGTGTTGAAAACACGAGAGAGGATTACAAGAAAGAAATTTCCATTGGCTAGCTGGATGGTGAAACACTGGCCCAGGTTGCCCAGAGAGGTGGGAGATGTTCCATCCCTCGAAACATTCCAGGTCAGGTTGGACGGGGCTCGGAGCAACCTGATCTAGTTGAAGATGTCCCTGCTCATGGCAGGGGGTTGGACTAGGTGGCCTTTAAAGGTCCCTTCCAACCCAAACTATTCTATGATTCTATGGCTCAAGTGAGCCACTCCTCATAGGAAATCTGAAATAAGCACCACACCACATGGGATTGTGCATTGATTTTGATTCAAGGTCCTTCCAGTCATGATTTCTTAGCATAAAGTCACACAGATGACCCTAGGCTGTCTTTTTAGGAAAGGGAGCAAAGAGGAAAGCTTCGGTGTTGGTGGCTTCTTAGCTCCTGAAGTCAACGATAAAGTTAGAGACATCGCAATAAGGAAAGTTCAAACCTCCAAGTCACCTGGTCCAAATTAACTTTGCTATATCCAAGGCTGCTAACGAAGAAGGGAGGGAAATGGAGAAGAAAAATTTCCATTTGTGGTTGAAAACAAATGCTGGTTTACCTAACGCATCGATAATCCTACCCTCTACCCTCCAACCAAGAGAGCTTTATGTTCAGGTTTCCATCCCTGCCGCCCGGAGTAGTCATCCAGGGCTCTCCAACAGCACGCCTTGAAGGAAACAGCATCTTCTGTGACTACAGACCTCTGGTAATGCCTAGATTCTGCCTCCATTTTCTAAATCTGCCACCTGATTTTCTAAACCCTGAGTGACAGGCAAGCAGAGCGCTCCCCTTGTACCATCCTCGGGATCACCCAGGGATGTCAGCGCGGGAGAGGGAAAGAAGAACAAGAAATCTCGCTTCTCCTGCCTGTGAGTTTGACAACCCATCCTAGACAGGGGTGGTAATATTTGATAAATTTTCATTTCCCTTCCGAGGCTGTCAGGTAATCTTTTTATTGACAGCGCTACAGGGGTTTTCTGTAGTCTCAGGGAAAAGGGCACGTGCTCTTGCTTGTTATTAAACCAAATACATATTTCGGATGGAGAAACAGCTACTACCCACCTCCACCTACAAATAAATCCTCCAGGTGCGAGTCCTGCGTAACTCCATACACCACGCAAGCTGCATGGAAGCCCGGTTCACCAGGCGGTGCCCTTGGAAACTCCCCAGCACAAATCCGGAGCCCAATCCACCGCTAGCTCTGGGTCTCCTTTCACCACCCAAGCGACCGTGCTTCCCCCTCTCTCTTCGGGGGATAATTTTACAGTGAATAGTACTCAAATGCCAAGAGACGTTTCTGTGGCTTAAGTGTGACCACATCATTTCTAATAATACCCACTGGAGTCAGAGCTCGGTGGTGGTTCCCAAACTACCATGTGAGGCCATTGGATCAAGCCCCCGGCCATGCAAGGAGTCGCACCAACCCTCGTCCTCAAGCGCAACGCTTGCCCGTGAGGGACAAGGGCCCATGTCCTGCCCCAGGACAGGTGCTACCATCAGATCTTGATGATGGAGGGAAAATGAACCCGGGATGAAGGCCAACCAGCTCTTTCCTCCTGCTTCTCCACTAAATGAAGAGGTACAAGGAGGACAGAAGTATGGGCAGCCATGGACAATGCTGAATTTCCCCCATAAGCAAGACAGGCAGAAGGAATAAAACCATGACCATTTATAAAGAACAGGCACAACTTCTGCTTCTCAGAGGGAAGTTACTTCTTTGCACCCTGCACCAGCCAAAAAGCCAACGTTCCACATTACAGGGAGCAAAACCTCTGCTCAAGACCAAAGAGATGGGTGAAGACAAGTTCTGCTAAAACCAACAGCATCCTCCCACCTTTTCTGTAGGTCTGAGGCAGGTCTCGTCCTGGTACCAAGCTCCTTGCCCTCCCCAGAGGCAGTGCAGCATGCGCTCATGCGCGATAGCCCCATTGACTGCCGTGTCCCAAAGTACCCAGCTCCACCATGCCTTGCAGAGGAGCAGCATTGATGATTTCAAGAGGAAGAATTATCAAAAAGGAGAAAAAAAAAAATTGCAAAAAGAAACACTGGTATCCTCTGTTCTCCCTGCACTATCAGTGTTTCCCTGCGAAGGGGAAGCAGGTCAAGAAATATTGACCCATTTTATAGGGAGCGGACAAATCGTTTCTCTTTGTGTTGGTTAAATCAATAAACGAAGATCATTTAAGTTAGAGGAGTCTTCCCTTAAAGCCCTTCTTTCCTTGCTATTTTGTTACTGCACTTGGAGAAAGGTCACACGGAGAGAAGCCCAAGGTGTCAACTTCCCAGTACGATGAACATTTGATCCAGGAAAAGAAATTAAAGTAGGGCCAGAAATACCAACGATAACGGCGCCAATGAGAAAAAGCTGCTAGAATCTTACGTAAAACTGCCAGGTCATGGAGACCATCATTAAATACTGTTTTCAAACCTCTCACTCTGACAATTATTTACAAGAGGAGGGCAATTCCTAAACCAAGGAGGACCTTGCACCACTCATCCTCCACACCAAAGGCAGCAGGACCAGCCTTTCTAGTCTTTTGGGAGAAAAATGCCTCCAAGATGTGTTTGGAGCAGCGGTGTCTCTTTGGTCTCCAGACCCACAGGAGCAGCCAGGCTCAGCTCAGCGGAGAGGAGAGCAGCACGGGACACGGTGAGATGCTCTGGCTGCATCTCACCAGCATTAGGACATTGCCATGACCAATTGCACCAGATATATGAACGTTAACTGTTTGTGTTTGCAATCTGCTGCCTGCCTCGTGTAAAACAATCGGGTTCAGCGTAATCATCTGTAGCAAGTTAATTTTTTTTTGAGCATTTGGAGAAAAGCAGGTTTGGGAACGCCAGGCTGGAAGGAGAAGCTGGAGAGGAATCACTCCAATCAGCAGCACCTAAAGCAGTAGATGCAAGAAAGCCCTCTGCTCCCCAGCATGGGCTCAGCTGAAGCCCTGCTGGATTTTTTTTTTTCCCCATTTTTCAACCGTCTAGCTGTGTTTTTTTTCAAATTGCGAAGTCCGGTAGGAGATTAAAGACGGAGGCCAGGACAATTTACATTCAGTGACAACCCATCAGTAAGTACAGCTATGGTTTCCTAAAGAGCTTGTGAGAGGCAGGTGAGCAAACCACCCAGAGATGTGCTTTTGAAAATCTCCCCCTCCAACTTTTAACACCAAGTTCATCCAAAAAAGTCAGAAGAGAAACTTGGCTGCAAAGACAAATACTAACAAACGACAACCTGACACCGTGGCAGGAGTGACGCTCTCCACATTCCCAGACCAGCCTCCTACTATTACCGAGCTGTTCCAGCAACAACAACTGTCCCAGTTCACAGCACAGTTATTTCGGGTCTCCCCTTCTCCAGACCTTTTGATGAAAACCTGCTCCTTTCTCCTTCATATGCATCAGACCAACAATATGACTTGCATCCTTGGCCTCTTGGCATTCGCCAAGCTCATGACAGGTGGTTTTGGCTCTTCGGGCCAGGATATCCTCTCACAGCCCGCCCGGGTGATGCAGAGGGATGTCACGGAAGATGTGCTGCTGCGGTGCCGATGGGTGCTCCCTGATGTCCCCGTGCAGCACGTGCACACCACAAGGGCCAAGAGGACCATGACAGCCAGTTCAGGTCTCTCCACTCTGGCCAAGACACTAAGGGCACCTCTTCAAATCCCACCTGGGGCCTTTTTGGCACTGTCAGGGTATTATAAGCAATGCAGCCCCGTCATACTTGCTGATGGCCCAGGAGAACGGGTACACGCACAAGATTTAAACAGCAGCTGTCAGACTTTATTGCAATATCAGTTACTTTCCCTACATCTTCCACTTCCGGAGAGATTTAATGGGAACCCTATACGAACAAACACATGCATGTTTCCAGCACAAGATCTCCCCCAAAGCTTTAATTTCTTTTCTTAATCCATCTCTCTCAAGGAAGCTTCCAACTCCTTGTTAACTCATCTCCCACCTACCAAAGGACAGAGAGGCGACACCGTTAAGGAAGAGGACAGTTCTCTTGACAACATCTGTGTTAGCTCCAGTTCGGGGTGAATATGGGAAACGCCAAACCACTTTCCTGCCATTCTTTTCCACATCATCTTCCTTCTGCAAAGAAAGTTCTGCAACTAGAAAAAATTGACCTGCAATTACTTATCCATTGGCCCCACAGCCCTGAGGGTCCTGAACAAGCCCACCTTTATTTTCTCTTCATCTAATTCCCCTATGGATCACCTTGCTCCTGGAGCTTTGATTCAGCTTGGACAATATTCCAATTCTCATCCCAATGAAGCCAGTTTTCACACCCTCGCTACAGCATCTCCCCAAAACAAGGGAGCCTTTCCCTTGCTGAGCACCTATATATCTTCTTTTCCTCAGCACGAGAAGGACACGGAGCTGTTGGAATGAGTTGGGTGGAGGACCAGGAAGATGATCAGAGGGCTGGAGCCCCTCTGCTGGGAGGACAGGCTGAGAGAGCTGGGGGGGTTCAGCCTGGAGAAGAGAAGGCTCCGGGGAGACCTTCCAGCCCCTTCCAGTCCCTAAAGGGGGCCTACAGGAAAGCTGGGGAGGGACTCTGGATCAGGGAATGGAGCCATAGGACGAGGGGGAATGGTTTTAAACTGAAAAAGGAGAGATTTATATTAGATATTAGGAAGAAATTCTTTACGGTGAGGGTGGTGAGGCACTGGAACAGGTTGCCCAGGGAAGTTGTGGCTGCCCCATCCCTGGAGGGGTTCAAGGCCAGGCTGGACGGGGCTCGGAGCAACCTGGGCTGGTGGGAGGTGTCCCTGCCCAGGGCAGGGGGTTGGAATTAGATGATCTTTAAGGTCCCTTCTAACCCAAACTATTCTATGATTCTGTGATTCTTCTTAAGACGATACAATTTCTTGGCACTCCTCATGAGGTTGCCAAGCTGTTGTGCCAGCATCCCGTTCCGGTACAAAGTGTGAATGCATATAATTAAAAAGAAAACCATACAATTTGTGGGTTTGTTTTCAAAGCTGACCTTCAAACAGGTCAAATACATCCAACTACACCAGCAGGTCCATTTCTGGTTAAAAACCGGAAGGTAACCTGAAGGCAACGCACCGCATGGGGCATCTCGTGCAGGTGATGGCAAAGAGCCCAACCAAAACCCATGGGACTCCTCAGCGCCCTACAACAGGTACAGGATTTTAGTATCTTGCAAAAGCGCAGCCTCATCGGCTCTCCTGCACATAAAAGAGAGTATTCCTCCTTACCTACCTCACAGGTGGTAGCAGCTTAATTAATGTTTGCACAGTCTCATAAAGACAATTAGTGCTGAGCATTATTAGTTAATAAAATACTCCATTGCTTAGGTTACCTCTTATTTGCATAACCCACTCAATGCTTTTTTTCTTTTTTTTTTATGCCTTATCTTCTATCGTCTCTTTTACACTTATCACCAGCCCCGTTGGATCAATATCCAAATCCATGCTCCTGAATTCCTGGCCTGCAGCATAACTCTGCTCTGCAATGGGATTTTACCAATTTCGGTTCAACTGAAGGTGTTTCTCTTTGCAGAATAATCTCTCAGGGGTGTTGGGGCTTTTGCACCCTCTCTGACAACGCCAAGAGGCGAGGCAAGCACACCGAGAGGCCACCTCACCAAAACAGACGTCTTGGCACAGCTCCAACATACAGGAACAGCAAATCAGCCCATCAAACAAAGTCCTGGGCTGCGTCCCCAGCAGTGTGGCCAGCAGGGCGAGGGAACTGATTCTGCCCCTCTACTTTGCTCTGGCGAGACCCCACCTGGAGGACAGCGTCCAGCTGTGGAGCCCCCAACATAAGAAGTACATTGGTTTGCTGGAGAGGGTCCAGAGGAGGCCACAAAGATGATCCAAGGGCTGAAGCACCTCTCCTATGAAGACAGGCTGAGAGGGTTGGGGCTGTTCAGCCTGGAGAAGAGAAGGCTCCAGAGAAACCTTATAGCGGCCTTCCAAGTATCTGAAGGGGGTCTACAAGAAAGCTGGAGAGGGACTTTTTACAAGGGCATGTAGTAATAGGACGACAGGTAATGGCTTCAAACTGGAAGAGGGCAGATTTAGATTAGTTATCAGGAAGAAATTCTTCACTGCAAGGGTGGTGAGCCCCTGGCCCAGGTTGCCCAGAGAAGCTGTGGCTGCCCCATCCCTGGAGGGGTTCAAGGCCAGGCTGGATGGGGACTTTGAGCAACCTGGGCTGGTGGGAGGTGTCCCTGCCCAGGACAGGGAGGTCGGAACTAGATGACCTTTAAAGGTCCCTTCCAACCCAAACCATTCTATGATTCTATGACTCTATGATTCTATGATCCTAGACCAGAAAGCAGATGAATTTTAACAAGAATCACTGAGCAAAGTCACTTTGGATTTTCTGTGCCGCTCTACGTGTCAATGACTTCTTGTTCAAAGGTCAGAAATCCCCTCACCGAAATACCTCCAGAATAGTCCCTCTATAAAAAGAACTAGGAGCTCACAGCAAATCCCACGTGCAAACCATAAAACCGTAATCCCCAGCATGATGGGGATTCTGCGCATGCCACCGGGCAGCTCACCAAAGACTCGTGAATAGCTGTACTCCGAGCCCGACTCTCAACTTCACTAATGCCTCCCAAACCTTTCTCCTGTTAGCTCCCAGAAGAACCATGCACTGGCTATTGCTCGGGCACAGGGCCAGAGCGTATGGCTTTACGATCTAAACCACTTTGACAAACCCTGTGCTGCTTTGCGAGGGTTTAAGATCAAGGAATGAAAGATTTCAGGTGAGGTTCTAGAGTCCCGCACAACTCGGTGCAAGTGTTTATAAAGCATCTTTATCATTTCTTTTATAATAGCCCAGTGTAATCTGCCGTCTTGGAGAACTACATTTATATGTCCCACGGGCAGAAAATACAATAGTAGATAAGTAGATATCTATGTAAGTAGATAAAATAACCAGAAAATTCAAAAGGAGGAATAAAGGGAATCTTGTACAACACACTTTAAGTCTTATGGGGCAGAGGGTTCCCAGTAAACAGGAACCACCCTCAGAAATGAGGTTGAGTCCTTCCCTTGCAGGTTGAACGAATTCTTCGGGAGTTGCAGGCTGGGAGAGGGGATGGGGGAAGGATAGCTGCATGCCGCTGGGGCCAGCTCGGGCTCGGCAAAGCTCCAGGCGCTGCCAACGCCGCCGAGATGAACGACGCGTGAAAAGGGACCTCTGCAGACCCACAAAGCAGCTGAGCAACAACAAGGAGCCAGGCTGGAGGCCGGGAGGCAGAGCACCCTCGAAAGCACGCCCAAGGGATCTGCAGGGCATTCGCGTTACTCCAGCTCTAAAATAAAGTGACTGAAATTAGAAACTACGCTGATTATCCAGGCAGCATTAATACTCCTAGTCCTGAAGTACCAGCACAGAGTGCTCTTCAGACACGCAGGAGCTTTTGCACACAACGTTTCTTTGCCTTTTAAGACAGGTAAAACAATCTGCTGGTACTTGCACCATGAGGTTGGAGGATTTCAAAGACCAAAAGGCAGGAGCATGGTCCTGGACCCTCCTGGGATGGCAGCTGAGCCCTGCCGAGATGCAACTTCACGTGATGAAACACCTCTTCAGATGCGACACACAATGATAGTAGCCAGAGGCACAGAGGAGCAGCCGGGCACTACACCACAGGCACCAGGCATTGACACCACAGGGGCAAAACCAGTTGCCCCACCGCACGCACGGGACTGCCCGCAGGAGGCACACAGAAAAGGCAGAAGTTTTTTTGAGGGGGAGGCAGGGGGGAACCTTATTAACCTTTTCCATCAGATGCTCAGGCTTCATGATCTGTCGGTGCCTAAGCTCAGGAGCAGCTGGGCTGTCACCACTCACAGCCTGTTGTTTGGACAAAAGCAAACCATCTCCAAGCAAACATTTTGGGAAACTCTGCCACTCTCTCCCCATGTCCGTGTTCCCCCCCCTCCACTAAGCTCTTCGGGGCGCAGTGCTTGCACATGCAGCGGCACAAAACGCCTTGCCTAATGTTTCACACTCGGAGAGCTCCTCCAGCACCCGCTCGCTGTGTAATGCCCGCAAAGTGCTTCCAAAAACAGCTGCAGCTCTCCTTAATTAGTCTCTGCGGGCAACGGGCATTAATGATTTCAGTCTGATGCGTAACTATTTTTGTGTAAGCCCCGCCACAGCCCCCTCGAAGCCTTTCCACGGATGGCTCCACTGAGCAACATAACCTTCTGGCCAAGCCCCTGCTTGAAAAGTCAACTTAAGAGCAGCTGACTACCAGCATCAAGCTCTGAGGTGGTGTCACCTCCAGTTGGAAAGCACTGACCATCTCCAAGACCAGTGGAGAAGTCAAACCACTTGCAGGTCTTGGTGGTCCCCAAGGATAACCCCAAGGTTATCCTCCCCCTCTACTCTGTCCTAGTGAGGCCACAGCTGGAGTACTGGGTCCAGTGCTGGGCTCCCCAGTTCAAGAAGGACAGGGAACTGCTGGAGAGAGTCCAGCCGAGGCTATGGAGATGATCAAGGGAATGGAGCATCTCTCTGATGAAGAAAGGCTGAGAGGGGATCTGTTCAGCCTGGAGAAGAGAAGACTGAGAGGGGATCTCATCAATGCTGAGCAATATCTAAAGGGCAGGTGTCAAGAGGATGGGGCCAGACTCTTCTCAGTGGTGCCCAGCGACAGGACAAGGGGCAACAGGCACAAACTGGAATACGGGAAATTCTATCTCCATGTGAGGAAAGACTTCTCTCCTTTGAGGGTGCCAGAGCACTGGAACAAGCTGCCCAGAGAGATGGTGGAGTCTCCGTCTCTGGAGACATTCCAAACCCGCCTGGATGAGTTCCTGTCCAACCTGCTCTGGGTGACCCTGCTTTGGCAGAGGGGTTGGACTAGATGATCTCCGAAGGTCCCTTCCAACCCCTATCAATCTGTGATTCTGTTAATGGTCAACATGGGGAGCCAACTTTTGGCAGCATCGCTCCACCCTCAGCTTCGGGGTACATCATGTACAGATCCAGGGTCAAGCCCTCTGACTGTAGACATGCGTTCTGTCTCCTCCAACACAAGCTCGCCGCATTTTCTTGAGGGCTCCTTTAACACAAGCTGCCTTCCAAGAAACACAACATCTTTACCCAGGCAAATGGGGCTCAGGGGTCTGAACAGAAGGTAGTGGAGAAGATGTTATCCCATCAAGCTGTTGTCTTGACTCAGCAGTTTGATGGAAGCCTTCAGCAAAAATAACTTTTTTAGCAAGAGCAGGTTTTGTAATAAAACCTAGCCAGTGTGTCTACCTAAGTCCTCTTATCAGGGGCCAGGTTTTAAAAGTAATTATAACAATTAACAGGGAAAGAAAAAAAAGAAAAAAAAAGCTGTGAATTACAACTCGGTGGCTGCAAAAGGAGCTCAAAGAGATGCTGTTGCACTCGGGAACCATTCATTGCAAAGAATGGCTTGAAAAAAAATAGCCAAACACGCTGTAATTCTACCACCAGAGTTACAGCATTCAAGGCAAAAAGTGACACAATCTCATGTGAAAACCTTCCTTGGGCACTCAGGCCTGATGGTAGATGGACATAAGGGTCAAAATGAACTGTATGCCAGCCAAAACAGCCCAGCATGGGCTTTGCCCGTTGTCTCTCTACTGGAGGAAAAAAGCTGCAGCCAGTTTTGACCTTCGATCAAAGCAAAATCACTCAGTTAGGCCAGACCAAGGGGCAGCATTTGGAGAAAGATCTGCCCATACACAGCAGGCTGCACCTCAAACGAGGGACAAGATGGACAGCGTTGTACCTCCAGCATCGGGATGACATGTTCCAACCGCTCTTTTTCTCCAGGAGCTAAATTCGTGCTGTTCCCAGTGCCCAACTCCCCATTCAGTCAGCTCCAGTCCAACAAACCAGTCTTCCAGAGGGGGCTAAACATGCTTGAGAATAATAGAAGATAATCAATTAAGCAAAATCTTCCTACAAGCTCAGCAAAACCTTGCAAAGATGCTTCTCGGGGATGATTTTCTCCCCTTGATGTACTTGTGCAAGTCCCCGATGCAGGAGAGAGGTCCCCAGACATCGGCTGGCTCTTTGGGGAAGGAATGTGCTTGCTTTGGGGTGGTGGCTCCCAGGAACAGACGGTGCCGGTGCCATGTCTTCAAGCAATTAGAAGCTGGGGAGAGTGAGCAGAGCAGCACAAGGCAGATTCCTCCTCTTATCCTCTGCCTCTTTAGTTTTTTCCCTTCCTGCTGGGTGCAGATATCAGGAGGGAGGACGCCTGGGTGCCCGCAGGATCACCAGCTGTCTCAGCAAGAAGCCCCAAGGCACACGGGAAGAGGTACCCGGGGAGCAGAACCTTCCACGCGGAGCTTCGTTTGCACCCAGAGATCCACCAGCCCCTCCAGCGGCTCCTCCGGATTCAAGGCGAAGATGACACGAAACGGTACGTGGTGCCTGCAGGCTCCCAACAAAGCTGCTCTCAGGTGGGCAAAAAACATCCATGCCCTGCTCAGAGCTCGAGAACTTCTTTGTTAACTTGCGACGCCGCTTCCCGGCATCACTCAGCATCCCCCACGGATAACGCCATCCATTATCTCAATGGCGCAAGCTTGCCGCCTTCCTTCAGTAATGTCACGTAGCAAAAGCTCTTGGTTGACAGAGTAATAAACCCCAAACCTCCCCCTTGATTAATGCAAGTGGTTTCAGACGTAAAACAATACAACCCAGCTCAAAGCTATTTAAAATAATAAACCGCCTTTGATTTTTCATATTCATAAAAGCTGGAACAATATGGCAGCCCAGGAGGATGCCTATCAATAAAGCTGGAGTGGAATATCAATATTTAGCTACGCGGAAATTTATAACAACCTGGGAAGCGATTATTAATACAGGGTTCAGTAATTTGCACCACATTTGATGCAAAGCTATGGCAATACTTACCACTGACAAAATATACCTCCGGCGGATTTATTTCCCTAAAGAGGAGCGGGGCGTAAGGCAATACAAAGCACGTAACAAAAGAATAGTGCAACTTGGCCCTCCGTTTGCCAAGTTTATAGGGAAAATATGTGAAACGGGGTTCTTGAGCACTCCGCAAACGAGCTGTCACCCACCAGCTTTCCTAATGCAATCCTCCCCACGGGCTTACCCCTTTCCGTCCTGCTCCCGTTGAAGGGAAACCCCCGTGAAGTTATCATCACGGCTTTCGAGAGCAGCCCCCAGCGGGTTGACAGCTACTATTACTGTCATCGTGGGCAAGCGATAAGCTTTTGCCTGGCTGCAAAATGGCTCTCGCTTCCCTCCCGTCGACGCCAGGACCGATCGCAACGCTCTCCCAAGCCGATGAGCATCCTCCCAGCACAAAACCCATCACTCCGGCCGAGGTTTCCTTTTGCAACGGCATTTTCGAGATGATACGATCTCTGAAATCACCCTAAAATGCACACGATTTCTTGATGGTGTCTACTATGTGGCGGGGGTGGGGGGGGAGGGTTGCAATCACACAATATTTAAAGCAGCAAAGCTCAAACAGTTTAGCGCCAACTGTACGGCAGCAAAGGCATAAAAGGTGAGGCAGGTCTGAGATCTTGTTCTCAGAGCATTTACATGGCAATTTGCAGAGCCAGCTGAGAAAGAAAAAAAGGGAGAATGAGCATGAATTCGCAGTGATAACATCTGGGGAGAACCTCCAGAGGTAAAGAAATCCCTGGCATTGAGTGCAGGGGTGTTTGCCTGGAGATCAATAAATGACAATTACTCAAGACGAGGGCTGAGATCTCTTTTTAAACATCAGGACCAAATGGCCACCGAGGTATGTGATTATGGTGGTATCTCAGAAACACCGCAGCAGAGCCTGCGGAGCCCCAGTGCTGAGCGCTGGAGGATCTCATGGACTTTGCAGCTTGAGGAGGTCTGAAGAAACCAGAACAGCTCAGGGAGCAATGGCATAGGATGGCTGCGCTGCAGGAACCCACCAAGGAAAGGAGAACCCAGCATAGGGGCCACGTGGAGGTGTCAACCCACCCACGCACCTTGAAGAAGCATTTTGGCCACCTGGCACTTACACCCATCTCAGACATAGACTTGTTCCCCAGGGCTCCAGGCCCCTGCAGAAAGCTACTCTACCTTGAAGGAATCATAGAATGGTCAGAGTTGGAAGGGACCTTAAAGATTATCTAGTTCCAACCCCCTGCCATGGGCAGCGACACCTCCCCCTCAACCAGGTTGCTCCAAGCCCCATCCAACCTGGCCTTGAACCCCTCCAGGGATGGGGCAGCCACAGCTTCTCTGGGCAACCTGGGCCAGGGGCTCACCATCCTCACCATAAAGAATTTCTTCCTGATATCTCATCTAAATCTCTCCTCTTCCAGTTTGAAACCATTACTCCTCATTGTATTACTACATGCTCCTGTAAAAAGTTCCTCTCCAGCTTTCCTGGAGCCTCTTGAGGGACTGGCAGGGGCTGGAAGGTCTCCCCGGAGCCTTCTCTTCTCCAGGCTGAACCCCCCCAGCTCTCTCAGCCTGTCCTCCCAGCAGAGGGGCTCCAGCCCTCTCAGCATCTTCGGGGCCTCCCCTGGCCCCGCTCCAACAGGTCCACGTCCTTCTTGTGCTGAAGACTCCAAAGCTGGATGCAGCACTCCAGAAGGAGAAATTCCTCTACCCATGAAGCACAGGGCCATCCTGGGGGCAATTAAGTGGGGTGATTAGGAAGAAGGGCTTCCTGCTCCCTCACCTCTGGAACAAGAGCCTACCCAGAACAAGGGATAGAGAATGGGGCACCCACTCAAGAAATGAGGGTCTGTGAAGGGGACCTGTGTCACAGGCAGGAGAAACCAGAGCTGCAAGGGCTGGAAGAAACCTCCTGGCTGCAGGAAGGGCTGAGTCTCGAAGTACCACGCAGCTTTGCAACACACGCGGCTGCTTTTCCACCCTTTGCCTTCAAAACCAGAGCAGCTTACAGCATGTTACTGGTTTTATCCTCAGCAGCATTAAGACGATAGCCTCATTGATCATATGGGGAAACTGAGGCAGCGAGTGGCCAGGACAACTTGCTGCAAGCCATGGTGGAAAACTAGCAGAGGACATCACCGATGCCCTCCTCTCCAGGACTCCCCTCACTTCAATTTAACATCCATTCCCCCCTCCACGCATCGGTCCGAAGCAGAGGAAAGAGGATTAAAGCGGGATGTAAACAAAAGAGCTGCAGGTTTTCACTCCCCACTGGGCGTTGGAAACAGCAGTGTTGTGTTTTCCAAGCTCGCAGCGACTCTCCAAAGCAATTCCGTCCATCTGCAGGACGACATGTGGGAAAGTGGCCGGCATCAGGTTTCGGTACAGCCGTGTAAATTCACAAACTGTACGGCTATTAATATTGTGAGGCATCCTCGCCTGCTGGGGTGGAGGGTTGGGGGGGTGGGAGGGGGTTAAACGCTAGGACATTAACATGGCATGCCAGTTGTGCCTCTGGATTTGTAGCAACTGTGTGCAGGAAGCCTGGACTAAATGACTGCGCTGCCCTTTTATTAATACCAGTACCAGCCCCGGCTCAGGTCCCAGGCTTTAGGGACTGCTCTGCCCTCCATTTCCCGAGATTCACCCGTAAAACATGGTTAATCTGGATCCTTACGCAGCATTTGGGTTTAATTCTGGTGTAAACCCATGCAGAAAAACCTCTAGTTGAGGTTTAGAGATGCTTTAGCCCCTGCCACAGACCAGGTCCCAGGCTCTAGGAACCGCTCTGCCCTCCGCTGCCCAAGATTCACCCACAAAATATGGGTAATCTGGATCCTTAGTCAGTGATTGGGTCTAATTCTACCGCAAACCCCCATAGAAAAACATCAAGCTGAGGTTTAAAGGTGCTTTAGCCCCTGCCACAGACCAGGTCCCAGGCTCTAGGAACCGCTCTGCCCTCCGCTGCCCAAGATTCGACCTTAAAATATAGTTAATCTGGATCCTTACGCAGCGTTTGGGTTTAATTCTGCTGTAAACCCGTGCAGAAAAACATCTAGCTGAGGTTTAGAGATGCTTTAGCCCCTGCCAAACTGAGACGCAGATTAAAAGGCAGCATCAACTTAACTTGGGACCGAAAACCATGTATCAAATTAATCCCATATTGATAATCCTCCAACACCTCTCCCCTCCGTCCCCTCTCAAAACTAAATCAATTTTGCACGAGCGCTATTCCAAAAGAATTGAGAAAGGCTCCTCCAGCATCGCAGGACAAAAATCACAGGATCTAACAGCCATCGACATATTACGTGCCATTAAATCTGCCCACGGTCAATAAATCCCTGGTCTTGAAAAGCTACATGTGCTTGGGTAGCGCCAGCCCACCGACCCTGCACCGCCCGGTTAAAAGTGATGTTTTGAACTTAAGGGCCGACTTTTTTCTTCCTTTTTTCCCCTCCTCCTTAATTATTTCTCCTGTTTTCAGCAATCTTTCCCTACCTGCACATTATTTTCAAAGCTTTTGCCATCCCAAGGCACTGTCTCTCGCTGTATCTTTCAGGGATGAGCACAAGGGAGAATACTTTGTCCTTCCCTTAGGATACCTCAGAGGAATTTTTTAACATCAGTTCTCAACCTCCCAGAAGTGTCCCCCCCGCCCCCGACTTACGAGACAGGGAAAGATGAAGAGACTCTTCTTAAACCAGACAAAGGGATTAACAGCAGAAGCAAGGACAAAACTGGGAAAAAAAACCCCAAACTAACCTTTTTCTTCCTTCCAAAGCTGCTTCGATATTTCTTTGACTGTCCTAAGTGGAGCAGCGGGCTGATTGCTTTTAAATCATCCCTCCCCCCAGTCTCACCAGTACAGCGGATTAATGCATTAGCTATTCACCCTGCAGACCGGCCCGGTACTGCAGACGACCGGCACAGTTGAACCATCACTTTTGCAGTCACCAACCTTCCTGCTTTCAGATTAAACGCATATTTTTAAATCAATGGCTGGAAAAATGCCCTGCAAAGGGGCTGGAGCAAGCGCAGAGCGAAAAAAGAGATGTCAAACTGCGCGTGGAGTTGTGAGGGACGTGTCTCCACAGATGAGGAGTTTGGGTTTGGTTTTAGGGGGTAATACACAGCAATATTTCACTCCATCATTTCACCCTGCTGTCTGTAGATCTTCAGGAGTCCGTGAAATGTTTTGGGGAAGGCAGAGAACGACTGTATTACCCCCCCCCCCCACCCTGGCAGCTACCTCGAAAGGAACAACAGGGACAGTAAAAAGTTGGAGATGATATATCTCCTTACCCGTTTTCCCCTCCAGCCCTACACTTTAAAAAAAATAATTAAAAATCAGTAGTAAAACGATTTTTTGAAAAAATATCAAGCAGTTCCTATACATGGAGATTCATCCAGGTATAGGAGCGTATTTATGGATGCTCAAGCATCCACGCTCGAGCATATTTAGACTGATGTGTGTCAGTGAATTCACCTGCTCAGACACGTGGGGTCCCACGAAAAAGCTCTGCGCCCTGAACCCACCCCGGCGAAGCAGAGCTAGAAGATGCCTTCGCATCTCACCCTCGGCTCTTTCTCCACCGGGGGGAAGGAGAGAAAACCGGCCAAAAACCGCAACGTGGAAGCTCTTTTCAAACTCTCCTAACAAATTTCCCAGCTCTTCGGGAGCGGGAGAGGATGACAGATCACCGAACCTTTAGATTAATTGCTCACCAAAGTGAGATGGTCGTGTTTGGTACCCGACGTCAGCACATCCCATCAATCTCCGCAGCCGAGTGCCGCTGTCGGGAGCTAATCCCCCCCCTCCTCCCCTTTCCTCGCCAGGCAGGGAGTTCATTTCCACTTCATTACTTCGCAATGTAGTGAGCCGGCGAGTGTCTTACTTACCGGCTACGTCGCCCGCGCCGCGTTACCGATGCCGCAGCCGTCTGTGCCGCGCTTTGCTGAGCCCGGAGCAGGCACCGGAGAGATGGGAGCATCTCCCCAGAGCAGCATTTGCCCGGCTGATATCCATTATTTTAATGGATAAAATGGATAAAGGGGGGCAAGGAAAAGATTAATCGCATGCAATACTCTGTTTTTCACCTCCCTCCTTTTTGAGTGCTAAAATGGTGGGAGAAATGAGCTCCACAGAGTCCTGCCCTGGCAGGACAACACATCCCAAAGGGTTTGCCCGGCTCCCCCAGGAATCTCCCGGAGATCCCACTCTCCTATACCAAGTATCTAGTGCGTGAAACCAGTGACCACCTAGTTTTGCCCTGTGGAAACGCGCACTGCTTTACAGTATATCACCAAAACCACCTTAAATCGCAATTACAGCAGTCTCAAATCACCAAGACAGCCTTTACCCCATGAAACCCTCACGCTGTCACCCAGGAAAGAGCCTGGAGAGCTTTTTCCCACCCTTCTCCATAACTCCATGCCTTCCTCGGCCAAGCCAAGCAGTGCCGAAAACTGCCTTTCGGTGCTTTGTGATGGATAAAGGCGCCGTTGCTCTCAGCTTACAGGTAATTTCCTGGTCAGCATCACTTTATCCCACCATCTGCTAAAACGATTACTAGCTGGAGAAAAACTGAACCAGCAGAAAAAGTCGAGAAGGATGCGTCGGGGAGGAGGCAGATGCAGCAGTGTCAGGCTCGAGCAGAGTTACAGCCCGGCGGCTTGTGCCTCGCCGCGCTCCTCTCCAGAACAAAATCCTCACGGGCAAGTATAAAAAAGAAAGGTGAAAAAAAGAAAAAAAAAAAAAAATAGATAAAATCCCAGTTAAAGGATGCTTCACGGAAAAGTGAGGCTTTGGAGGAGTTTTGGGGGTTGCTTTTTTTTTTTTGGTAATTGAAGGAATTTTACGCTGCAAAAATTGAATGCTCACACTAAAATTATATTTCTAAAGTGGTTTGGTTTGGATTTTTTAACCCCACATTTTTGCCCTTCTAAAGAGGGGGTGGTGTATCCTCCCCTCCCCTTGTTGCCCTTTACGTGCATCTCATCACTCCTGCAGCCACCCTTCGGCAAAAGGTTCGCGGGGATAACAAAGACCCGCGCTGCTTCCAGCAGCATCGTTACCCGCTGTGTAGTTACAGCCCCAGAAAGCCAAACGTCCAGGCGCCCCCAGGTTTATCTACACCGCCGCGTACCGCCACTGATTTGCCTGTGGGAATCACACCACGCACAACTGTGTTTGTCGGGCTATCGCGGGCGGCGTTAGACAAGCAGGAACAATTGCCAGCCCTCTGCTAGCCCGCTAACTTGGTCAGAGTCACTAAATATCTCTGGCACGAAGACAGCTATTTGCCATCTTAATCCGAGGCAATCCAGGTCGGCAGGGACCGATTGGCAAAGATGCATTTAATTAAACAACGGAGCTTTCCCCTCCGCTGTTCTGATCCTGGTCCAGACGGGACCAGAGCCTCACCGCAGGGTCCGAGGTGATGCCACGCCATCTCCTCTCTGCCTGGTAGAGCAATTAACGCAGCAAACAATTAATCGCGGTCTAGCAGAGAGGAGAGAGTGACAAGTTTTTAAATGACGCTCACAAACGCGTGGGAAGGCTTTATTGAAATAATACGACCAAATAAAAATGACCGGTCAACTCACGTGAGTATTAGGAATCAATTAACGGGGCCGAAATCAGCACCGTATAGGAAATATCACGGAGGCAGCACAAAAGCAACGCAAGCTCTATCTCTAACGCAGTAATCGGACACGGCGAGGCAAGAGGTAATTACAGGAGCGCTGGAAAACAGGATTTACTCCGAAAGGTTTTTACCGCGCACAGAGTCATTTTCTCTGCGTATTAATGCTACCGGCTCTCGTGCCTAGCAGCTCGATAGTGCAGGCAATGTAACAGTTAAAAAAAAAAAAAAAAAACCAAAAAACCCAAACAGCACACTGTTTAAATTAAATTCTTGCCCCTTGACACAGACCCGGAGTTATCCTGGTGACAGTCACGGGGGTTTAACCAAAGAAGAGGACACAAGCGCTGCCTGGTTTCGCACTGACTTTTATCGGGGCTAGAAGGGTTGAATTAGGTTTCCCTTAAAAAGAAAGATGCAAAGACCCAACAAGCCAGCTCAGAAATCACACATGTGCTGCCTGTCTTAAAAAAAAAAAAAAAAAAAAAAAAGAGAGGATAACTTGAACCTTTCAAAGTCCCCTTTGCAAGCAACGTACCCTGTCCCCTCTCCCAGAGCCGAGGCTCTCACAGGGGCATGAGCGCTTTTGCACAGCCACATCTTTTATTCGGCTGCATTTGGCTTTTTAAAAGTTGCCCTTCGTACTTCTGCTGGGTTAAAACAACCGTGTTTCAAAACGCAGCCGATTTCTGGGTGATCTTTAAAGCTCCAGGACTGCTCAAAACCAAGCGCAGGAGCATTTGCAAGCCCCACATCTTAAATCACTGCAAAAATTCAAGCAGAGCATCACTAAAGGGTAAAAGCCCACCAGCTTTGGCCAGGCTGCTTTTCCTGCTGAACGCACGGATATTTTGCTGTTTCTTGTAACTCTCAGTTCATTTCCCTACTGTCGTTTCCTATGGAAAAAAAAAAAAACAAAACCAAAAAACAACCCTTCTCTGCTGAAAAACCGGTCCAGGTCTCTCCGGCGAAGGCGGGTGCATCGTGCCCCCTAGAGGGTACCACCGCGGGTCTCAGCGGTGCCAGGGTCCGCGTGTGCCGGCCTCAGCATCTGCTTTTCCACATCCAAAGGGAAAAAAGAAGGAAGAAAAAAAAAAAAAAAAAGCCATTTTCTTTCCATAGATTGCACGCCTCTGCCTGAATATGCTTCACAAAATACATTATAGATAAAGAATTTGAAAAGCGGCATCATACGTGACTATTAAACTTTGCAGAACAGGCTGTGGGTAGCTACGTATTGCTCAGAATTTTCCTTTCCAATTAGGAGATGTGTAATTAAATCCCAGCTTGATCCCAAAGTAAGAAACGCATCGAAAGGAACCCTTCTTGCTTTTGCTGGAGCGAGATGCACACGGAGTTAAGCTCAGTAGAGTCCAGAGCGGTCGGGGAAGCTGGTGGTGCTGGGCTGAGCCCTGATACTTCTAAAATCATCCAAAATATGATGCCTTTAGGATTTACTCTTGCTGTTCCCTGGGTTAACCCCCCGCCCCCGCCAGGGCAGCCCCTCTGCCTTCAGGGGCAGATAGCAAACCCCAGAGGGGGTTATTTTCCCTGACCACCCTCCCCTTCGCAAACCTCCATCCCTTGGCTGCTCCTCATTTCAGCGCTGGAAACATGCTGAGTTAAACAACACGGCTACAATTAAAATGAAAACTGGAAGGGAGGGGGGAAAAATAAAAAAAAAATAAAAAAAAAAAAAAAGAGGCAAAAGCCAAAAGGAATAGGTACGTTTGCGGCCGGCAACTGAAAACAGATGGGGAGTCAATGAGGCAGAGAAATAAAAGGCAGAGAGGCTGCTCCTGCCTGAAGGAGCTGCCAAGGTGAAGGCTCCCATCCCAGGGAGGGGACGGGGCGTACGGCGGAGCGCAGAGAGGCTTTACAGCGAGCAGGGACGGTAACCGAATATCCTGACCCGAGAGCAAGGCTGGGGGTGAGGGGGGGGGCATTCGAGGATGGGGATGGGGGTGTTTGCTTCTCTTGCTTCTCCCTCCTGGCAGGGAGCACCGTGTTATCCTGCTGCAATTTGAGGAGACAAAAAGCACTGTATTCGCGCACGCAGCAGCCCTGGTTTATAGAATCATAGAAGCGTTTTGGTTGGAAGAGACTTTTAAGATCATCGAGTCCAATCCTTAACCTAACACTGCCAAGTTAACGCTAAACCACGTCCCTCAGCACCACGTCTACACATCTTTTAAATACCTCCAGGGATGACGACTCAACTACTTCCCTGAGCAGCCTCTTCCAATGCTCGATAACCCTTTTGGTGAAATTTTCCCTAATATCCCAAATCACAAACTGGGGCACAGCCAACACAGCTGCGTTTTCCATGGGGCGCAGAAACCTTCTGCTCCGCTGCCAGCAACAACTTTTGCTTTGCCACTTCCCTGACCTCTCGTGATACCTTTTCCCGCTGCTTATTCCAAAAGAAACAGCAAATTGGGAAAACTGAGGACACGGTGCTCCCAAAGGGCTGGGCAGCCCGGATGTGCCGTGCCCCTGGGACTGAGCCTTTCCTCCGGGCTCCCTTCTGCTGAGACTGCATTGAGTCCACCAGATTCACTCCGGAATACCGAGCTCTTAATTAAGCGTGGCTAATCAGACACCTGGATTTATCCAGCCCTGTTGCATTCCCTGGGGCGAAAGGGGAAGGGAAAATAAAATAAAACACCCCACACCACTTGTTTGCCTTCTGCAAGCTGCAGCTCATCACAAGCTGCCAGGCTTAGCACGCAGACAGCTGCGGATGCTGACCGAGAGCTTCCCATTTGTTTCCGAGTTTTGGATTAGCCCCCCCCCCCCCGCAAAAAACCTGGAGATTTGCAGGTATTGGTGGTGTCAGGAAAGCTGGCTCTTGGGGCTCGGTAACACACATTTGGGACAGGGCACATGGGCAACCCTTGTTGCTACAGAGAGCGGCTTTAAGCAGGCGGTACCCAAATCAGACCAGCACATCCAGCCTCCAAACGGTCACCAACAGACACGTTGAGGGTGAAGAAAGGAAAAAGGAGTCTCTCCAAAGCATCCTTTCTGACGGTGAGGTCAATCTGGAGCATATCTACATGTTAGGACAGGAGTAAGAGCCGAGACGCCTGGACACACTGCCCAGCTCTTAGTCCGCAAGCATTCTGAAGGGCTGAGAGCCTTGCAAAATTATTGGCGAGCAAAATTATTGGCATAGCAGGATGAAAACAGCCCATTCCTAAACTCAAAGGAAGAATTTAGGAGCTGATCATCAGGGGTTACTTGAAATCAAGGAGAAGCAAGCACCCAGGAAGGGAACAGAGGCCATCAGGCCACTCCTTGAGACATCCACCATGGAGCAGATAAAGGTCTGAAGCCAAGGAGAAACTCCCCAACACCAGAGAGGGTGCCCTGAGAGCTCCTCCAGGCATGGAGAAGATTCACATGCAGGCTCAGCAGCCCAAGAGGAGCTCTGAGCAACGCGGGGACATGTCTGCACCCAAACCAGCCCTGGTGGCACAACTTCATGACGTTTTCCCCACCACTAGCTCTGATTTTTGAGGGAGACCTGCAGGAAGGCAAGTGCTACCACCACCCTGAGGGTGAGCAGGGATTTTATCCAGGGAAAGGGAGAAGGGAGCACGGCCACAGCAACAACACCATGCCCTCCATCAGCTCCTGCAACTAATTACCCTTCACAGCCCACGCAGATTGACAGACAAGGGTAGGGGGGTGTCAAGACACAAGGAATCAGATGAGCCAAGTGGCAAATCAACAAGAGGATTGGGGTGAGATCATCACAGCAAAAATTACTAAGGGAGGTGTCAGGCATCGAATCCCTTTTTAATACCACTCGATTCCCCCGTTGGCCTCAAGAGCCCTGATTTCCAGGCCCCCGCCACCACCAGCTCTCCGTGTCGGCCTTGGATGCTTTTTTAATTTACGGTAATTGCATCTGACTATAGCTTTCAATTCCAAATTCCATCAATTCTACGCATTCGAACCAAATCTTAAAATTGGAAAGGCACCTGTGAAGGGAGCGAGAAGCTTCCTGAAGCTGCGGCAAGGAGGCCAAGCCAGGGCCGGCATGCCTGTCATGAGTGGGATGCCAAGCTGGATGCTTCTGTAGGGACTTTACAAATGGAAGCGCTGTCTTGAGCCAAGATGGGTAAAGATAGCTCTTGC
This sequence comes from Fratercula arctica, assembly GCA_947846985.1. Taxonomy (NCBI): domain Eukaryota; kingdom Metazoa; phylum Chordata; class Aves; order Charadriiformes; family Alcidae; genus Fratercula; species Fratercula arctica. The sequence continues at coordinate 164,090,676 of CANTUZ010000002.1, forward strand.
ACACCAGAATAAACCTTCAGTTGAAGTTTCTCTTGTTCCCTGCCTCCCTTCTTACTCGTGTGCCATCTCCCCGTTCTCCCCCACAAGCGATACACCCACCTGGGTCGGGTATATCCTCCGGGACGTTGGGAGGCAAGTTGGGAAGGGGATAGGGTTACTTGTGAGCCTAGGGAGGGAGAAGTGGCTTGCTCACAGCTGGCGTCCCCTCGCTTTCTCACAGGCAGTTAATTGGTAATTTTCATCACTCTTACTGGAAGCATTTGCTGTTATATATGGACACAAGAGATGGAAAAAGGAAGAGGCAGAAAAGACAACGGCCAGAGCAGGTGCTTTCACTAAGGATTTTGTCTGAAACATCTCCACAGCCTGCAGAAACCACCTTCCAGGAGTCAAACCCAAGACGCAGCCCTGCGAAGGAGCAGTTCAGGACGTCCCTTGTTCGTTTTCCACTGGCTGATTCAACACAAGAGTTGGGTGATCGGAGACGAGCAGATCCATGCAGAGCAGTGGCACTGCCAGCTGCTCTCCCAGGCCAGCACTGAAGATGTACAAGTGTCACCTCGAAAGAGCAAGAACCACAAGTGTCACCTTGAAAGAGTAACAACCACAAGTGTCACCTCAAAAACAACCCCGTGTGATGCTCTTGAAATATTCTTCACTTTGTGGCATATAAACTACAGAAAACATCATTCATTGATGTAAGACAATTTCATAGGAAAAAAATAATATACAGAATGGCACAGTGGGGAAAAATAAGTCTTAATTATCATGAGTTGTAACTACTTTAAGTGCTGCTAGAACAAAGAGAAAGGCTTGTCCTCTCCTACAAGGAGTTGCAACACCCTCCTGTACCGGCCACATCCACCTGTACTCTGTCGTTTCACAGTTCAAACCTGAAAACGCTCCGGGATGAGGATGCTCTGGGTATATCTGCAACACCAACACAAAACCCAAAAATTACCTCGAGCCACAACGCTCCCTTATCCTTTCCCAGCTCTCTTCCCCCATGGATGCTCAAGCATCCTCAAAAAGACAAAAAAACACGCCCAAGCTCTATTTCCTTCAACTCTGCTTAATGCTACAGTATTATCCATGAAAATTTGATAGAATATCCTGACAAACTGCTGGAGCATCACAACCACACAGGTGGACCACTCCGGCCACCAGCTGCTGCCTTTCACCGACCCAATTTTTGTTCTAGAAGAAGCAGAGAGGAGGCAGCAGCCCTGGGAGGACCAAGGACCTGCAAGGACCAGGACACATGGGTCACACCCACAGCTCTGGGAAGGGATAAGAGTTAGCACCAAGAGGAAAAGCAAATATCAGGGCTCTCGCTACGGTGATTTAACGCTCGAGCAAGCAACAGCCCGGGCACACACTGCTTTCAAGGGCCCTTGCAGTCATCCAGAGCCAAAGCAAGCCTTGGTTCGATTCACTTTGTTATGCACTAAAAATTCCTAATAAAAATCTAATACCCTCCTCTTGTTGCACATTACCAGGTAGAAAAGGCTCTTTATTCCAAGGTGGAGGATATTTTTTTGTTGGTTTACTACAAACTTTACCTAAGCTGAAAGGGCAAGAACCACCCTACGAACTGCCTAAACCATGCAGAGAAACGGCCGCTGCAGATTGCATCCAAGTCTTATCTGTATCCTTCAAATGGCTGCAAAACTTGTCATTTGAGTGTCTAAAGAGCCGAAACTCAATCCTGAACAAAGGGAGAAGCTGGAGCCAGGGAGAGGAAAGCTGTATGACCAGAGACCAAGAGGAGGAATGCCCGTTCTAATTCTGGCACCGTCCCCGGTCCGTGCATGACTATGGGTAACCTCCTTGCCTCTTATGCATGGAATAAGCACGTGCACCTCTTTCAGAAAGCAAACTTTTGGATTAAAAGTGTGACCAGCCAGCAGCTCTTGGAAGAAATGCAGGATTTGGATTATTTCAGGTGCTGATGTACAGCCTTTAAAGGCACTCCTCCAGGAGGACAGCCCTCATCTGCTACCTCCTGCAACCCCCTTGTCTCAGAGCGTTGAACACATTTTAGGATACTACCTTACTGTCTTTGTCGGGTAATTACCTAAATATTTATTGCCGCCTCCTTTGATAGGCTCCAGCAGACATCTGAAGTTCTGTAGTTTCTCTTGTAGACACCTCAAAATCTGGTAGCAAGCATCTTGTCCAAGATTTGTCCTGAAGATATTTAAAAGATGAGTAGACGTGGTGCTGAGGGACATGGTTTAGTGATGGGTTTTTGGCAGTGTTAGGCTGATGGTTGGACTTGATGATCTGAAAGATCCCTTCCAAGCTAGACAATTCTATGATTCTAAGATCACATCAGAGTTTTGGGGGTGCAGATGCCTGAGTTGACCCTCCAGCGTGTGTGATCTTGCACCTCCTCTCCTCCTGCTGCTGCCTCTTCTCTGCCCATCCTCTACATACGCACAGGCTTTAATTTCTTGACTGCTCAACTGACACTTGGAAAGAAGTAAGAAATAGGGTAAGAAAGTAAGAAAGGGTTGTCAAGCATTGGAAGACGCTGCCCAGGGGAGTGGTTGAATCATCATCCCTTGGAGGTATTGAAAAGATGGGTAGACATGGTGCTGAGGGACACGGTTTAGCGGTGGTTTTGGCAGTGTTAGGTTAATGGTTGGACTTGATCTTAAAGGTCCCTTCCAACCTAGACAAATGTATGATTCTAGTAAGTAAATCACAATAATTACTTACATGATGTTTTGTTCACAGGACCAAATGCAGACACAGATAATTACGCAAGTGAAGAATATTACAGATATCAAAGCTTGACTGCAACACAACCGTCAGCATCCAAAGGAATCACAGCGAGCTCCCACTGTCAGAGACGATGCTTCTTCCACCAAACTGCACTTCTCCTCCCCCTCTGCATAAAAATCCCCTGAAATCCCACCAGAAACAACACCTGAGAAAGCAGCACTTATTATTTTCCACAGGTGCAAAATCCTCGGAGCTTTCCAAGTGAGCAACTGTTTCCCTTCGATTCCCCAAGATGGTTAGCAACCAATGTACGGTTTCATTTGTTCACGGGGCAGAGTGCTCCCCTGGAGGTGGCGGGCAGACAAGGGAGCAGTGACCTGGAGCAGAAAGCATCTGAGAGCAAATAAAGATAACGAACTGCATTTCACAGGGGTGAAGTTCCTGCCACCGCACAGGTAGCCCTGGCCCATCACCAAACCCCAGCAAGGAAAGCTGCAGGGACCAGCACAAGCAATCCGCATTCTGGTGGATAAAGTTGCTAAGCCATTATCCATCATATTTGAGAAGTTCCCGTTGACTGGAAAAGGGAAAACATAACCCTCAATTTTAAAAAGAGAATAAAGGAAGACCTGGGGAACTACAGGCAAATCAGTCTCGTCTCTGTGCCCAGCGAGATCATGGAGCAGATCCTCCTGGAAACTCTAAGGCACGTGGAAAATAAAGAGGTGATCGTTGAGAGCCAACAAGGCTTCACTAAAGGCAAATCATGCTTGACAAATTTGGTGGCCTTCTACAACAGTGTTACAGCATTGGTGGGTAAGGGAAGAGCAACTGACATCATCTACCTGGACTTGTGCAAAGCATTTGACACTGTCCCACACAACATCCTTGTCTCTAAATTGGAGAGACAAGGATCTGATGGATGGACCACTCAGTGGACAAGGAATTGGCTGGATGGCCACACTCAAAAGAGTTGCGGTCAACGGCTCGATGTCCAAGTAGTGATCAGTGATGAGTGGCGTCCCTCAGGGGTCAGTACTGGGACCAGTGCTGTTTAAAGCCCACCCACATCCTGGGCTGCATCCCCAGCAGCGTGGGCAGCAGGGCGAAGGGGGGAGGATTCTGCCCCTCTGCTCCGCTCTACGGCGACCCCCCTGCAGCGCTGCCTCCAGCTCTGGGGCCTCAGCACAGGAGAGACACGGAGCTGTTGGAGCGGGACCAGAGGAGGCCCCGAAGTTGCTGAGAGGGCTGGAGCCCCTCTGCTGTGGGGACAGGCTGAGAGAGCTGGGGGGGTTCAGCCTGGAGAAGAGAAGGCTCCGGGGAGACCTTCCAGCCCCTGCCAGTCCCTCAAGGGGCTCCAGGAAAGCTGGGGAGGGACTCTGGAGCAGGGAGGGGAGCCATGGGACAAGGGGGAATGGTTTTAAACTGAAAGAGAGGAGATTTAGATGAGATATTGGGAAGAAATTGTTTGCTGTGAGGGTGGTGAGCCCCTGGCCCAGGCTGCCCCGAGAAGCTGTGGCTGCCCCATCCCTGGAGGTGGTTCAAGGCCAGGTTGGACGGGGCTCGGAGCAACCTGGGCTGGTGGGAGATGCCCCTGCCCATGGCAGGGGGTTGGACTCGATGACCTTTAAAGGTCCCTTCCAACCCAAATCATTCTGTGATTCTAAGAGCACATTTACAACAAGGAAAATAAGGAGAGGTATGGTATTGAAAGGGAGATGCTCTATTAATATCACTCCTTAAACAGCAACAGTCATAATTCAGGCAGGCTGTACAGACGGGTGATGACATGACACCACTTTGCTACAGCATGGAAGGAGCTGGGGATGCTCTAGGGAGCAACAGAAAAAGTTCCCGGGACAGTCCTCAGAGCTGGAATTGAACCAGAGAACAGATCTATGTATTTTCCAAGTCTAAAGAAGGCAGAAGGCGGCTTCAGGTAAGGCTTCACAGGTTACAAACTAATCCTTCCAAGAAATGCAGGCAGGGAAAGGTGACGACGAATAGGGGGCAACATCCTCTAGATGGTTCTGTCTCCCCACATGTATCGCTCTGGTTTGAAAAGACCTTGCTACACACTAAAAACTGAACATACACCCAAAAAAAAGTCACAATGGTCCTGGCAGCAAGGTTTCTAGATCTACTTTACGGTGGAATTACTTCGATGGGATGTCTCAGACTGCTGGCAGCCACAAGTCCTGCCTGCCTGCACCAGCGCACAGAGAAATTGCAGTCATTGTCCAGGATCCCATCACGGTAGGTGCCAAACACATACAAAACAAAGAGCTTTTAATGAGTTTATTTCTCCTAACAATGCAACAATTGCTAGGACAACTCATTAATGCACACTGGAGCCTACAGCAGAGCTCTGTCTGCACTAACTACGTATTTTTTAATCCATTTCCCCTCCTTTCACCCACAGAGGCAGCTCTCTGAGAGACAGCAAGGGAGGGAATATCAGCAAAGGTGCTGCTATTTTCCATCTCCCATTGTCTATACTGGTTCCAAGTGATGCTCCAGTACCAGGGTACCACTCAGGGCAGCACCCCACAGGCAATAGCCCCAGGCAGGCAGCACGCTACGGGTGAATATCTCATTTTACTCTTCTCCTTGGCCTTTATTTTAAGCTCTTTACTTCCCACAAGAATTTCCCAAGCAACTTGCTGCTCTCCAGGCACAGACCGGGGACCCAGTAGCCAAGAGGTTTAACGATAAACTCCACAACAACCAGATAAATCTTGTCCCTCTTCTCTGGTGCTGTGGAAGAAGTAACCAAAAAAACTCTCAAGAATGGGCAATGAAGGACTGAGCACACAAATCCTCAGGGCTAAAGTGTGTATTCACTTCCAGAGAGGGAAATTCAGAGAAAACCCCATCTCTGGAAGGCGACTTGCTGGCAGCAGACAGCTGAGAAAAGCAGTATTTTGACTACATAAATTCAACTGCTCCCTAATTTCAAGTGAAAATGAAAGTGCCAGTGTTGCTCCCTGCAGCCCTTCTCCCTTCCTGACGCCACGCCACGCCGCTTGCTTTCAATCCAGCAGCTCTCCCCATGGAATGCTTTGAGACCCTCCACTCTAACATCTCTAATTAATTAATTTTTGACTTGATTTTTCAAAGGGAAAGCTAGACGGACAGAAGTGATGCTCACCCATGGGGGCACAGAGGAGAACAGGCCACCATGGACCCCTGAACCCACATCCTGAAAGACGTGTAGGGGGTTGTAGAACAGCTTGTAGACCAGCACCCAAATGTGTTGAACCCTACCCATCACTGCAGAGCACGCCGCACGTGGTCCCAGACCTTCTTCTCCGTAAATGTTTTGAAACACTTGACGACCCAGTTGTAATTCTAGCTGGGATCATCGCAAGGTCTTTTTCCTTCTCATTCACATTTACCCCAATTCTCTCTTTCCCGAGAGAGCCAAGACGAGCCCTTTCAGACAGCTGATGGGACGCAGGTAATGTCATACTCCGGGACAGGGTTCTCCTGTTGCGCTCCGGTCTCATGTTTGAGCTGACATTAAGGGCATATTCATAATGAATTCTGGAGGTCAACGCTATAATTCAGACAAACAGGGGAAGCCATGCCGAGGTGTTGAATGATTTAAAACATAATTCACTCCCACCCATTCCCTGGTGAAGGGTGCCACCTGTTAGCATTTGGAGCATGAGAAAATACCCAGGAATGAGCAGAATCCCAAGACACGCAGCTCCGCTCCACCAACTGCGGTAAGGAAGAAGCTGCTAATGGCTCTTCACTTGCTCCAGGGATTATGTCATAGCTCAAATTGTATTCCCAAGGAATGGGGTTACCACATTCCCGCATTCCCGAGGAACATGCTGGATGCACGCAGCAAGCTTCCCAGAGCTGAAAACAACCCGGGCAGCACAACAGCATGAGGCCACATGGCAAGAAAAGCCCCAGGGGACTCGAAAGAAGGAGCCTGATACCGGTCTGCTCCAAGGATCCCCTCTGGCCAGGCCCCCCCCAGCTCTCGGCACCCCTTCCGTCAGAAGAAGGGACAAGGACTTGTCAGAGATGGGTGCAATCCGAGCTGCGCTCCTCATCGGTGTCAGCCGGGCAGCGGTGTTGCCTCCTCGCCCCCATCACCCTCAGAACATTATTCCTCTCTGTCAACTCCATCTTGTTGAGATTGCAATGCCCAGCACCAATAAAAATCAAGCTTTGAGAGCCTCTTAACAAGGGGTTTGCCTGCTCTGAGCAGCCCCAGTAACACTGTGGCTACGAGACCTGCATAAAATACAACCCTGTGTTAGAGCAATTAGTAGGGTTACAGAGCCAGGTTCTCAGAAAATTAGGAAAATTTGGACTCCAGGGCAAAGAAAAGCTCCACCTGCAAACCAAAAAGATAAATCAGAGGACCACAGTTTCCTTCAACACTCTCTTCTAAGAGGTTTCCACATCTTCAGGTGCAAGGTTTGCCTATCCATTTATCATAGAATCATAGAATGGTTTGGGTTGGAAGAGACCTTAAAGATCATCTCCTTCCAACCCCCTGCCCTGGGCAGGGATATCTTCAACTACACCAGGCTGCTCAAAGCCCCGTCCAACCTGGCCTTGAACACCTCCAGGGATGGTGCAGCCACAACTTCCCTGGGCAACCTAAGCCAGCGTCTCACAACCCTCAGAGTGAAAAATTTCTTCCTCATCTCTAACCTAAATCTAGCCTTTTGCAGTTTGATTTGTTTCACAGCGTTCCACGCGCACAGTTCACCACCTCCGGGGTCACAGTTGCCCTCTGGTACCGTTCAGATGTTTGCTGGCACATGTATCAAACACATGCCAGCCCCTAAAAACGCATCTCCTCCTCGTCCTGGGACAAAGGGATCCCACCTATCATCAGATCCTACTTAACAGATTAAAATAGTATTTCCCTAAATTTTAAGAGAGGATTTTTAGCTCTTGCAAAGGGCTTGGGTAGATGACAGTGATAAATGTTGCCCAAGAGCCTGAAGCAAATCAAACCCGTCTTTCATCTTCACCACGTAGGGAGGACATCTCTCCTCTCCTGCAAACGTGCGAGGTACCAGGAGCTCACTGACGCCACAACCGACAAACAAGCTGGAAAATATCTTTAACGGACTTTTACAGATATCAAAACACTTTGCACTGTATTTTAGATGAACTAGCCTTGACAAGAAAAACTTGCAAAGATCAAAAAAATATTAAATAGTTCACATGAAACATTTCCACAAAATCCAAAAGCAAACAGAAAAGCTGGACAAGATTTAGGCCGATACATAAACCTTTTTTTTTTTTTCTTTTTTTTTTTTTTTTTTAAAGTCAGCACTTCTAAAATACACCCATGATTGCGCCACGGAGACTTTTAGCTGCTCGGGAATGTCACCTGTCAACGCCTGCTCCCCAGGCGCACTTAGAGAGAGAGCTGATCATCACTGATGTTCCCATCCAGTAAATATTTCAAACAAAAACCAATTAACACCACTACAGACTGGAAGAATGCTGCTCCCCTGTTCTGCCTCAGAAACAAACTTTCCAAACTTGGAGAAAGCTAGAGGGAAAAAAAAAAAAACCAAACAACCGAACAACAACCAACCCACACTTCGATGCTTTCCCTTTCTGCTTGGGTCCCCTCATGGCACAGCTCCCTCCTGCACCCCTTGGGGAAGTGCAACACCTCTGAGTTTCTTTTCACATCTTAAAAACCTGGTCATAAGATATCCTCAGCCTCTTCCTTCTCGATGATAAAGCCCTCACCAAGCTCACCCCAGCACCAGGCCCAAGTCCCTGCCTGTCCTCCACCTCTGGCCTCAAAGGGCTGCTTCTCAGGGGCCCAACCCAACCACCACCCCCTGAGCAGGTTGCAGGACATCCCACCAACATACATCCCAACCGCTCTTCAGAAACATCTAGGAGCTCGTGCATGCTTCATCCCTTTCTTTCCCACCCAAGCACAACACGCTTCTGAGGAAGCCCTTCCCACCAGGGTTGCCGAGGAGCCCATGGGCCAGCTTGGTCAATTTGAAAGTCCACAGACACACTCACCGCACTCTCTCTGATTCCAGTTCCCCACTCTTTGGTCCTCACCCACTCCCCTTTGCCATCCCCAAAACCCTTTGTTTTTTTCCCAGTTTTCTTTTGTTTTATCTCCCTACACCCCTGCAGGAATAGGAACAAAAGCCACAAGTGGGCACCCAAGAAGGAGCAAGAGCACAGGGGAGCTCCTGAGCCTGATGAACCTCAGGCATTTAGTAACCTCAATAGATGCATCCCTTCCAAGCACCCATTGGGTCCCTCTTGAACCCATATACCTCGCCCCAATGCCCTGTGCTGGCTGGACACGGGGTTGACCTGATGCTACACCTTGATGGACCAAGCAGCCCAGGGAGGAGGGTAACGGCTCTTTGCTTTTCCAGGGTGTTAACTAGTCCCATCAGGCTACTTATCCACACCCAGCAGATTTCCATGAAACCTTTAGAAACATCCCATCTCTGTCACCTCTGCCCATCTGTTGATATTGTCTGAGATCGGCCAAGAACAAAAACCAGCGGGGAACGTTAAGCTCTTTAGCAGACAGAGACAGAGCCTGGAGACGTGTCTGCAGCTTTCTGTTTTTTCCAGGTTAACACACACTACGACAGCAGCCAACACCAAGCAAAGCAACCCCAAGCTCTCCCCTGCGGTAGCATCTTCAGCAGAGGGACAAGACCAGCCTCAACTCACCAGGCTCAGCATTTTTTGCCACCTGCAAGACGCTACGGCTGTCAGTCCGCTCCCAGATATCCACCAGCATCATCCCTCCCGCGCCAGAAATTACCTTCCTCTTCACGTGAGCCCCACTTAATCGGCATCAGTCAATATAAGCCGCGTTAACCGAGACGGTTTAAATACCATGTCTTTGCTAAGCCAGCTCATTTTGACTGAAGCAGGTCAGGGAGTGCTCACAGGCCCAATTCCTGCGAGCGCTGGTGCTTTCAGAGCTGGTGTGCACCTACATTTCACGCAGGTAGAGTTATAATCTGTTTATCCTCGCGTTAAAGCTTTGGATCTCCCTTATAGATCTGACCCAGGTTTAAACGAGACCGGCGCACAGCTTTTATGCTGTTATAGCTATTTCAGATCGCAATTTGATTATTTGGGGTTTAAAACAAAAAGATTACTCATCCCAATCCTCTCCTGTCATTGAGGCAGGCAATGAAATACCATGGCCAATGAGTTACCGTGCGTGAGCTGAGTTGCGGTACCCGGCCGCCGGCATATCACAGCCGCTCCGAAACGTGGGGAGGGGGGGGAAAAAAAAAAAAAACAAAAACCAAAACGCATTCGTTGAATGCTTCTCACTTCATTCTACAAATAGTTTCCCTTGTATCTCCTGTGAGTTAATAACTTGCATATTCAACAAGACTCCACAACCTCCAGGGCAGGAGAGCTCAGGGTGGACAGGGAAAAAAGTCCCCACAGTGGCCTAGTAATTCTCGACAAGACAATGAGAAAACAAAGTCCCTTTCCAGGAACACAAGTGCAACCCCAGACTAGCCTTCAAAGTGGGGGGTAAACCAGGACCCGTGGACTGGCTTTGGACCTCACAGCACCCGAGCCAGGGCTCTCTAGGTGCTTCCAGCCTACAGAAAAGGAAGATACAGGCAAGTCAGCTCCCGCAGCAGTAGCTGGTTTCATTTAGATGCTGCGGGGTCAAGGACTAAACCTGAGGTTGCACAAGTCTCAGCATCTCCTTTCGGCCTCAGCATTCCCCAGGCAGTGCTGCAAACCCACCATCACCTTCCTCCAGGTATGACAAGAAAGACCAGTGTCCTAGGCTTAACCTTCTCCTCCACCACATAACCACAAGGTCTTTGGAAGAGGAACTGCTCTACTTGCCAAGAACATCACTATAGCCTTCAACCCATCCATCAGCTACTACCCAGCCTGGAGAACCATCACCTTCCTCCAGGTGGGACAGAAAGATCAGCATCCCAGGCTTAACCCTCTCCTCCACCACGTAACCACACAGTCTTCAGAAGAGGAACTGTTCTACTTGCCAAGAACATCACTATAGCCTTCAACCCATCCATCAGCTATTACCCAGCCTGGAGAACAGAGGGCAGAGGCAAAACTTGAGGGTCTTTCATCCAGATCTGCCCGCTAACCTCAACCACAGCAGAGCTGATGGGCAACCAGCAATGCTGGATCAGGTCTTGAAGTCCAAACCTCTCCCTTTGCAGTAGAGCAGTCATACCTGGCATCAGCTTCACATTGAGATTCTGGAACGAGACCAAAGAAGGGCAAAGCTGGAGAACAAGTCTTATGAGGAGCAGCTGAGGGAGCTGTGGTTGTTCAGCCTGGAGAAAAGGAGGGTGAGGAGAGACCTTCTCGTTCTCTATAACTCCCTGAAAGGAGGGTGTAGGCAGGTGGGGGTTGGTCTCTTCTCCCAAGTAACAAGCAATAGGACAAGAGGAAATGGCCTCAAGTTGCACCAGGGGAGGCTTAGAGTGGATATTAGGAAAAATGTCTTCACCAAAAAGGTTATCAAGCATTGGAACAGGCTGCCCGGGGAAGTGGTTGAGTCACCATCCCTGGAGGGATTTAAAAGACGGGTAGATGTGGTGCTGAGGTTTAGTGATGGGTTTTGTCAGAGTTAGGGTGGTGGCTGGACTCGATGATCCGAAAGGTCCCTTCCAACCTAGACAATTCTGTGATTGAGGAATAAAGCCCCTAAAACCCTCTGAGCTAGCATGTAGTCTACAGCAAACCCTCTTTGGCCAGCTGAGATGCAAACAGCAAAGTCTGTAGCGAAGAATACCAGCAACAGTTGTTTCATAGGTGATTTTTTTTTTCTTTGCCCGAATCTCACAGTGCTGGGGTGTGCTCTTCCCATCACAAGGGCAGCAAAACCGAGGGACACCATTAAAAGCATTTACCCCAAGGTCACAGAAGGAATCCACAGCAGAAGTGCGTATTAATAACAAAGTCTCCTGGCTCCTAGCCTGCTCCATCAGACCCCTTTCCCCACACAAGTGTTTCCCCCCCCCCTCCAATTATTCAGGTAATTGAAATGCCTGCTTCTGTCCTTGAAAATTAGGTTAAAAGTGGCTTGAAAATTAGTTGTAACAACACCAGCCAGGAACTGTTAGCCTCCACAGACGCAGCCCGCAGGTTTGTCTATAAAACTCCATCCAGCAGCAGTGAAGGCTGTTTGGTTTTAATCAACTCTAAATGTATTTGAAGGACACTCCCTGGGTCTTACAGGGATGTTCGGTATTCAAATTTAAGAGACTTACCAAGTGGCAGAGAAAGACCTCTTCAGGCCATCAGAAATCACAGAACTGGGAAAAGAAATCCCTCCTCTCTTCTAGAGTCTGGTCTGAATCCCCATTTGACCGCAGCTGATTTTAACATAAAAGTTTTGTTGTTGGGTTTGGGTTGTGGGTTTTTTTATTTTTGTTTTACTTTGTGGTTTGTTTGTGGTTTTTTGTGTTTGTTTTTTTTTTTTTTAAAAAAAAAACCAAAACCAAAACACACTTCATGCATCTGCACACACTGAAAATAAAAATCGCATCCAGCATTTTTCACTCAGCTGCCACGTCAAATTATGCTCTTCAGGCCATGTGTCAGGCGCGATCTCCTAAATCTACGGGCTATTTTAATAGCAGGAGAGTCAGACTTCCAGCCCTCATCCCACCAGTGACCTGAATGCAGGGGGAGTAGATTGGTTGGCAGAGCTGTAAGAAACAAAAACATTCCCTGAAAAATTTCTGACATTCCTTCAGCATGTTATTTTACTCTTAAATAACCCAAGCGATACTCTAGAGCACCTCAAAGCAAGCTGCAAATACTGAAGAGAGCCCCCAAATTCTACTGTAAAGGTATTATTAATACCTTCCCAAAGAAGGGAGAAAAATAAAGCATCAAGATTACATGATCTGGCCAAAGTTAGAGCCATGAGCAAACTCTGGTCCTCCCTGAGATAGTCCTGTCCGACAAGAAGAGACGATTCTTCCTTCAGTATCCTTTTTTTCTAGGCTCGTTAGCTCCTTGCAGCGGTGCACCTTTATCTTTTCTGAGAAGTGGCAGTTGATGACTTTAAAGAATAAAATGGATTTGGTCATTTAGTCACCGAGAGGAACATGCCCAGCACGCTCAGAAGAAGGAAAAGTCACAGAGATGTATTTCCTCACCCGCAGAGAGATTTCTTGTGATGGCAAACGGCAGAGCAAGAGGCTGATACAGCTTCCCAGAGCAGGTCCGATCGCTCCAGCTCAGAGCTGGTTTCCTCTTCACATTACCTGACCAGCACGTGTAGGAGAAATCCTTTCCCCGAGCTGAAAAATCAATTTGGTCTTTGACATCCCAGGCACGACCGGTCAGACACACGCTAATCGGTACTGGCACCGCAGCAATTCTGTAGCCCAGAGGCACAGGAGATGCCCCCCGGCAAACCAGTGGATGAAAGCCAGGCTCAAATCAGGTTACAAAACAAGTAAACTGGAGAATAAGACACCAAACACCTATTAGCATTAATCCCTATTAATCCCTCTAACTTCATCTCGCCCCATCCTTTCTCCAACTTTTTGGGAGGTGCCTGAGGATCTAAAACCTGGTCCTCGCACCACCACCACAGGACACCAGCACCAAGCCATTCCCAAAAGCTTTCCCTTGCCACAAGAGCTGCGTAGGAAGTGCTAAGAAACAACAAAGCAAGTGAAAATCCTCTGTCACTATGTCGTTCAGCATTCGCTCATCCTCTGACAAGGTCATGCGGTTGCACAAAGGCAAATTTGCGAGTGGGATGCATAAACAGGAAAGCCGGTTGTAATCCTTCACCTCCGCTCAGCTCGAGAAGCATCAGAGAGAGCCAAAGAAGAAATAGAGTTACCCAGAGAGGATGTGGAGCTTCCATCACTACAAGTCTTGAAAATAGGGTTAGATGGCCACCAGGCAGGAACGATGTAGATGGGTGGTTGTGCGTTGAGCAGGGGAGAGACTAGACAGCGTCCTAGGTCCAGTATTCTCATTATTCCACTATTCTCACTCACCAAATAAATCCAGGAGAGTGAAACCCTTTATTTGTAGAAGGTACAGGTGACTGGTGAGCGAAGCCAATAAAACAACCTTGAGAGAGGAACTCTTGCAAGCCTTGAAGCTGCAGAAGAAAGGACAGTGTTCACCTCCTTTGATCTTTTGTCTCTCCAGTGACAATGGGAAAAGATGAAGGGTTTTCATAGAATCACAGAATGGTTCAGGTTGGAAGGGACCTTAAAGATCATCTCATTCCAACCCCCTGCCATGGGCAGGGACACCTCCCACTAGACCAGGTTGCTCAAAGCCCCGTCCAACCTGACCTTGAACATTTCCAGGGATGGCACATCCTCAACTTCCCTGGGCAACCTGAGGCAGTGTCTCACCACCCTCAGAGTGAAAAATTTCTTCCAAATATCTGATCTAGATATGCTCTCTTCCAGTTTGAAGCCATTACCCCTCATCCTATCACTACATGCCCTTGTAAAAGTCCCTCTCCAGCTTTCTTATAGGCACCCTTCAGGTACTGGAAAGCTGCTGTAAGGTCTACCCTGGAGTCTTCTCTTCTTTACCCTTAAAGAGGCAGCAGGCTGCAGAAGACCCTCAGCTTCCTCAAAGAGATGCAGAGAACTGTAAATCTGAACGGAAATGAGAGCTGGACATGATTGTTCATGCTACCAGAGCACTTAAAAACCCCAAACAATATTGCATCTCGTTTGCACCACACAGAGACATCACCTGAACAACAACCTGTCAGCATGGACATCATCTCAAGACCCCACAGAGAGAAAAGATGGGAGAAAGCAATGGGAAAGTCCCCTCCTGAGAAGGATGAGTTACTTTTTTCCAGGGAGTTTACACAACACAGGACAGCCTGGAGCTCATTCCCATCTTCAGTCAAGGGCCCATTAAACCACATCGCTACAGACATTCATAATTACCCATTCAGCTCTACTTTTCTTCTGTGCTTTTGCCAAGAAAGGTTGGACCATATGATCCCTGAGGTCCCTTCCAACCTGGTACTCTATGAATTGCTTTCTTACTACCTTTACTACTTTCTTGTCCAGGGCTTACAGGTAAAGCAACCCATCGAAAATCCCTCAGGCACGCCAGCGATCCTCTCGATAGCAGAAAATCTCCTTGTCTAGCAGGGGATCGGTAGTTTCCTCTCCGTTACAGATGCTGTCCTTCTCCCAAGGCAGCACATCAAGGCCACCTTTGTAAGCAGCAACAGTTCTCGCACCAGAATTCATTTAAACTTTAAAAGGAGGGGAAACACGTCAATCTGACAGGCTATCAGCCGGATTAGCGAAAAGTTTTTAAAAGCTATTGACAACAAGTCCACTTCTGCTTTGGATTCGAAAGACCACGCTGCTCCATTAAGTAACCCAGCCACTCTGCTCACATGAATATTTAAAAGAGAAAAAGCAAAGCATTAGGCGGCCAAGCAGCCCGGGATGTGCACTAATATCTTTGAGAAGAGAAGACAGGACAAAGGAAACGTCAGCACACACAAAGTGGCCAGTGTGATGTCCAGGTTTGAGGTTGGTTTTTTTTTTTTTAATTAAAGGATGGAGTGGGAAAGGTAAGGTCTTCTCCCGCACCACTTTCAACCAGCCCTTCAGCAACGTGCGGCTACTGACACACAGCAGAAAGCGGATCCACACTGAATATCCATTAAGGGAAACATAATAATGAGAAAAATGTCCCTTCGGTTTAAAGGTAAAACTGTCTGGGAATCATGAAGACACAGCACGTACTAAAGAAAAACTAGTTGAAGCCATGTTTCCTCCCACGTATTACTAGAAAGCCTGAAAAATCTGGAACCACATTAAAAAATGAAAGAAAAAAAAATAAAAATAATAATAAATCTGAACTACTCTGAAAAAGAAATCAAGTTGCACGTCCACATTTCCCAACTATTGCTGCTTAGTACAGGCCTGGGGACAGAGAGAGCGAGAACGAGGGATCACACAGATCAAAGTAGATCTAAAGCCGTTCGCTGATCCAAAAAGAAACTTGTAGTTTAACTCACACGCAGCAACAAAGAAAAGCTCCCAAGCGCCGAAGCCTTTAGAACACCCAGGAGCCAAAGAGCAACTCTTCTGGAAGCCAGAAGTCCCTAGATTGAAATTCATTGAAGTCGGAGACCAAAGTTACAAGGTACAGAGTGGGGAAAAAAAGGGAACAGAAAAAGTCCCACTCACCCAGCACTGAGCACGGCTCTGCTTAAGAGCCCATGAGACAAGAAGACATAAAACAAGCTGCCCGCTTTAATATATATTAAAAAGCAAAGGGAAACACCAGGCTGCAGATTTACTGCCTGTCACCAGCAGAGGTTTAACATCTTGATTTCACGCTGGTATTCTTCATTACGTTTTATTACCGGGCTTTATGTCGCTACCACAGCGCTCAGGTGGGAATTAAGAGGGTTTCATTTGGGAATGTCTTTAAGTCGAGACACTAAAGAACCCGGCAGCAGGGCACCACTTTCCCACCACTGGCTCATCTCGGGGGAATGTAAGCGATGCTGAAAGCACCCAGGAGAGGTTCTGTGGCTTCATCCTGCTATGCCGAACCACATGAGTGCTCAGCCAGCACGGGGAGAAGCGGCAGGGATCCTTACAGGGCAGAGAGAGGGGAAATAAAGCCAAATAATAAAGTCACAGGATTTTTAAAGTTACCAATGAGTGAAAGTGGCTGGGCTGTCTTACACGTGCCTAGAAACAACCCATTCTGCAGAGGTTTGCAGCACTAACAGAGAGGAGTTTTCACTGCCCTATAATAGCCTTGGGGCTGTCAGTCAGGGCACCCTTTCAAGTCATGTATGAGATCTTTTCAGCGCCACAAGGAAGTTTTATCCTTATTAGAAAGCAGACCTGCTGCCGCCCCCCCGGCTCGGATAGGCCTGACAGCTTGTCGGCGCAAGCCTAACCGCTCCAAAACCAATATCCCGCAAGTTCTTGAGTGTGGCAGCAGCCACAGACATCTCCGGGACAAGCTGCCCTGAGCCAGCTCCAGGTCCTGGGGCTGTTTCCAGAGTCACGGCCCGTTTGCCGTAGGGATGCTCCATCCCTGAGGGAGGCAGGAATAACTCCCCGTATAGACACGGCTTGTTCTCAGCGTTATTCGGGGAGCGAAGCGGCTGCTGGGAATTGCACGCACTGGCACCTGTTTATCTAGAGGGGCCAGGCAGGGACTGCGAAGAGATAAACAAGGATATCAAGTTTAGGAAGCTTTTCAACAAAGCTGCTTTCCCCACACGATGTCCAGGCAATGGCATGTCACCCACACCCTGCCCGGCCCCAGAAGGAAAGTGGTGACAGTGGGAGAGTCGCTGGGGCTGGGCATCCCCCCTGGTACGGGGGGGAAGGAATTGCTGGGGAGCAGGGATCGCTTTACTGGCATTGTATGTTCTGGCTTTTCTAAACCCTTCAGTTCAACAAGTGTTTGTTCACATACCATGCTCTGCCCTGTCCTCACCTGTCCTCTGCGGCACACATCCTCGCCGACCCGGAGATTTGCTGGCGAGGGGATGGATGTGCTGGGGAGAGAAATTAAAGCCCCGTAAAGCAGATGCTTCCTGAGCTCTGGGAAGAAACTGCAAAGCCCGATCTGCCCGTGCAGAGCCACGTTTTTAATCGCTGATCTCAGCAACGCCCTCAGGCAGCAGCAAAGGGACAGGATTCCCGCTGGCTCGTGATGTACCAGGGTTCAGAGAGAACCAGCCTTCATCCCAGAGAAGCACCTACAGCCTCTTGGAAGTCACAGAATCATGGAATGATTTGGGTCGGAAGGGACCTTAAAGATCATCTAGTTCCAACCCCCTGCCCTGGGCAGGGACACCTCCCACCAGCCCAGGTTGCTCCGAGCCCCGTCCAACCTGGCCTTGAACCCCTCCAGGGATGGGGCAGCCACAGCTTCTCGGGGCAACCTGGGCCAGGGGCTCACCACCCTCACAGCAAAGAATTTCTTCACAATATCTCATCTAAATCTCCCCTCTTTCAGGTTAAAACTGTTCCCCCTCGTCCCATGGCTCCCCTCCCTGCTCCAGAGTCCCTCCCCAGCTTTCCTGGAGCCCCTTTAGGGACTGGAAGGTCTCCCTGGAGCCTTCTCTTCTCCAGGCTGAACATCGCCAACTCTCTCAACCTGTCAAAACTCCTTCCAAAAAACAAGGCAACAGCATGGGAGGACACTCAGGAAACAGCAGATGGGGATGGATGTGCCGCAAGCCATCAGCTGGAGAAGGGAGAACAGAGAACCACTTATTAAGGGGTATTTTCACGTCCTCGCTGAGGCTCTACAGTGATCCTCAGTCTGCTTTAGCACCAGAAGGCAGGTTACACGCAGCCTTGCAAGAGCCAGAAAAAGCAGGGCAGCTTTTTGGTGCCCCCACATGGATTCAGGAACAAGAAAAATAAGTTTCCAGGACACAGGATGCATTTGCTTAACATGCTCCCAATTACGTTCCCCTTCTTCCCGTTTTCCACGTAAACCGCACGCAAACGTCTCTGCGGAATGAGGCAGAATCCATCACCCTTCCCTGCTTTTCCCAGGAGGGGAAATGGAAAGATTCAGAGCTGTCAGCAGCGGGTGATTTCTCTCTGCATTTAAAGGCTGTCCTGCAGCACGGGGCGGGGGGGCGGGGGGGCGGGGGGGGTGATGTCTGCATTACCAACACATTGCAAAGCGGCTCCTGGCAGCGAAAAACATTCAACCCTAATGAAATTTTTTGAATATTTGCATCCTCCACTTGGGTTAAGCACGTTTTATAAATGAAGGTAAAGACAAGTTCGATCCAAGCTGTGCAATCCAGACGCAGGTACGCTTTCAACTGATTCACAACGCTATTTGATGGACCACCAGCTCAAAGCTCGGAGACGCACTGCTTGTTACAAGGCAGGGATGTTGCCCTTATTCTCTTTATAAGACCTTTTAGCTTAAGTACCATCTTTAGAAGCGCGTCCCAGCAAACCCTACCTGTTCACAAGCCAACCTAGCTACTCGTTAGCCGGCATATCTTCTGCATCATTCTTTTCCTAGACTCCTTCCATCACCAGCTCTTCAGGACGTCGGGTATATTAATTGGTTGGCACATTCTCCCGACTCTAAAGGGTAATTTACAGCCTTGGCGCTGCATGAATAACGGCATGGAGCAAGAGCTCAAGCAAAATAAAGCAAGCCCTAGCCACAGCGGGGCTACTGCGAGGCAATCGTGCTAAGTGGAACACTCAGTTTTCTGAATATAAGATTAATTTGAGTCCATAAAAAAAAAGACTTTCATTTGCTGTGTTCTGGGAGCGCTGGGTTAACTTAGACCTACCAGCTAGACTAAAGGTCCTCTCAAGCAGTGAAATAAAGTCATTGGATTTGCTCCTCTTTGGTCTTTACCTTCACATTTGAGAACACGGTACCATCATCACTTGCAAAGGCAATTTCCTTTTTTTATGTCGGTGCTCCAGAATCAACTCCTGCTGCTGAGAATCTTACGACTACTTTCATTCTCTTCAGGAAAGATTAATAAAAGGGCTTTGGCACAGCAGCTCCGACATTTTTCTAGTTTCCAAAGTCCTTGCAGACGCGATTGCGAACTGAGTACGCAGCGGCATTCCTGCACAAATCTTGTTGGCCTTAACTTCTTCACAGCTAGACAGGAATTGGATGTTTCTGTCAGCTGGATTTGACATCGTCAGTCACTAATGTTGCAAAGCTTAGTAATAGGGAATTTTGTGCTTAAATTGAAAACTTAGCACTGTAGCAGAGAACTTAATTTACTTCCTTAGAATCACAGGAATGTTGGTGGAACCTCCGGAGGTCTCCAGCTCAACCCTCTGCTCAAAGCATGAGCACCACCGACACCAAATCAGGGCAGCCACAGCTTCACCTACCCAGATCTGAAACACCTCCAAGGGCAGAGGCTCCACAGACCCTTGAGATGAGCCCAGTGCCCTCAACCTCTTACTTCAGGTCGCATGCCCAAGGTCATCCCAAGATGCTCTGCCACTGGACCATCTCCTTGCATCCTTCTGGAACTGGGATGCCCAAAACCAGACATTGTTTACCATTATGGCCTCACCAGTGCCACAAAGAAGGTTAATACCATCTCTGCATCTGCATATCCCTCTAAATACAGCCCAATCCAGTTTGTAATGAGAGGACACTCTTGGTGCTTCCAGCCTAGGGTCCAACACAGCCCCAGGCCACTTTAGCAAAGCCACTACTGAAGCAGTTGCTTCCCAGAGCACTGGGTCAGGTGGACACTACCCAAGGACATTGGGACTTCAGCGTTTACAGGTTTCCTAAGCTCCGTTTCAAGGCACCGAGTTTATGGGATCTGAAGTCCTTTGCAAACATGAATCGCTCCAGAAACAGACGAACACGTTGACGTGCAGATCTCTGCAATTCCACCATTCAGAGGAAGATAATCCCTATCAAATAGAATATTCAAAACTAAGTAGAAAGTTGATAACAACTTGCCAAGTCTAGAAACTAGTACCAGGACGAGCCAGAGGCTCAAGTGCTCCCTACATTGCAACACGCAAAGTACTTACTTTTTTTCAATATACCCTCCCAAAGCAAGGGTCCCGACTTAACTTATTACCAGGCAAACATCAGACATTATTTAAATACTAAATATTTAATTACATCTAATTAATTAATGACATCTAATGTACATTTAATTACATAAATACTTAAAGGGTGGGTTTCAGAAGGATGGGGCCAGGCTCTTTTCAGTGGTGCCCAGCAACAGCACAAGGGGTAATGGGCATAAACTTGAGCATAGAAAGTTCCACCTAAACATGAGGAGGAACTTCTTGACTTTGAGGGTGGCAGAGCACAGGAATAGGCTGCCCAGAGAGGTGGTGGAGTCTCCATCTCTGGAGACATTCAACACCCGCCTGGCCGCGTTCCTGTGCAACCTGCTCTAGGTGGCCCTGCTTTGGCAGGGGGGTTGGATGAGATGATCTCCAGAGGTCCCTTCCAAACCTATGATTCTGTGATCTCAAAGGTAACGGCCCTGATCATCCTCTCCAATCTTCATTTTTTTTCTTTTCCAGGCATCCCTCAGCCATCTCCCTCCACTTTACGATAAGAGGATGAGAGAAGAAAGTGCTCCAAGACAGTCAACACCACCATTCTGCAAGGTGGTCCCCCCAAACCACACATGCCATGCCAAAGCATGAAAGATGAAAAGATGAAAAAAAGCATGAAGAAAGCATGCTAAAAGGGCAAAACATTTTTTTTAATGAGCTGGCAGAGACCTCTTCTTGTCTTGTGATTTTCTACTTACCCTTTACAAAGCATGACATTAAGAAAACAATCCAACTGTCAAGAAGTTATTTACATGACAACAAGTCCCGCTGTTCCACTTCTGAAAGGCTGCTACTTCAATTTTCCATGAGTGGAATTTGTCTTTAGTTTGATCCCTAACTCAGAAATCGAATAAATGTTGGGAATTCTGTCAGATTACCAGAATGTTAACATAGCAATGTTAACATAACACAATTTACCAAATTCCCCTGCTCACTTCCCTATATATCTGTACGTATCTGCATCTCTCTATATGCATAGAGATGCAAACCTGGCTCACGTCATTACTCTAGCCCCAGGATGAGCCACAGCAAACATTAGGGTTTAAAATATACATACCATGAAGCATAAGGGTAAAAGTTTAAGGCCAGATAATTTCAACGGAGCCGGAATTTCACCATCTATTTAAAAATATAAATATATCAACTTACTTGTCCCAGTTCCACAGGTCTTCCCAGCGTGTTGACCGTTTCATCTCAATTTGTAGACCGTTTTATAGCCTCTTAAATAATCCCTCTGCTTCTTTAGAGCACCTCATCCTTCAAATATTCATGGTGGAGACTCAACTTTCCCCGGACATCAGGAATGTCTCACTCCAAAGCCGCCAACTCCCACTGACAATTTGTAGAATAATATTTCCCTGTTTGGTTATCATTTAGACTGTACGTATTTAGGAAAGTTAGTCCATTAACCCCATGGTTGGGGGGGGGGGTGGGGTGTGTGTGTAAAATTAAAGTGTTGTCACATCAGAAAAAAAAATAAATACAACTGCCATATTGAAAGCAAATATCGTAGTCCATTAAGACAGAAAAAGATCAAACTTTGGTTCTTCTAAACATCGATTATTCTGGAATAATTAATTAGCAGAGCTATAACAATACATAAAATTGCTAGCCTCTGACTCTTCTGATAATTTATGCAAGATTGAAGTATCGCTGTGGTTGCCTTTTCCATTGCCTAATTCAGCATTTTCTTTTTCCTTATGAAAGCAAGACTCCAGATTTAACTGCTCTAATGCCCTTTTACAGTGTTTGGTGTAGTAAAATCTAACAGCCACTACAGCACGCCGGCAGGGAAATGATGGATCGCGGAAGCTCACAGAAGGGGAGCACTGTAAAATGCCCCAGTTAATGTTGAGACAGTAGAGTAAATCTTATTTTAAAAACACATACACACATATATAGACACAGAGCGGTATCTCTGATGAACTTGTTTCACCCTATCAAATCCCCTTTTGATTTTTCTCCTGATAACGGATACTTCCCCACCGAGCACCTCGCTTTCCTAATAACCGAGCAAACAACTGCCTTGCAAGGAAACCATTTCAAAGTCATCATCGCTAGATTAAGCTCACCAATCAACCCAATCACCGTGACCCAGTCAGGAAAAAACACCATTTGGGTGAGAGGTTGCTCTCTTCTTCTTCAGAAGAGAGTTCATCTCTTTTTTTTTTTTTTTTTTTTTCAATAAGTAGTATTTGAAGCTGTTCTATCTGTGCCCTTTGACTCAAGTATGTCCTTGTCACTCCAAAAAGCTCAGAGTTGAGGCTACCGGGAGATGCACCAGAGCATCCTACAATGAATGAAGCTCTACAGCGCCTCCAGTGAAGGCAGGCTGCCCCGAGACAGCCGGTACCACCTCAGACCTTCTCATCACGGTTCCTGAGCTGGACCTTCTCTTGCTTTTCCATAAAATGTGGGTGCTTCTCTCCTGCGATCAGAAGCCATTTGCTACACAGCAGCATTGCACCTTTCAATAAGCTGGAGACATTGGAATAGGTCGCCCAGAGAAGCTGTGGCTGCCCCATCTCTGGAGGTGTTCAAGGCCAGGTTGGACGGGACTTCAAGCAACCTGGGCTGGTGGGAGGTGTCCCTGCCCATGGCAGGGCAGTTGGAACGAGATGATCTTTAAGGTCCCTTCCAATTCCAACCATTCTATGATTCTAAGCTCAGTCATTACTGATTTTTCAGAAGAGTTCTTTGGTTTTTTACCCAGGCCAATACACACCAGCTTGTTTGGTTTACTGCAGAGACCTCATATATTTTGGGGAGGTTCTTCAAGGAAAAGCTGAACTTAGATGGCACATCCCACCCACTGACACACACTTTTCTGGGCACTCTCTGTCCCACACAAGGACAAGGTGTCCCAGGACATTTACCAGTGCAGTGAGGAACAGCATGCACATTGCCACCGTAACCAACGCAGGAGTTAATAGCCCACATTAAGTCTCCAAGTATGCTCATGCCCTTTTCCACTGGAGACCCCCCCAAGGGCAGGCTTAAGGGCTAATAACACATAGGATCAGTTTTGAGAACAGCCCTGGACCCACAGTTCAGCGGCCGTGTCGGTACGCCCACACAACACCCTTCCTCGATACTATTCAAAACAACCCCGAGCACCATCCAAAATAGAAGTCTGGCGAAAAACTGCACGCGTGTGGATTATAAAGAGGCATAAGGGAGGATGAAACGTTCCTCAAACTCAAATTTCCTGCGGGCAATCGCAAAATTCCCATTGGCAACTGAAGTAAATGCGTTTCCCCCATCCTTTAGACTAAAGCAGAAATGTGAAACCGCCAAAGCTGCTGCAACAGCACAGTTTTGTAGGACTCGTGAGATGTTGTCAAGTCCACAAAGCACTTACCCCAGGTGCACTTCTGCATCTGTTACGTATTCTGAGGGGTATTATTCATTTATATCGCTTCGTAGAGCACACAAAACGAACAGGCAAGTCCTCAAATGAACGGCTTCTAACTCAGCTCAGCAGCAATAGAGAGGAATCACCGTACGCAGCTTGTGAGTTGCTACTAGGAAAATCAAGGGGGAAGTGTTTGCAAAAGAAAATTTAAAAAAATAGTAACAAAAAGATTTGTAAACAGGGATTTGGAGACGAACGGGAAGCAGAAAGCAGAACAGAGAAACCTACCCAGGTTTTACAGGGAGTGGAGCATCTGCTGGGGCGGGATCTGGGGAGTCCTGACAGCGCTGCGGAGGATCCTCCGATCATCCGCGCAGGCATCGGTTCACAGCACGGGAAACATCAGTAATTTCAACTGTGACCGTGCCGGGGATACCTTCAGTCAGTTTGTGCATTAGGTGAAAGAAAACAGCAAAAGAAGGAAACAAAAAAGGGAAAAAGAAAAGAAATTCATTGTCAAGCTTCAGGTTACAGAAGCTTTTTTTTCCTTCGAGTGTCTTAAACGCCCACTTTTATTTTTCTTATTTTTACTTTAAGAACCTAAGAAAAGACAGACAAGAGGATAAGAGGCAGCAGCACAGAAATTCAGCTCAATTTGGAGCAGTAGGTAGAGCCAGACGGGTTGAAAACTGTTTGAAAAGCTTCAGTACACAGCCTGAGCGGCCAGACGAAGACAAACCCCTTCACGCGAGCGCTCGCTAGGGACAAGCGAGGGACTAACCCCGCTCAGAATTACAAGCAAGGTTTGCAGCGTTCAACCGCTCGGAACAAAAAAAATATCCCAAAGAGCAAAGAAATCACGCACTCTGCATTCGTAAAGTCAGCACAACAGCGTCCGGTCTCTATTCTTTAGTAGCACAAGCTATAAACGCAGACTCTTTATCTTTTATCAACTTCCTTTTATCAACTCTCTGCCCTTCCAGCACTGAATACCGGCTTCGCCGTAAAAAAATAATGGCAAGGAGAGACATCCAGCATTCAACAAGCACCGATGACCGAAATCACGCCGTGCCACCCTCATCTGAGGATGTGCTATTTGGAGTAACAGATTACAGGCACTTGCCAAAAAGTGGCACGACACGAGCCCTAGGAGGACGAGCAAGACGCTCATACCACTGCGCTAAGACCTACTGCTCTGTTTTCTTTTTTTTTTCCCCCCTCTTTTTTTTTTTTTTCTTTTCTATTTTTGTTCTGCATCCCGCTGTCCCTGAAAGGTTTGAATTCTTAGAAAAGCCCCCCATGGACTTTAAAATATCAAGGGTCATAGCCAATGAAAGGATGTCACGCATCCCCAAAGCCAAATATTTTTCCTGTAAGCGTATAAATATACTATTCCCCAAAGACCTGCTTGCTACTAACAGAATTTCACAATCAAACGGTAGCTGGCACTGCACAGAGGTACAGGAGAGACTCTGAAAGACAGGAGACAGGTATTGAGAGGTGATTTTCAATGTTAAATTGAGCACGCAGTTTGAATTCTGCAGGAAAGGGAGAAAGCGGACACAGAAATTAAGAATAATTTAATGCAACTCTACATGAAGAGCAGAGTGGTTTTCTATGCCATCACCTGCTGCTCCCCAGATCCTCATCGCTTGGTCCCCATCTTCATCCCTGGCAGAGGTTTGTCTACAGGTCTCATACCCTTGCAAGGAGCACCTTACACTCATAGAATCATGGACTGGTTTGGGTGGGAAAGGACCTTCAAGATCATCCAGTGCCACCTCCTGCCGTGGGCAGGGACACCTCCCACTAGACCAGGCTGCTCAAAGCCCCGTCCAACCTGGCCTTGAACTCCTCCAGGGATGGGGCTTCTCTGGGCAACCTGGGCCAGGGGCTCACCACCCTCAGAGTAAAGAATTTCCTCCTGATAGCTAATCTAAATCTGCACACTACCACCTGCAGATCATGTCTCCAACACATTTCAGTCTGGATGTTCCCCCATTGCAGTCTCTATTTTACCTGACCCCAAACCCAAACGCTGGAGCGCTCGAGCCAAGCACTGGGGAGAAGGCGGCTGTCCACATGGTGACACCTCCTCGGTTAGCAAGGCTGACTTCCCTCGCTCAAAGCAGCCTGTTATTTTTAAAAGAGGGCTCCGAAAACAGAATCCCCGCTGCTGGCTGCCTACAGCTCCTCTTGCAGCTTGGGACAAGTCACCTGTAAATGCCAAGTAAAGCCAGAAACCCAAAACCGTTACTTACGAACACTGACGTAACTGGGGCCGGCAAAAAGCCAAGTATGTGAACTTTTCCCAATTACCGCGAAGGAATGAGCAGCCCCTTCGCCAGCCACACTCCACCCCTGGCTCCCAAGGACAAGGCAGCGAAAGCGAGACCTGACAACGTCATGATTTATGGGCAAGGTCAAACCTACGTACGGCAGCGCGATGACATTAGCCTTGCTGGCCTCGAGCGGCGAACCTGTCAAGGGTTGGAATAAGTTAGGAAGGATCTGCTCCGAAAGACAAGACTGATGATGGAGCAGAGAAGAAAAGACGTGAGGAACTCTAAGGGGTCCTGAGCAGTGCTGAGCACGATACAAGGGCTTCCTTCGAGGGCAGGGATCGCCGCCTCCGACTCCTTCTAATAAGACATAAGAGAGACATCACACACCAGCTTAACTCATACGTAACGTAATCTGAGATGGCACCTCACAAAGAGCGGCAACACCTTGTGCAATTCACTGAAAACTAAAAAAAAAAAAAAAAAAAAGAAGCAAGGAATACACTTTAAAAAAATAATAATAATAAAAAACCAACCGCAAGAGTGTCCCAACGGGAACCTCCCCATATTTACTCACTGGCTTTCACTTTAGAAGAAAAAAAAAAAAAAAAAAAAAAAATAGAAGAGGGTATAAAATCCATTGCTGAGATTTTCAAAGCTGCCAGAGGGATACAAACACCCAGTGTCAATAAAATTAACAGCAGCTGAGCATTCAGATGCCAGCCATAACTTACTCCTCGCCATTTATGCCCCGTTTACTTTCTGCACTCGCCTGGGCACAAGTAATGCAAACCAGCTCCTTCCACTCCTGCCGCCAGCCTTTTTCCATCTCAAGACCCTTGTGCCACACAGCTCGTGTTATCAGGCGAAGAGAAATTAGGGTTTAGGGAATTTTTTTGGAAGGTGAGCATCACTCTGATTGAAATTAAAGAGTTGTAGAAACTCTTCTGCAGGTGCCAGGGTGACGCGGGTCTTAGGAAGGAATCCTTACGGAATTTCTCTCTGCAAAGAAGCAAATACAAACAGGATTTCCTTCTATTCAGCACATTCAGAAAAGCCAGCCTCAATGCTGGTGGTGGCAAGCGAGGACAAGCAGGAAACTGGTAACACAAACCCCTGCCTTATCTCAATCTGGAGCATGAGAAAGGCAAAGATAAGCAGGAAAGGAATATTTTAAAGGGAGGAAAACACAAAAACTAGTCTCCTAGCTGTACGTGTAGCAGATGCAACGAAGGATACGCTCAAAATTTACTCTTGCTCTGGTCACACACTCTGGTCATTGCTGTGGTTCCCCATCTATTCGGCTTCCTTCGCTAAGGCACGTGGTCGGTGGAGACAGCAACACGGCCCCTCCTGTGCCACCTCACCCAACCACCGTTTCATTAGTTAATGCCTGCAAAGCGCTCTGAAAAGGCAAAGTGCTGAGTAACGGTATTATTCCCACCCCGGCATGAGTCCACTCCACTCTCCCAACCCAAAGAACAAAAGAAACGGAAGGATGAACCCCCACGGCACGGCCGGAGTGACATCCCTCGCAGCGCAGCTCCTCGCGTGGCAATCGCCCTGACCCGCCGCAGTGAAAGCATCTCTTTTCTGTCACCCACCTCTCCCAGGCATAATCCAAAAGCTACTAGTTAAAAACTAGTTTAATACGCGGACCAGGAGATCACTCCAAGCAGGAGGAGGGCGCTAAGCTTTTAACTCGGGAGGTTCAGATGGGACGCCAGCCAAATAAGTTCATCTGGAGCAGAAGACGACACAACCGGTTTCCGTCCTGCACGCTTATGCGATGATCTTGCACTAAACCATCCGACACCAAATTATTTAAGAAATAAATATACATAGCGCTACACTAAGGAAGGGTCCCCAGAGAAATCTGCTTCTCACTTTCTGCATCTTCTGCTTTCAGCCAGCTGTGACTGTGCCTAAGCAATCCCGGGCACACGGCTGAGAAGTCCTGCCTGGAAGGGGACATTACGGAGGGGAAAAGACACCGAGGAGCCTCTTGCCGGCATCTTTGTAATATTCTGTAATCCCCCCGGGCGAGGCGGGCAGCCTGCACTGCTGCTGAACAATGCAGTTTTGAATTCAATTAAAGTGATTATCTGTTGTGCCAAATAAATTGTGTACAGCATATATCCTGCAGCATTTTACA
Source organism: Fratercula arctica (assembly GCA_947846985.1). Lineage (NCBI taxonomy): Eukaryota > Metazoa > Chordata > Aves > Charadriiformes > Alcidae > Fratercula > Fratercula arctica. The sequence continues at coordinate 164,118,792 of CANTUZ010000002.1, forward strand.
CCTTCAGGCTCATTATTTTCTAACTGTTTCCTCCTGTTTATGCGCTTTCAAATTAAATTGCTGATAATATGCGCCAAAATAAAAAATGAGCGCACCTTGTCCGAAGAAAATTGATTCTCCTTTTTCCTGAACCGGGCGATTGCCAGGTTTTATATACTCTGTTCCTGGCGATCATTAGTAATTCAATTTTCTTTTTATTAGCCCCCTTATCTGCTGAGCAATATAGTGGCAGAGCTGACCTCTTTCGCACGGGTAAATGTTTAAAATCTTTTCCCTGATTAATTTTGCCAGTTAAGGAAAAGAGGAGAAATGGCCCGGCTCTTAGCCATCACAATGAATAAAGCTTAATGTTGATTGTGATGGAATTTCTAATGCCAAGGAAATTGATTGAACGCAGCAATTACACTGCAATAGTAACTCAAGGGAAATGGGATAGTTTTCTCCTGGCCATAGCCTTTTGGTTATTTAAAACAATCCAATTTGCAAGGATAATTATATATTAGTGTTTTATCTGCCACTTGAAATGAACATGGGAGTTTTGATACTGGCCCAGCATTAGCAGGTTATTGCTGCAAATTACTTGATATCTGCTTTCTTTCACATAAAGACGAAATTAGGCCATCAATAACCAGAAAAAGGTGGACCGGGGAGATGCGAGGGGCACGAGTGCCCTCTGCAGGGCTGCGGGGAACGAAGGGCGGCACGAGAGACTCCCCAAAATCCCCAATTCTCCTCCTTGTCGGAGCGTATCGTAAAACCACCACTTCCATGCCGGACATGTGGCAAACATGCATGGAGCAGCTCCCCATCCATATGTCCAGCCTATCAATGTTCATCGTTGACATTGAAAGAAATTAAAAAAAAAAAAAAAAAAAAAAAAAGAAAAAAAAAAATCTTAATTTTCAGCACTTCTAGTTTTTCCTAGAGAAAAAGCCAGGGGAATAAGAAATGACAGCGCTGCTGTGCCGAATGCCTGAGCAGGGCGAACACTTAACCAGCACAACGGCGTCGCACAAGAGCTGCAGCAGCCAAGGAGGGAAACAGCATTGATTTTTTTGCGAGGGTGAGGAAAGGTTCATGACTGCAAGCACTTATTCACCTGCCTTTCATCAAAAACAAGAGTTGAGAAACGGCCTCATCCCGCAAGACATCAAACATGCGACTGGCGAGAGCTGGGAGTAAAAGGCTGTTGGGAAACGGGGGATTCCTGCATCCGCACAGGACTTGTAGTACAGGAGGAGCAGGCGCATCCCTCTGCCATCGCATCTGGATTAGTCAAACCTCGCTTAGAAGTTGTTGTTTTTTCCCTTAAAACCAGTGATAAAAAGATCACGCCTCTACATTTTGGGGAATAAGCCCATCTCCAGTTTGGAGAAGGCAGATAAAGGCTGCCCAAGCTAATGGGACAGCACACGGCCAAAAAGCGCTGCAGGAAGCGGCGTTGTCCCACCGTACGCACCACAATTTGATTATATTGGCCATTTGCTGTAACAAATAAGCAACAGAAAGCCAATTCCGGCTAGACATTTGCCATTTAGACAACATAATTACAACATACCCTTATTGGCAGGAAAGTTACTCAGCAAATGACAGAGCAGGAGCCCAGTATTTATCCTCCAAATCAAACCCTTTGGTTCACATGCCAAAAAAAAGAAAGATCGTTGGGGGAATTGCCATCCGTGGAAATTCCACCCACATCTTAATTACCAGCCAGCCGCCCCCTGCTTCTTGCATCCGAAAAGGGATTGTAGTATGAGGGCTGTATTATTTCTACGCAACACAGTGACACCAGTGGCCTGAGGACCGTATTCAGCAGCCGGATGATCCTTTCTGGTCCTCCAGCTTTTCCCTGGATAAGGAGAGAAGCGACTGCTGCCTTTTATCCCTCTAGTACCAGATCCCTGATTCAGATCCCAACTGTCTTGTCTACACCAGAGGCAAGTCCCAGCAAAACAATTATCTCCAAGTTCTCCTTCCCCCCAAAAAGAGCTTAAGAACTTAAATGGGAAGAAAAGAAAAAAAAAAAAAGGAATGCTTTAATATTAATGGCACATTAATATTACGTACTAAGTGGTCAAGAAGTCCAACTGGATTAGAAATGCTTTGCCGCTCTACCGTCCCATCAGAGCAACTTCAATTTAGGGCATACCCCGATTTCTGAGTGGTTATTAAGTGTTCCACTTAATCAGATGAGTAGTTTGGAGTTAATTGATAACAGCTGCAGGTGTAACACTCAGCACGAGAGCAGCCCAAATAATCACAAGAGAACTGCTACCGCTCTGCTACTTTCTTTTTTCTCTCTAGTCCAATCACTGATCCTTAAATGAAAACACAGTGATTCCCAGAGAGCCAAGCGCCTCTGAATACAGACTACCAGGAGACACCAATGCGAAACCAAGTCTCAACGGTGGCTGGAAGAGCTGCCCCACTGCATGAGATCAAACAAGTCCATTTGGGTGCGAAAAGGGAATTAGAGAGTCCGGAGACAGACAGACCTTTCTGTTACTCACTTTGGGAAAGGCAGGACAAATGCCTCTGGCCTTCAGTACGTACCACAGAGCTCGCGCCACGAATGCCAAAAGCCTGTTTAACAGGGCAAACAAGAAAACAGCAAAGCTGTGTCACACCACTGCCCACATCAGCAGGGAAGGAAGGGGCTGACCCAGCTTTTTGCACCCATGCTGCAGTACGTGAAGCAGGGCACGGTCCTCCCCAGCTGTCCTTCTGTCCTCAGCCCTGGCACGGGCTCTCACAGCTCCCTGGGGACACAGGCATGCTGGGTGCCCACTTGGCATTGGCACCCATCGGGCCAAGGCTCCAGTGCGACTGTACCCATTCAGGCGGATCACAAACCTGTCACGAACCATCCGGCTTTTGCATCCATTTGTTAGCTGGGTGTCATGCATATCCAGGCAAACTAATCAGCGGTAAGTCCCTCAGCTGGCCCAGGACTGTCACCAGTCCACTCCCAGCAAGAGAGGCAACGGGCGTTGCTTCAGCATCAAGCCAGAGACTTCACATCAGCCTCGCTGCTCCATTCATGCCCCACTCTGCTCCCAGAGGCTCCCAGTAACATCTCTGTATCCCACCGATTTCCCTCACAGTTGTCTTGCAAGAAACAGAAAGAATTAAGACCCCACCACCTGACTAATACCCCCACTTTGCACAAGAAGAGAGAAATAAAAACAAGCCTCCCAAAACCTTCTCAGATAACCCGAGAGCCAGGAATTCAACCCACAAGCCTTCGCTTAATCCCAGCTCACTACAGGACTGCTGTAAAACCAGAAGACGACTACCACAAAGTTATACATTTAGGGGCACCAAACGGGAGTGATGTCTGAGCTGCTTCAAGCGCTGTCAGTGGCTGGGCTCTCTCATCAGATTACGGGATGCTGCCTTGAAAATGTCCCTGCCCCCTCCAGCACCTAGGAACTTCTTTGTACTAGGTCATACCTGTCTCCTTAGGCAAAAAAAGAGTCCTAGCACATGGAGGAACGGTGCAGCAATAATTCAACAGTTGTAGAAACCCAGAGCATAAGAATAGTTCAACACATTAAGCTGCAAATAGGCTGCCTGGGATTGAACCCTCTCAAAGAAAAGCCTTAAAGTATAAGGGATTCAAACCTCTAAACTCAATTCTAATCAAAGGAGCCAAACCCACAGGCTAATTACAAAGGTGAGCACGAAGGGTCAAGGTCTGCTGGACTTAGTCGCTCCATGGCAAGGCTGCTGCTGGCGAGAGGAAGGTGAACGCAGAAACGTGTGGGGCAGGGATCTTGCTAGTCCTCAGCCTTAACCAGATGCCCTGCAAGCAGCACCAACCCTGCCAAAAAGTCACTTTGCAATTCCAAAGTCATCAAGACTCTTGCTGAATTTCTCTGCTAACTCTGGAGAAACAAAGCAGCCGTGCATCACTCGGCAGCGGCCTCACAGAGCTGCTGATGGCACAGGAAGGAGCAAATCCAAGTCCTCTGGGATCCCCCGAGATGATGGTACCGCAGAGGTTAGATTACCAGCAACCATCTACCCCTCTGATATCAGCATTTGATGTCCCAGCAGTGAGGGGAAAGCCTGAAAGTGCAGCAGAGAAAAGATTACAAGAACTTTCAGACTTACACTGTTGCGTCACCTCTTTGAGAACCTCTCCAGGAAGGGGACAAACAACCAAGTTCTCACAGTCACCATGTCAGGAGAAAAATCTACCCAGCAAGACATCTCAACTGCGCGAAGTCCTCCTAGCAGAAAGATGTATTCAGTTCAGCTCTGCAGAGAAGCTGCACAAAGCAGCAGCAAACACAGCGGAAACAACCTTGTTCCCTCCTCCCTGGGGAGGAGAAAGGCAGCCTAAGAAGTCCTTCCAGAGCTTGAAGCAAATGGATCCCAGTACCACTTGCCAGTCCATTTTTCAGTCCAACTGACGGCGGATCTATCAGAGTATAATTTCTCTCCGCTGCAGAAGGCAAGAAAGAAATTTAGAAGCCATTTCATAATTACAGGGGGGAAGCATTTTTGATTCGCTAAGGCATCAGTGTCCGCGCTCCCACGAGCACAGCGAGGCATGGGGAAAAGAAGGATTTGCGGCATTTATGAAGTGAGGAAGAGCAGTCTCACGTGTGCACAAACACACATACACAAGAAAAGGCAGGCAGGACATTTCCTTTTGTTTTTAGTCATTTTAAGACCCAAATCAAGATATATTTTTACAGCAGGTATTGCAGTTTGTAAAGAAAAAGAGCCACAAGACACAGCCACCAAGTTTTATCGAAGCAGATCCTTGTTTCCACATTTCTGAGGTAAGACCATGAAGTGTACAAATCCAAGCTGGAAAATAACTTAAGTCACCTCAACACAGAAAACTCACAACTCTTATAAATTAGGGTTTTGTCTGCTAGGCTTGCCTAGCATCTATCAGGAACAGTTTGATAATTTGATCCACTTTTAGAGAGGGGAATGAACTACCTGCTCTCCCAAAGCCACTCCCAGACCCATTTTCCATTCCCCCCCCCCCCCCTACTTTCTCTAAATGTCTTTATTTCCCAACTTCTACTTTGATCAAAGCCAGGATCACAACCGTATTTCTACTCTATCTACATATTTTCAGCCCTACACAGTTTAAGATAAAACCTCTTTTCGGTATGGGAACATTACCTTCAACCAAGGAACCAGGATTCAGAATACGTTCCCAAAAGACACAGGCTTTTGGCAGCTGCCAGTCAGGCTCCCAGGGGGCAGAAGATTTCGATCCATTTTGTATATTCTTAACCTACGTGAAGCTTCACTCTGGATGGGCACGCGTTTTTCCTGACAGCTTCTAAAAAGAAGAGGTGTTTGCCAAGTCAAGCGAGCTTCAATGTGTGCCAGGAGCCTTCCCAAGGCAGCAGCTTCAGTGTTGTCACCTCCTCGACGATGCACGCAGCTGAGCAGACAGCTCTGCAGAAACCCAGGTATAAACACAGGACTAAATGGAGAGCAAGAATCTGGTTTAACCTTGGTTGTTATAGCAATAAGTATAAGCAAGAACCTCTCTGCATACCATTCGTAGGCATAAATTAGAAACAATCAGGTCTTATCTCTGCGGGAGCGAACAGTATCTGGACAATACGTCATGAATTACAAAGAGTTCAGTTCATTAGAAGAGGCTTCTCAATTGGTTCTGTTTTACCTCAAACCAGGACACTCAGGTCTGTTCCTGGATCACCCAAACAGCTTATATCCCTGTAACCAGCAGCGTCTCAATTTCCTCATCTGTAAAATGCTGTTGCAACCCAAATTGCCCTGTATCTCCAGAGCCTACACCAGAGTTGCTCAGACCAGGCTCTCAGCAAGCACAGCAAGTTCTTTAAAAAGGAGCTTTACAGCATAAAGATTTATTCAATGACTCGCACTGGACATGCTACGGTGTAGAAAGGTCCCTAACAAGCAGCTTGTGAGGTGTGAATCCTAAATTCGCCCCAGTGGACATTTCCTGGGATGCTGAAGGGCTGCGTTCCCCACATCACCATCACCCAAGGAAGAAAAGCCTTAATGCTCCCACATCACCATCACAGCTGGATCTGGCCACATCCTCTGTCTACCACCTCTGGTTTCAGAGATCACAGAAGAGCAACCAATGTGCAAATTCGACCGAGACTTCCAACTCTACATGCTGTCTTCATGTACTGCATGAAAACTTCCAACACAGTGCCTGGAGGTGCATCCTTCGTGCCTTTCCAGACACCAAAGGGTTTGGTGACATCCTTAAACGGAACAAGACTCATCCCCAAAGTCAGGCAACTGCTTGAATGCTGGACTATCGACGCAACTGCACAAAGGCCCACCTTATTCTCCCCACCCCTGCCTCTCCCACGAGTTACTGCCTGCATCCTAAAGCGCCAGATCCAAAATTCTCCTCCCAGCGTCCCCCGGCATCCCTCCAAACCCCTCCTCAAACACATACATTAAGAGGAAAAAATCTTTTTCTTTTCCACCCACAAAAAGCTTTTCCCTTCCCTGAACTACAAGCCCCCATTGTTGTCTTTTCATCCATCACAAAACAGCAACATCTCGATGCAGAGCTATTTGTCTGAATGCAAAATAACTATAATCATACGTGTAAACTCAGTAGTTGAAGCACAGGGCAGGAAACCACAGAAGCATCTTCCCAAAAACAGGCTCAACAGCTTTACGTTTGGAGGCAGATCGCAGATACGTCACGGCCTGAACAGCCCTCCCGACTCGAGTGATGCCTACCGCAGTGTCACTCGCCACCCTGCCGTATGTGAACGAGCTCAGAGCAGGAACACAAGCAAAACGTGCTTCATATGTTTTGAGAAAACTGAATCTCAAGGGGTTGAAGCCACTTGTCCATGATAACGTCAGCACTGAGCAGCAGAACCAGACTTCGAGCCAGAAACATCACAAAAAACGTTTCACGCACATGCGTAGGTGCAGCTCTCCAAGCTCTAAGCAGCTGATTTCTGCTCTGACCATTGCCAACCCAAGGCAACAGAACATGGACACAAACTACCCATTCACAAACACGATGGACCCAGCATTCCTCCACTTATTGCGAATTCAAGCAAATTACATACAAAACTTAGATGCCCGCAGACATTGCACTGGGATACAGGCACATTAGGTAGATCTGTAGATGCTAGAGGAGTATCTCATGACATGCACCAGCTTTTGCCCAGTGCAAAAAGAAAGATTATCATTATGGATGTATTACTGCCTCTGCCATCCTCTTCCTTCCTTGAGCACCTTCCTATTTCATGCCCGTAAGTCCAGCAAAACCACACTAAAAGTGAGAAGCAGCTTTAAAATGACCTTGTCCGGAGATGTCAAAGCACAAGACAGCTCTGGGGTAAGGTAGCAGCCTTACTCCAGCCAAACTTCTACTCCTCAATGTTTCCTCCAGGACCAACACCAGCAGCTTCAGCTCCCGGAGGAGCTGGTAACCCATTTCCAAATCCAATAGCCTCTGTTGGAACCACTCCACCGTCACGCAGTCAGCGAGCACTGTCACCCCTTGGGACAGCTGTTCCTACCTTCCTTGGTGGAGACCTGCATCCTGGTGGCCGGCAGCCTGCAGAGCCTGTGCTTGGTGATCTGCACCAGGCCCTTGGGCGAGGAGCGTTTCAGCGTCATGGAAGATTTCCCTCGCGAGTTTTTCTTCCTGAGATGGAAGTGGCTTTTCAGAGGTGTGGTGGGTGAGGAGCTGTTCTTCTTTTCTGTTGGGGAACTGCAAAGATGCAACACCACAGAGTTAAAAAAAAGGTAGAGAGGTGACTCAAACACACTTGGTCCCCTTGCCCAGAGCTCAGAAGAGAAGCTGGCTCACCAAGCTCCACATGGCTCCCCTACCCGAGGGCGATAAGAAGCATTGAACAGAAAATTGCAAGTAAATAGGCAAGCGTGACGAATTTCTGGCAAAGGACAGAGGGACAAAGAGGTATCTGAGAGCCTAACTCCACTCATTCCCTTCTGCTTTCTCCTCAACAGATGTCGGGGGGAGAGAGGATGCTGTGCTTTAGTGAGATGAAGGGAATCTCATGTCCCTGACTGCCAAAAAATCCCAAAACAATCCCAGCTTCTCCAAGCACCTTACTGCAGAGTGACCTTCCCAGAACAACCCACCCACAGATGCATCCCCCAGCAAAGCAGGAGGGCAAGGCAAGGATGGAAAACTATGGTGAAATGTTGATGGGAGGATCTGGGAAACAGAAGCAGGAATCAAGGCATCAGATCCTCAATCAGGATCTGTGTTACCAGCTCATCACATCACTTGGAACAGTTATTTAGGCCGCAGTCCTCATTTTTCAAGAGCTCAGGCTTGGTGTTACTGCATCATGAAAGGAGCCAAAGCACACATGTGCTACGCTGAGGACATTTCCGAGTTCAGCGGCGGAGTAGAGGTCATACAGCTGTGCCACCAACCCTCACCCCATCCCACGTATCCCTTCCCTGCAGCACAGACCGGGCTTGCATCCAGCCCTGCTGAGAAAAGCAGCACTAAACAGTTTTCCCACCGGAAGCACAACGTAACGAAGCCCTCGCAGCACTTCACCGACACACCGGCTTCCAGAGAAAGTTTGGTCCCAATCTCTTATCTGTTTCCCCTCGACTCCCAGCCCGGTGCAAAACCCTTTGGCAGATAACTCGGCCCACACGCCTTTTCCTTCTGCCAAGCTTCATTTATAACCTTCCCATTGTACTCTGTCCCTATCAGACATGGTCAGGGGGAAGAACTTGCTCCACAGAGCCCAGGAGTACCTGCTGGTCTGGCACAGCACGTTCCCCCAAGGTAGCTACAACAGCCACAGATCTGTCACCCACTTGACAAGGACAAGGAAGATCGAGAGCCTTCAGAGAGAATGTTTTGGGATACTGGTGGATAGCAGTAACATCCCCAGGGAGGGAAGTACCAGCAGAACATCACAGACAGCGCTTCTTCCCACCACGCAGAGCTCACCTCCCGCCCCTGCTCCATCCCAGGGTCTCCACAATGCTCTACAGGGACAGACCATACATGATAACAGCAACTCAAGCTACTTCTCCCTCCTTTCCCCAGCCCCCAATGCAACAAGGTTATGGGAGTTTGAAAATAAATCAAGATAGCTATTTCCTGCCCTTTCAATATCAGTCTGTTATTCAGGTCAGGGAGGAATCTCCTAAGGGCTGCGACAAAGTCTTCAGAGAAGAGGGATGGGAGATGAGAAGAAAATCCAGCTCTGTTTGAAAGGTTAAAGTTAGAGTTACACAGATTGCTAAAACAATTAAAACCTGAGGTTTTCCAGCCCTGGACAGTGGGATGCCTCCAGACAGAACAAAGTCACTGCATTTGGAAAGAGACAGGCAAATAAACATTCCAGTATACAACAATCCTCGTTGGAATTTCACTTATACCACAACTTACAGAATCACAGAATCTGTGAAGCCAATGGCCACAAAATACAACCAGTGCAACGTCACCGCTCTGAAGATGACCAGCAACTTACCCCAAGCTTCCTTTTCTCTTGATGATTTTTGTCCGACTCTTCACTTTATAACTGGACAGCGCAGCGGCCTCATTGAAGGAGGATTTCGCCGTGCCCAGACCAACAGATGCAGCACTCAGAGGAGGTGGGGCCACACCAGCTTGAGGGAGGTTAGGGGCTGGAGGCTTTTTCTGATCCTCAGATCGCCACCTGAATGCTGATTTGGAGGTGGAGGGTGAGGTCTGCAGGCTGGAGGCTTTCCACTTGTACTTGCTGGGAGAAACACCCAGTTTGGACTGCAGTCCTGATTTCTTCAGCTTTGCTCCCAAGTCTGCTTTTGGCGATAGTTTAGCACCTCTGTCTGCTCCACCGGCAACCTTCTTAGCACTTTCAGAAGCTCTAGGGCTGATCCATCTTTTCACAGTGCGAGAGCATTTACCAGGGTTTGCGACCCACGTGTAATTAGTTTTCCTGAACTTCAAAGCTTTGCTGGAGACTGATGTTGAGGCGGCTCTTTGGAGACCAGGAGCTTTGGGGACTATGGAAAACCTGCCCTTCATTGGAGACATCCCAACCACCAAAGTTGTAGTCTGAGTGGGTCTAGAGCACGTCTCGCCATTTCCAAGCACCTTTGGCTCTCTGAAAGCATCCCTGACTTGCTCACAGCTAGACTGCCCTGGAGCTGGCGGTTCTGCCTTCCTCCGTACCAAATGCTGAGCCGGCTCATGATCTGGCAACACCAAAGGCTGCTGTGGCTCCGATTTCAGTGTTACGGCACTTTCACTGGAGCTTCCACAGGAGAGAGAGGAGCTCCCGGTCATGTCACTGGCCAGACGTACCATTCTAGGCTTACCTGACACACTCACATAGGCTGAACTCACAAACCGGTGAGATGAACTAAATGAAACCGAGAGAGAGGGTCTTCTCTCTTTGTTTTGGCTCGTGTACAGAGATTCTGTTACATTTTTACTGTCACCTGGAGCAGTGGCCGTCGTTTTCAGCCCAGAAAACTCATAGTAAGAACCCACATCACCAAAACCTTCCGTATCTACGAATGGACCAGCCCTCTGCGGCAGCTGGATCCCCACAACTATATTACCATCCGTGGTTAAGTCCACATGTCTCTCTGGGGATGATTCTGGTGGCTCAGGTGTCTGGCTGTCCCCATGGCTTCCAAAAGTCCCAGAAGTGCTGGCACTTCCACCACTTCCAATATCACACGCCGATCCTGGTGGCCGGTTGACGAGGGAGTATTTTTTCCTCCAGGAGTGACCCTGGCGCAGCTGGAAATCCCTGGGAGCCTGCTGGGGGTACCTGGCCGAAAATGCCCCTCTCCTGCTGAAGGGAGGCTGGCGGGGGTTGTTCCACCTCGGTGGCACAGATGACAGCATGCGCGGCGCGTCCCCATGGGCGTTTTTATGGTCGTTTATGAGACCTAAGGAGAAGACGACAGTGTCTGTGTTAATCACTAGTCCCACGGGAGTTTGACAGCATCACAGCACTGGTTTTCCTCATGCTGCAGTGAAGATGATTGCCCTGCGCAGGCTCACACGGGCCACATTTCAGCTAACCGGTGCTGGAAGGAAAAACCCAAAACAAATATCTCCCTCAGTCCTCATGAAAATCAGTCACAAAAGCTATTTCACAGGACAGCTCAACTTGCAGGCCTGAACCACAGACTCACCAACAGACTCTTAACACTAGTTAACACCGACTAGTCCTCTCAGACACCTTTTGCCCCCTTACGCTCCTTTTTATGTGCCAAAATGGATGCTTGAATTATTGGTTTTGGAGCTTAATTTTTTAAAAATGCTAATTTTATTTCCAGATATCTTGTCAGAGCAGTCTCTGCTGGTCTGTTCATGCACATAGCCCAGCACAGCCACCGCCAGCTCAAACACAGAGCACATAATCATTTAGGTTGGTGAAAACCTTTAAGATCATCGAGTCCAATCATTAACCTAACACTGCCAAGTTCACCACTAAACCATGTCCCTAAAATGCCACATCTACACATCTTTTAAATACCTCCAGGGACGGTGACTCAACCACTTCCCTGGGCAGCCTGTTCTAGTGCTTGACAACCCTTTTGGTGAAGAAATTTTTCCTAAGATCCAATCTAAACCTCCCCTGGTACAACTTGGAGCTGTTTCCTCTTGTCCTATCACTTATTACTTGGGAGAAGAGACTGACTCCCACCTCACAACAACCTCCTTTCAGGGAGTTGTAGACAGCGATAAAGTGTCCCCTCAGCCTCCTTTTCTCCAGCCTAAACAACCCCAGTTCCCCCAGCCACTCCTCATAAGACTTGTGCTCCAGATCCTTCACCAGCTTTATGGCTCTTCTTCTTTAAAACAGCGATGAGGAGGCTCCAAGGCGTCCCCAGCTTCGCTGTTGAGTCACTGCAGATCCATCTGCCAAGGCACCACACCTCCACGGTGCCTTGGTCTACTAACGAAGTCGCTTGAATAACAGATACACGTCAATTAGAGAGGGTCTGCGCTTGTTAAGCATCAGTGTTTATAAAATCCTTTTAATAAAAGGGATTATCAAAGGATTTTTGAGCATTTTAGGCACGTGTTAGCATAGAAAAGTTTTTCCTACAGGAGGGGTGACAGAGCTGCGGGAAGAGCAGTGTCAGCAGATCTCTCCTGGAAGAGGCAAGGCCACATTCTCCTCCCACATAGGAGCTCCTGGACAGAGGCAGATCCCCCGCAATGACCAAGCGGAGTTTGTGGCCTTACTAATGAGGAAAAATTACCTTGGGGTCTATAAATAGAGTGAGTTACTGCTAAGAATAAGCGCTGATGCTCACCAGAGCTAGGAAAGGGCACACAAATATATTTCCCCTTCTCCTCCACCACGCTGAGGAGTCAAGGGACAGAGGACTAGGGGCACATTCAGCCCCTCTGCCACCAGCTGCAGGGGCTGCGGGGCAGGGGACACCCCCTTTCCCCAGCCAGGAGGGTCACAGACCCTGTAGGGGCCGGTGGCGTGGGGATTCCCTCCACCCCATGGGGACCCCCAAACCCCACCAATGCTCTCTGTTCCCTCCCTGCCTTGGCCCAGCCAGCATTCCTGGGTCCTCTCCATCTCTCTCCTTCTCCCCCACCTAAGTCCCCTCAGCTCCTCCCCCCTCGGGGTCCTCTCTGTTCCACCCACCCACACACCCCTTCAGGTCCCCTCACAACATGCCCCTATCCCCCCAGGTCCCCTTCACAGCCTGCCCTTCCCTCCCAGGACTCCGGGGTCCCCTCACTCCCCTCCCTCGCCCCCCCGGGTCCCCTCACAGCCTTCCTTCCCCCCGCCAGGACTTCGAGGTCTTCTCCACCCCTCTCTCTCTCCCTTGGATCCCCTCACAGCCTTCCCCTCCCCTCCAGGACTCCGGGGTCCCCTCACAGCCTTCCCTCTCCTCCCCGGGTCCCCTCACAGCCTTCCTCTCCCCCCCTAGGACTTCGGGGTCCTCTCACACCCCTCCCTCACTCTGCCACGACTCCGGGATCTCCTCACAGCCTTCCCCTCCCCCTCAGTACTCCGGGATCTCCTCACACCCCTCCCTCTCCTCCCTGGGTCCCCTCATAGCCTTCCTCACCCCCTCAGGACTCCGGGATCTCCTCACACCCCTCCCTCTCCTCCCTGGGTCCCCTCATAGCCTTCCTCTCCCCCTCAGGACTCCGGGGTCCGCTCACAGCTTCCCCCACACACTCCCCAAGACCCTGGGGCCCCCTCACAGCCTTCCCTCTCCCCCCTGGGTCCCCTCACAGCCTTCCCCTCCCCCACAGGACGCCGGGGTCCCCTCAAATCCCTCCCCTGGTCCCCTCAAATCCCTCCCCTTCCCCCCGCATCCCCGGGACTCCCCCCAGCAGCCGTCCCCCGGGTTCTCCCCCACCGGGGCCCGGTCTCCCGGCCCCTCCTCCCCGCCCCGGCCCGGCCCGGCCGTACCCTGCAGCAGGCGGATCTGCCGGCACAGCCGCTCCCTCTCCTCCATCCCCGCAGCGCTCCCGCACCGCCCCGCAACGGCCGCGTCATCTCCCTGCGCCGGCCGTTGGCCGGTCACGTGAGCGCGCGCCCCGTCACGTGGCGCCTGCAACCGCCGCCGTCGCTTAGCAACGGAGACAGCCGCGGCCTGCGCGGCCCGACGAGGCCTGAGCCTGGCCCGGTGCCTGCGACGAGACCGATCCGCCGGGCCCGGCCGGCTCCGGCTCCCTCTGGCCCCTGTCCCCAGCCTGGGGTGGTCCAGCTGTCCCCAGCCCCTGTCCCCAGTCCCGGCCGGTCCAGCTGTCCCCAGACCAGCCTGGTACAGCTGGCCCCAGCCCCTGGTCTCAGCCTGGGCTATCCCAGCTGTTTCTGGTCCCCAGCCCAGCCTGATCTGGCTGTCCCCAGCCCCTGTCCTTTCTCCAGCCTCATACAGCCATTCCCTGTCCCCAACCCAGCCTGGTCCAGCAGTCCCCATCCCCTGTCCCCATCTCAGCCTTGTCCAGCTGTCCCCAACTCCTGTTCCTTTCCCAGCCTCATACAGCCATCCCGTGTCCCCAACCCAGCCTGATCCAGATGTCCCCATCCCCTGTCACAATCTCAGCCTTGTCCAGCTGTCCCCAGCCCCTGTCCCCAGCCTGGGCTATCCCAACTGTCCCCTGTCCCCATCCCAGCCTGGTCCAGCTGTCCCCAGCCCATGTTCCCAGCCTGGGCTATATCACAGCTGTCTGTCCTTTGTCCCCAGCACATCCCGATCCAGCTGCTCCCATCCCCTGCCCAGCTTTATGCAGCCGTCCCCCATCCCCAGCCCAGCTTTGTCCAGCTGTCCCCGTTTCTTGTCCCCATCTCAGCTTTGTCCAGCTGTCCCCATCCGCTGTTCCTGGCCTGGACTATCCCAAATGTCCCTGTTCCCAGACCAGCCTGGTCCAGCTGGCCCCAGCCCCTGTCCCCAGTCCAGCCCAATGCGGTTGTCCCTAGCCTGGGCTATCCCAGCTGTCTCTTGTCCCCATCCCAGCCCGGTCCAGCTGTCCCCATCCCTTGTCCCCAGCCTGGGCTATCCCAGCTGTCTCTTTTCCCCATCCCAGCCTGGTCCACCTCTCCCCGTCTCTTCTCCCCTTCTCTGCCTGGTCCAGCTGTCCCTATCCTGGGTCCCCTGCCCAGCCTAATACAGCCATCCCCTGTCCCCATCTGCTGTCCCCTGCCCAGCCAGGCCTCCCTGCCCCTCTCTGCCCTCTCCCATCACGAGTGTCTGCCGGTGGTCCACCATCTCCCTCAACCTGTGCCTGCAGGCACAAGGAGGAGGACCTTCTGGTGGCCCCGCAGGACCATCTCCAGCAAGGAAACTTTAATTTCACTCATCAGCCTTGAAAGTCCTCATTTCTCATACTTCGGCTGCCATTGTTTGAAATGTTTTGCAGGAGAAATAGTCCCGAAGCTGAGCTGCAAAGGTTATTTGTGGCAGTGAAAGAAAACATAGATGTTTTCAGCTTTCTGCAAGAACGGGCAAGTTTGATTCCTAATTTAAAGTCTTTGTTGTGCATTAAATGTGCCAGTAAGGCTTCAGCAGCAGCAGAGCAAAATACCTGCTGCAGTCGGGGTAATTTTGAGACATTGTCTGGGCATGGGAGTTTGCACCTTCTAATTAAGCAAGAAAAGGGGGTAAGTGGCTCTGCAAGTCGCAGTTTGTAACACATTTCATGGACAGCTCTCAGGGCAGTTCACATTCTCCCCCATTACTCGATTCCTCCCAGAAACCAGGGGCAAATTGAGAGCAGAAGGCAGTTTTCTTAGGTCCAGTTACAGTCCCTGTCCCCTAAAAGGATTTTCTTTGACCTGAACTGTACTTCGGAGCATGTGTCACATCCTAAAATTCAGCTATAGATATAAATATATAAATATAAATCAGGAGTATCCACAGAGTGCAACTCAGAGCACAATCAAAGGAGAATACAATTTATATGGACGTTATCCTTAAGGAGTTTGTTTTCTGAATAGTTTCATTCTTCCCTAAGGGAATAAGACCTGTAACTTTAAACAAAGCCGTAACAGAACCTCAAGTCTGCAAAGGACATAAAAATCCGGACTAAAATTATTTTATAAACAATTTGGGGAAAAAAAAAGCTGAGCCAAGTAGCTGTACCAGCGCGACGCTATTTCCTTCTAAACACTCCCATGATGGGAACTTTAGAAAAGCAACCGATCATCAACCTCAAATCGTTTAAAACAGAAGCTGTCCCCAGGGACATCTCGCTTCCCGTCGCAGTTGGGGAGCTCTGCCTGTCCCAGCTCTGATCAAACAACGTCCCCAGAGCACGCCCACCATTCGCCTGCTCGGAAAGGTAGATTTAGTAAATTATTTACGGTGTGTTGAGTGGCCTTTTAAAGCAATGCAGTGGTGGAATATGGGAAAGAGCCAGCCCGTAGGAATAAACGGCTTTGTATGGATGGTAGCAAAAGCTTCAAAATACAAAGCAGTCAGGGAGCCTGGCCTTTGTTTGCCTCCCCTGAAGCCCAAAGACTGCAAAAAGAACCCCTATACCCTCTCTTTTTGCAACGCCATGCACGTATGGGAACAGGCTGGGGACCAGGCAGGCAGAGATGGCAGCTCTCCTCCCTTTCGGTGGCCTCATATCAGCTTCAATCGATCACAAAGCCCCACCCAGAGTTTCGTAACAGCGTATAAACTGGCAGAAATTGGCACTTCTGCCAAAAGAAGCCTCCTCCACTCCCAGCTGCTTGTTCCCTCCCTTGTTCTGGCACAAGGATTGGAGTGGCTTGCATAAATGAGCTAGAACGGGCTGCTCTGAATTAAAATTAATTCAGCACACGCAGAGGAAAAGATAATTTTTAACACAGGGAAGCCATGTATCCACCACTCCCACAAACCCCAACCTCGGGAAAGAGTGAGCTAAAAGCAGCAGGCCCCGTTTTGTCAATCTACACCAAAATGCAGGACTAGAAAAAGCAAAGTACGGGGCAAGGCAGTGCTGGAGGTTCTTGGGCCACTTGGGATCCTCCTCGGATGCTCGTTGGGTGCTCCCCATAAGGAGAGCTTCGGTGGGGTGGGTGCATCCGGAGGAGCAGGGGCAACATTTTAAGCACGAACCAGATCTTCTCCAGGAAATTAAAAGGAGCATCCTGCCTCAGGGCAAACAGTTGGCATAGTTTCACATATCTGCCCTGCCATTCATGCAGAGGGCGAAGGAGGGACGAGGATGCTGCATCACCAAAACAAACGCTTTTTTTCCTTTTCAGCCCACTGTCAGGAAACACTGCCCATTCAGCTGCCTCACCACTCGGTGCCCGTTATAAGCAACACATCTGAAAGCTGCAGGAATCCACAGCGCTTGTTCTTCTTTGTTCATAGCACCACACTTGTATGACACTTGTTTGTAAGTCTAATTTAATTAAAAAAACAGTAAAAAGCAAGTGCAGGTTTTTGACGCTGCGCTGGCAGGGTGTCTGTGTGTGAGAGAATGCCCCAGGGAGGGTAGCACATTTAAGAGAAATTAAATTGTCTCGTTCAGCCCAGAATAAACATGGTGCTAATCCCTCTAATGGCCTTAAACATCACCCAAACTGCAGATCCAGTGACAAGCGTGCAATAGGACCCAATTAAGCTGCTCACACATTTGAAATCATGGCCTCATCAGCTTGGGTTTAGTCTGGAGTCTCTCGATGGCTTTCCATAAACTTGCTGAGACAAGCTAAACCACCAAACTTCGTTAAGCGCTGCACCAGCAGATTGCAGAGACCTGATGACAGGGTGAGTGGGAGGCACTGGTGTTTCTGCTGCCTGCTCCCATGAGCGGGTTTACAAAGGCACCGGGATCTCCTAGGATCCCGGAATCCTCCAGCATTGCCTAAAACAGCCGGCACTGCCTGGGATCCTTTTGCAGGAGCATCACGCATAGGACAGCAGAGTAACTATTCTCTCCAGGGGCACCTATGAGTCTCAGCTGGAGCGCTGCAGCAAGCTTGCAGGGAGACACGTTAATAAAAATGCAGAAAAATTGGTGAGAATCCAGAAGAAAGTGGAAAATCAAAAGAGTAAAGGTTTTAAAAAAACATCACCTATAAAGAAAAGCTGAAACATTTTCAAGTTCTGATTTAAAAAAAAAAAAAAAAAGAGGATGGGAAACAATATTAGAAATAGATCTCCAATTCAGTGTGCTTGATGTTCATTGGTGGTAGTAAAGGAGGTATTAGCTTCATTTGCAGCAAAGAAGATTCAAGTTACACCTCAGGAAAAATTTTCCGACTATCTAGAGAAGGGATTACCTGGGGAAGATGGGAAGCTTTAAGGTAAGCGTGTTCCTGGTGCGGTGGAGACGTGCTGAATCCCGCCAGGGGCTCTGATTTAGGTGTCCTCAGCTTGTTTTAAACCTCTGTTTCTACAGTCTTGTTGGCTCCCTGGCATCTTGCATGTGTGGTCCCAATGTCAGTGGTTGTGTCCTGCCTCCTTTTGCTGAAGCATCATGAAGAAAAGAGCCCTGAGCTGAGCCCTCAGTTCCCTCCTGCACCAGCCCCAGTCATGGCATGGACTCATGGGATGTGATCTGGCTGTAGAGCAACTTCTCCTTCTCCTTCTCCTTCTCCTTCTCCTTCTCCTTCTCCTTCTCCTTCTCCTTCTCCTCCTCCTCCTCCTCCTTCTCCTACTCATCTTTCTCTTCTTCTTCCTCCATCTCCTTCTCCTCCTCCTCCTCATCTTTCTCTTCATCCTTCTCATCTTTCTCTTCATCCTTCTCATCTTTCTCTTCATCCTTCTCCCTCTCCTCCTCCTCATCTTTCTCTTCATTCTTCTCCTCTCTTCATCCTTCTCTGTCTCCTTCTCTTTCTCCTCCTCCTCCTTCTTCTCCTTCTGGTTTAGTTTTCAGCTTAACCTGGTCACTAATGAGTTTCACCATCCAGTCCCAGGAGTGCAAGTGATGGGACAGAGGTCCATGGGAGGAGAATAGTGCAAGGAGCACCTTTCTAGGCAGTAGCGTGGACCTGCATTGCTCTAACCCAAGCACAACCCCTGGCTGTTTCAGAATGCCCATGCTGTGAGTTCCAGCTGATCGCAAGACAAAAACCCCTGATTTAGAAAGAAGACCCAAATCCAGGCTCCAGCTGTTGAGAAATCCCTGTCTCCCACTTCGACCAGCATCATGGATGTCCAGATAACTCTCTGGGAAATGCACTGCTCAGGTGGCAGGGGCTCACCCAGCCGGGGGAGCCGGTGGGAGCTGTGCAGACACTTAGGAGGAAGATGAGGCATCTGAATTTGTCATGGAAGGAGACCAGGAGCCAATGCAAAGCTTAAGGAGGAGGCGTGACACAGGCCAAGCAGCAGGCAGAGGAGATAATTTTAGCAGCTGCAGCAGCTTGTTGGCTAGACTCAAGCAATACAAAGATTAAAATTAAAAAAAAAAAAAAAAAACACCGAAAAGGAGGAAAAATTACTTGAGAGAGGATTGTAGGACAGGTTTCCATTAGAGATGAGGAACAAGTAACGCCATTGTACAAGACAGTGGTGAAAACTAACTTGCAGCGTGTCTGTGTTAGATAAATGAATTCAAACTGGAAGAGGTCTAGGAGTGGTTGCTGAAATCCTCAGGGAAATGGAGAGCCTCTCATTAGAGGTGACCCAAACAGCTGAGTTTTCTTAGCCTTGCACACCAAGAGATGATACAGCTGCTCTCTGCAAACGTGTCAGAGGAAGAAGGCAATATTGCAGGAAAAGGAAGACCTATTCAAGCCCCCTCATGGGGGCAAATGCCTAAATGCCCCAATCCTCACTAAGCCACTGCCAAGTGGTACAAAGCTGCTCCCTGGATACCGAGCCCCTCTGAAGTCATAGAATCATAGAATCATAGAATGGGTGGGAAGGGACCTTTAAAGGCCATTGAGTCCAACCCCCTGCCCTGGGCAGGGACATGTGCCACTAGCCCAGGTTGCTCAAAGCCCCATCCAACCTGACCTTGAACACCTCCAGGGATGGGGCAGCCACAGCTTCTCTGGGCAACCTGGGCCAGGGGCTCACCACCCTCAGTGTAAAACATTTCCTTATGTCCTATCTAAACCTACCCTCTTCCAGTTAAAGCCATTGTCCCTCAACCTGTCATTAAAGGCCCAACTAAAAAGTCTGTCCCCAGCTTTCCTGGAGCCCCTTCAGGGATTGGAAGGGGCTGGAAGGTCTCCCCGGAGTCTTCTCTTCTCCAGGCTGAACCCCCCCAGCTCTCTCAGCCTGTCCTCCCAGCAGAGGGGCTCCAGCCCTCCCAGCATCTCTGGGGCCTCCTCTGGTCATGCTCCAACGTCTCCGTGTCCTTCTGCTGTTGGTGGCCCCAGAGCTGGAGGCAGCACTGCAGGGGGGTCTCCCCCGAGCGGAGCAGAGGGGCAGAATCCCCCCCCTCGCCCTGCTGGCCACGCTGCTGGGGATGCAGCCCAGGGTGTGTGGGGCTTTCTGGGCTGCCAGCACACATTGCCAGGTCATGTCCCATTTTTCACCCACCAGTACCCACAAGTCCTTCTCCACAGGGCTACTCTTCATCCCTTCATCCCCCAGTCTGTATTGATACTGGGGATTGCCCCAACTCAAGTGCAGGACCTTGCAACACAAGAAGATAGTATTGGATTATTACATTTACACTTGAAACTAAATAGATGCCACTAATCATCCTAAGAACCAGAGCCCAAATCAAGTGAGCTTATGTAGAAGAGGTGAGCAGAGGCCTGAGCTCAGGCTCCAAGGAGGTTGGACCCTGCATCCTGCAGCACCACAACTCTGCCATGCAGTGGAGACACAACGTAGAAGTAAATACATGCAAATAAACCACTTTGCCCACAGTCGAGCAGCTGGGCAGTATTTCCTCCCAGGCTCACCACCCAGGAGCTTATTTTGTGTCTTTTTGTGTCCCACTTCGGTTTTTAACCTATTCGAAGCAGCAGCTGATGAGTCTCATCCCTTCCTAATATCGTCTTGGACTCTGTGTGCTGCTACAATTTGGAGCACGAGCTCCGCTTACACAGCAACCCACGGACAAGCTCAGCCTCCAGCTGCGAGAGGAGCTCGCAGGCTATTTACCACTGAAGAAAGTTACTACTTTTCCAAAAAGTTTTTCCTCTTTTAACGTGAAGGGGGGAAAAAAAAGTGCTTCCCAAGGGCAAGCAAACTCTAGAATCATATTTTTGCTGATAACAGCAAGACTCCGGAGCGCAGGCTCAAGGGAAGGAGATGTCTCTTGGGTTAGATGGAAAACAGAGAGGAAAATGTCAGTAGCAGGAAAAGAAACTGCTGCACAATCCTAAAGGAAAAGCCACTGTCATTTATCAAGTGGACACTAGTTTTCTGCTGCGATGTCTGTTTTGGGGCCCTCTTTCTTGCCTGCAGTCTCACTCCTGGCGCATGAGCTGCACGCAGACCTAAATACATGTATTTGGGGAAGGGGAGAAATCAGAGCAATGATCTGTATGCATCCACGTCGCTGTCATTCCCAGTCAGGGTGATTATTTTCCAAGATATTTAAAGGGGGGACAGAGAGCAAAGCCTCCTTTTTCTCTTCCACATTCACCCACTGAAGTTGGGATGGTTTGATCTTGCGTGAAGGCAGCAAGGACCGACCACAAACCATAAACCTTTCTAAGCAGCAAGAGCAGCTACAGCTCTGCCATGGTTTCAGCTGGGATGGAGTTGACTTTATTGCTAGCAGCTGGTAGAGTGCTGTGTTTTGGATTTGGGATGGGAATAGTGTGATAGTACGCTGGTGGTTTTGGTTGTTGCTAATCACTCAAGGCCTTTTCTGCTCCTCACACCGCCCCACCAGCAAGTAGGCTGGGTGGGGCACAAGAAGTCAGGAGGTGTCATGGCCCGGACAGCTGACCCCAACCGACCAAAGGGATAGTCCATGCCACATGGCATCATACTCAGTATATAATGCTGGGGGAAGAAGAAAGAAGGGGGGGACATTTGGACTTACAGCATTTGTCTTCCCAAGTAACCATCATGTGTGATGGAGCCCTGCTTTCCTGGAGACAGCTGAACGCCTGCCTGACGATGGGAAGTAGCGAAGGAAATCCTTGTTTTGCTTTGCTTGCGTACATGGCTTTTGCTCTACCTATTAAATCATCTTTATCTCAACCCACAAGTTTTTCCTCACTTTTACTCTTTTTGATTCTCCCCCCCATCCCACTTGAGGCCAGCTAGAACCACGGCTGTGTGGTTCTAGCTGCCGGCTGGGGTTGAACCGCAACAACCTCAATTAATCCGAAGACTTCCCAAGCCCTCTGCTCTGCGGGGCAGAGGATCCTGCAGGTTAATGGCACCCCACAGCAAAATGCATTTTCTTTTACTGAGTGAGGAGGTATCTGCGTCCACAGTGACTTGTGGGACCCCACCAGCTCCTGGAAATGGAGATGTGGCTGTTTCCCTTGCAGTGAATGCTTCATTTCCAAGGGGTACAACCATGGTAGCATCTCCATAAATGGTATGTGGCATGACCACGGCATAAGACCATGGTGTCATCTCCATAAATGAAAAAATTCATATTGGTCCAGCTTCAGTTGTGAAGGGGGAAGGACTTTGTTCCCCGAGCGCTCGGGAGTTGGACTTTTCCTTGCTGGGAAAGGTTAGGAAAGAAATCCATACGTTGACGATTGTAAATGTTTGCGTTAAAAATGCGGTTTGCCTGTTCGGCTGGCACCGCTGACCGGCATCGCTTAGTGGAACTGGGATGGAGAGCATGCCCAGCCAGGTATCGGTGCTTGCCCCCAGCCAGCGCCATTGCAACACCGGCTGCCGTTGCGACATTCCCACGTTGCACGACCTGCCGCTCAGAGGTTCATTGCTAAAAACATTTGCAAATCCTTTTGGCGCAATGAGGTTTCGGGAATTTCACAATACTGCCAAAGAGAGGGGAAGCAAACTGCTCTCAGCAAATACTGAGTTGCGAGTTAGTGACTGAGCAACGGCATTCACTGGATCTTACAGCAGATATTGAAGGAAAAGAAGCATCGGCGATTTCTTTGCAAGCCCTGGCAGAGAGGAAAGGATGCTCAGGAAGAAGGTGGTGACATTTTGAGACCTTTCTGGGTTTGTTTTGACATGCCTGCTCTCCTGACAGGGTCTTGGGAGCTCTGTGGGCACCACCGACCCACTGGGGCACTGGAGAGCTGTGGGCAAGGCAGACACTGATGCTCACGTCCAACAGTAACTATCAACCATGGAAAGCCGCAGAGGAAATTAAATTGGCTTGATTCCTCCTGGGATTATTTTTTCCTGCCACATACAAAAATTGCAGCTGCTGAAGCTCCTCTGTGTTTTGGTGGGGGTTTGTTGTCACCTCCTGATGGAGTTTTGCTCTTGCAAAATGAAGGTCCTTTGGTGGATTCATGGCTTCTCCTTGAGTGCAGCTCTGCCATCCTGGCACTGGCATTGGCAGCTCCACGATGTCCCAACACCTCCTCTGACCTGCACGGATGAGTCACCTCAGGGTTTTTAAGAGAGACACATGGATTTTGGGTGCTCAGCATCACCAGTTTGGGTGAGGGGGGCCCAGTACCCCTCGGGGCCACCTGTGGGCGAGCGGGGAGGCTCCAGTTCCTCTGCCCCTTCCAGCCTCCATAGGGTGCTTTGCTTTGGTAATGGCTTTCTTACAGCTCTGCTCCAGAGAAGCTAAAATTAAAACAGTGACTCCATTGCAGACTGAAAACAGAGCATTCCTTCTCCGCCCGCGTGCTTTGGATGGACATCAGAAGCCAAACCCAGGCTGTTAAATCCCCTGTGTAAAAACAATCTTCTATTCTGATCCTCAGTCCACCATGGCTTGCTGCGGTCGGGATGTTCAGTTCCCAGACCAGCATTCAGGGGGCTCTGAAATGGGATTTGCCTGGAAATGGAAAACATAAACACAAGAAGCCAATATCTCTGCAGCTTATTGCCTTAAACAAAAGCTTATTCTGCTCCAGAGAAGGGGGAAAACAGAAGTTAATTCATGGATAAAGAAAGAAAAAAAAAAAAACCACCTTCAGGATTTCATTTTCACGCCATATATCCCCTAATTCTTTGGGAAAGGGGAGTTTTGCAGTCAGCTGGTACAAAGATGGAAACTTCTCCCTGCTCCCTTGTCAGCCAAGACCCTTAGTGTGGGACCAACCCTCATGGGGGCAAATGCCTAAATGCCCCAATCCTCAATGAGCCACTGCCAGGTGGTGCAAAGCTGCTGCCTGGATACCAAGCCCCGCTGAAGTCATAGAATCATAGAGTGGTTTGAGTTGGAAGGGACCTTTAAAGGCCATCGAGTCCAACCCCCTGCCATGGGCAGGGACACCTCCCACTAGCCCAGGTTGCTCAAAACCCCGTCCAACCTGGCCTTGAACACCTCCAGGGATGGGGCAGCCACAGCTTCTCTGGGCAACCTGGGCCAGGGGCTCACCACCCTCAGTGTAAAACATTTCCTTATGTCCCATCCAAACCTACCCTCTTCCAGTTTAAAGCCATTGTCCCTCAACCTGTCATTGAAGGCCCAACTAAAAAGTCTGTCCCCAGCTTTCCTGGAGCCCCTTGAGGGACTGGCAGGGGCTGGAAGGTCTCCCCGGAGCCTTCTCTTCTCCAGGCTGAACCCCCCTAGCTCTCTCAGCCTGTCCCCACAGCAGAGGGGCTCCAGCCCTCCCAGCAGCTCCGGGGCCTCCTCTGGTCCCGCTCCAACAGCTCCGTGTCCTTCTGCTGTTGGTGGCCCCAGAGCTGGAGGCAGCGCTGCAGGGGGGTCTCCCCCAAGCGGAGCAGAGGGGCAGAACCCCCCGCCTCGCCCTGCTGGCCACGCTGCTGGGGATGCAGCCCAGGATGTGTGGGGCTTTCTGGGCTGCCAGCGGACATTGCCAGGTCATATCCCATTTTTCATCCACCACTAGTTCTCTACAGGGTTCCTCTCTATCGCTTCATCCCCAGCCTGTATTGATGCAGGGGTTTGCCCTCACCCAGGTGCAGGACCCTGCACTTGGCTTCATTGAACTTTATGAGGTTTGCACAGGCCAAGTCTTAGCAGGGCTGCCAAAATCTCCTTCCCTGCAACGGCCATTGGATGCAGCACCAGCAAAACCCAGCAAGACGGTGCTTTGCTGTAAAGTACCAGTCCCAGCATTGTATTCTTGGAGAGTTGATTGTACGAACTTTAATTTGCAGCCCCTCATATGTGTGAGCATCAAGATATGTTGGCACACCCCATGACGTGACACTGGGGACCCCAATGGTTTCTAGTGGGTCCATATGCGCCACCACCACAGGGGCCATCGCTGTTCCTCAGCTCTTGTTGTTGCAGTTTGGATGGGTGCGCACATGGATGGGACATTTCTCCTGGCCCTAAAAACTCCCAAACGCTGGGACATGTCCCTTGCTTGGTGGCCAACGCTGCGCTGCTCCTGCTGGCCCCTAGGCTTCAGGCTCCTCTGGGATGAGAAGATCAAATATGGATGGGGGATAGAAAGGGGAAAGGCGGTGTTTCCAGCAAGATGAGTTAAAATAAAGATAAGACTTCCTCTCCATGGAGGAGAGAAATTAATGGCTCCCATAAGCAGGGAGTGAATCTGCAAGCCAGGAGGACCTTGGCAGCCTCTGGGGAAGGAATAAGGATTTTGGAGGGCTCAGATCAACTCTAAATGTGTCCCATATTTAATTAGTAAAATGGTTTTTCAGGGATTTTAGGCCTGAAATGGTCTGCACAGCTCCTCGTTAACGGCAGATCCTGTGTCCTCTCTCCCACCAGGGCTGGTGGCAAGCCCTGGCTCTGCTGAGCCTCTATCACCAGGACCCCCAGGTGCCTGAGCCTCCTTCACCAAGCCCCCCACGTGCCTGAACCACCAACACCAGGACCTCTGGGTTCCTGAGCTTCCATCATCAGGATCCCCAGGTGCCTGAGCATCCATCACCTGAACCCCCAGTTGCCTGAACCTCCCTCACTGGGACCCCCAGATGCCTGAGCCTTCATCGCAGGGATGCACAGCTGCCTGAACCACCAACACCAGGACCTCTGTGTTCCTAAGCCTCCATCACCTGCACACCCAGGTGCCTGAGCCTCCATCACTGGCACCCACAGGTGCCTGAACCTTTGTCACAGGGATCCCCACGTATCTGATCCTCCATCACGAGGACCCCTGGGTGCCTGAACCTCCATCACATGGGTCCCCAAGTGCCTGAGCCTCTGTCACTGGCACCCCCAGGTACCTGAGCCTCCATCACCAGTACCCCCAATATGCTCCAGGAATCTCAGAGCCCCAGCACCACGGTATCCCCTCCTGGTCTAAATCCCCAAAGCCTGGGGCTGGTGAGGAAGCCCCTGGTCACCCCCTGCACACCTGGTCCCACCTCACAGCCCTGCCTCCCCAAATCCCTGCACAAAGCACCTGCCTCCCATAGCACTGGTGGGTCTTTGCCCATCCAGCACTCATCAAAGGGACAAAACAGGGGCTGTGACACCAAGCCCTGTCCCCCGTTGCCTTCCCCCCTCTCTCCAGCTGTTTCTTTCCCCCCACTGCAGTCCCCATCCCTTTTCTTCCCATACATTTGAGGCAGGACAAAACTCATAACAGCAGTGACTCCGGTCCCCGGTCACTCATGGGGCCCAAATCAGCTCACAGCAGGGACAGCTCAAGCCACAGCAGCCGCTTTCCTTATCTTTAACCCTTTTTTGCCAAATATTTTCACTCAGGCAACCCCATCGCTGTCCCAGGGTGCCCCCCAGCCAGTGGCAGGGCCTGGGGGAACCCCCACAAAGCCGGTCCCGATCTTGAGTTCCTCTAGATGTCACCCTCAGCCGTCTTTTTCCCCCCAGCTCGGATTTTCCTTTCTCCAAGATCCTGCTTTTTTTTTTTTTTTTTTTTTTTTTTAAATTCCTTTCTGATCTCTTTCCGGCCATGTGTGATTGCAGTTTCCTCTGGGCGTCCATTTCATCAGCCCGAAATTAAGGAGCGGAGGAGAGGGGTGGCGGGCGGCCGGCGGGAGCCCCCTCCTTCCTCCTCCTCCTCCCTACCCACCCACCCACCACCCACCGCCCCAACCCCGCATCCCGCATCCCGCCCCGTCGGGGACCCCGCTGCTCCCCGGGCTGGCTGAGCACCCCTCGGCACCCTCTCTCCGCACCCCTCTCCCAACCCCAGTCCCGCTTGGCCCGGAGGCCGGGGTGAGGAGGAATCCGCCACCTCAACGCAGACACCGTCAATTTTGGGGTGACTTTGCTTTTTTGCTTTTTTTTTTTTTTTTTTGGGGCTGGGTTTTCTCCCCACGCCACCCTCTTCGCCCGCAAAGGTGCCCCCGCCATCCTGCGGTGGCCGGATGGTTTTTCTCCCCCCTGGCTCTGAACTGCAAGGCCGTCGCTGTTGGCGCTGCCCGTCTTCTCCCACCGCTGCTGGATGCCAACGCCGGGGCCGGATTCAGCCTCGGCGAGAAGGTCACGATACCTCCAGCCCACCCTCTTCCTCCCCGCTGTCGCCAAGCCCGGCTCTGTGCCGTGGCCGTGGTGTGGCGGAGGGGACGTCGGCCGTAGAGGAAACCCACGCCCGGGGCGAGCAGAGAAAATCCCCTGGGAGGTTTCGGCTATTTGGTTCGTCCTCTCCTGCATGAGACAACCCCGGCTCTGCGGCTCCGCCGGGCTATGGCCACGCAGTGAAGATGTCCGTGGCCAGGCTCAACAGCGTCAATGGCTTTCTGGAGGACAGCAGGATGGAGGCAGGGGACATGGGCAGGATCCTCCGCTGCCTGGAGATGGGCACCGTCCTCACCTTGTTCTATCAGAAGAAGTCACAGAGGCCGGAGCGAAGGACCTTCCAGGTGAAGTTGGAGACCCGGCAGATCATCTGGAGCCGGACACCCGAGAAGGTGGAAGGGGACAGTGAGTATCGGTAGCAGCGGCGCCCTGGGCTGGGGATGTGCCAGTGGGGTGCCCAACCATGGTGGCGTGCCCGACTGTGGGGTGCTTGGCCATGGTGGCATGTCCTACCGTGGTGGGGTGACTAGTTGTGGGGTGCCTGACCATGGTGGAGTGTCCTACTGTGGTGGGGTGACTGATTGTGGGGTGCCTTGCCATGGTGGGGTGTCCTATTGTGGTGGGGTGATTGGTTGTGGGGTGCCTGGCCATGGTGGAGTGTCCTACCGTGGTGGGGTGACTGGTTGTGGGGTACCTGCCTGTGGTGGGATGCCCTACCATGGTGGAGTGACCTGTTGTGGGGTGCCTGGCCATGATGGGGTGTCCAGCTGCAGTGGGGTGCCTGGCCATGACGTACCCAGCCATGATGGGGTGCATGACAGTGGCATGCTCGGCCACAGTGGGGTGGCTGGCTGTGGTAGGGTGCCCACTGCAGTGGGGTGCCTGCACATAATGGGATGCCTGGCTGCAACGGGGTGCCCAGCCATGGTGAGATGCCTGGCCTTGGTAAGATGCCTGGCCATGGTAAGATGCCTGGCCATGATGCACTGCCTGGTTGTGTTAGGGTCCTGGCTGTGGTGGGGTGCCTGGAAATAGTGGGGTGCTGGGCCACAGTGGGGTGCCCAGCCACAGCGGAGTGCCCGGCTGCAGTAGGGTGTCTCTCCATGGTGGGATTCTTGGCCATGGTAGAGTGCCTGGCCACGGTGGGGTCTCTGGCCATGGTGGGATGTAGTGGGTGTAGTGGGATGCCCTGCCACGGTTGGATGTCCAGCCATGGGGGGATGATCTACCATAGTGGGATGCCCTACCGTGGTGGGGTGCCCTACCGTGGTGGGATGTCCTACCGTGGTGGTGTGCTTGGCTATCATAGGATGCCCAGAGATATAAAGGCAGGAGCTGCTGGGCTGAGCAACCCTGGCCTCCTCCATCGTGGCTTACCTGGCCTATAACTTGCCATGGGGCTCAAGTTGCTGCCATTTCATCCTTGGGGTTTTGTAGCCCCCTGGCAAGGAGGTGAAGGAGCCAGCCACCACCTTTGCCAGCTCACAGTGCTTTTAACCCCAAAAATGGGGTGCTTAGGCTGCCAGGCCATCATGGGGTGGAGCGTGGTGGTGGTCCCATGCAGCCCAGAGAGGACTTGGTCATCTGGGCTCTACCCCACATGCAGTAATGACATCAATACAAAGTTTGGATGGGGTCTGGACTGGTGTGCACTGGTGGCACTGGGATCCGTCACAGGAGATGCTCCCACTGGAGCATCCATAAAAATCACCCTTCCCTGTGGCTTTACTGGTGGCTAGTAGGCTTTTGGTGGGTCCATCAGTGGGGTCCCATGCCTTGGTGGGTTGCTCGTTACCTTGAGACTTGCACTTCCTCTTAGCTTGAGCTAAAAAGAGCCAATGGATGAAAAGACAGGGTTGGGGTGACACAGAGCCATACCATCACCTCATCCCACAGACCCATATGGGGAGGAACCCCGTTTGGGGGTATCATCTCACCGGGATGATGGCAAAGCCCACCCCGGAGGTCTGGGAGGAGACAAGTGCCTTTTCCCTAGGAGAGCTCAGGGGGTGTCCTTAATAATCACCCAATTACCCACCCCAAAATCACCACCCATTTTGCACAAGATGGAGCAAAATCCCCAGGAAGGTTCAGCTCCCGCTCGGAGGGGCCAATCCTGAGCTGGGCTGCCAGCCACGGCGAGGCTTTGGGAGGTGGCAACCAGAGATGAGCGTTGGCACGAGCAGGATACATGCTTGTCCCGACCTGCTGGGCATGGGAGCAGAACTGTGGGAGGAGGAGGAGGAGGAGGAGGAGGAACGGGTAAGGGGAGGAAGGCCACCCATTTTTGAAGAAGTGACTTTGGTTCTCATAGGGAAGAGGTCATTCTGTACTCACAGAAATAACACTTTTCCAGTGCCTTGGTTCTTTTGGGGGCCATCACACGCCACTGGGTCAGGGTCTCAGTCACTCCCTGCCTCAGTTTCCCCACAGTGCCTTGGGATCTATCTTCTCTCATGCAGCGGCCCAATACCCCCCATGGGAATGAGTGGGCATCCTCTGAGGTCACACAAAAGGGGGGAAAAAAAAATGAAAATCCCTCTGGAAACGGCAAAATCCTGCCATCCAACCCCACTACCTGCTTCCCCCAGCCCTGGGTGGGAGCAATCCCGCTCTCAGTGCTGGGCTGGAGCATCTTCACCCCTTGGTCCAGCCCTGCTCCGTGCTCGCACGTTCTCCCACTCACTGTGATTTTATGGAAGCGCCGGGATCTCCTCTTCATCCCTGCGGTCTCGCTCCCACCCCACGCCCGACCTCACGCCTGCCCAGGCCATTTTAAATCCCCCCTTCAACCTTCAGCCTCCCGCTTGCAGAGGGATTAGCGGGGACGACTGACGGCGCTGATGTCTCTGTTACGTCCTGGCAGGGCCAGGACATGGATCCTGGCTCTCCCTGAGATGCCTCGTGCCATGTGGGCTAATTACACGCTTCATTAAGCAGCCAATGGATGCATGTCCACATCGATGGGGTCGCCTGTAGCATCGCCTCCAAAATTAGCCTCATCCCGGAGGGTTTCCAGCCCATCACCCTCGACAGACCCTGGTCCCCAGCGCAAGGATGAAATCTAGCGGAAAACAGCCCAAAAGGGACCTTTGTGAGAAATTAAAAGAAATAAGAATGAAGGCAGCCTGGCAAACCTGAGAGCATTTCATGGGGTCGTTTGCAACCAGGTTTGCCACGATGACGGGTAATTGGGATCACACCTTCGGCCTTACTAACGCCCAATAATTAGAAATAGGACCACTTGGGGAGGAGAAAATCCAGACGGGATTTAACGCCGCTGGACCAGGAGGAAATCTTTTATTTCAGGTTTTAAATCAGCGTCATGACACCATGGGGATCCCTGGGGGTTGCGGTCGCAGTTTCCCCTGGACAGGAGGGTCTGAGCTGCCACATGTCCTGCAAGAAGGGGCGACCAAGGCGAACATGAGGGAACATGGCTCAGGCCACCATAGCTCTGCGCAGGCCAGTGGGATTTCCCAGTACAACCATTCCCTCCAGCTGCTTTGTTTTGCTTTTCTCCTAATGCATTAAGAAAACTCCAAGGCTCTCAGCATCCCTAAAAGCCATCGGGCAGGACCTGGCCCTACATCATCTTCCCACCATTTAAAATCTTCTTTGCCCCACGCTGCTTGTTTTGCATTAGAAGAGAAAAGGGATTTTCGCAGCTGGAACCGACTTCCAGAGTGTTTTAATCGCCCGGGACCCCTGAGACAATGCGGGGAGGAGTTTGGAGACATAGTTCTGACATGATCGCTGCAAATCCGCTGCAGATGTGGTTTCCAGGAAGCCGCCATCCGCGTTGCATTGTGTAGCCCCGCGCCGCTCCCTCTTCCCCCGGCTCTTCATGGGGCTGGGCTATTTGCCCTGTGGAGACGGACCTGGGGGTGCTGATGGGTGAAAAATGGGACACGAGCCGGCACCATGCGCTGGCAGCCCAGAAACCCCCATCATCCCGGGCTGCATCCCCAGCAGCGTGGCCAGCAGGGCGAGGGGGGGGATTCTGCCCCTCTGCCCCGCTCTGTGACACCCCCCTGCAGCGCTGCCTCCAGCTCTGGGGACAGCAGGAGGACACGGAGCTGTCGGAGCAGGGCCGGAGGAGGCCCCGGAGATGCTGGGAGGGCTGGAGCCCCTCTGCTGGGAGGACAGGCTGAGAGAGCTGGGGGGGTTCAGCCTGGAGAAGAGAAGGCTCCGGGGAGACCTTCCAGCCCCTGCCAGTCCCTCAAGGGGCTCCAGGAAAGCTGGGGAGGGACTCTGGAGCAGGGAGGGGAGCCATGGGACGAGGGGGAATGGTTTTAACCTGAACAAGGGGAGATTTAGATGAGATATTGTGAAGAAATTCTTTGCTGTGAGGGTGGCGAGGCCCTGGCCCAGGTTGCCCAGAGAGGTGGGAGATGCCCCATCCCTGGAAACATTCCAGGCCAGGTTGGATGGGGCTCGGAGCAACCTGGTCTAGGGGAAGATGTCCCTGCCCAGGGCAGGCAGTTGAACTAGATGGCCTTTAAAGGTCCCTTCCAACTCAAATTATTTGATAAGTGTATGATTATTGACAGCACCCAGAGGTCGGATCCGAGGCCGGATCCTGGCAGTGTTGGGTTGGGGGAACGGCTGCGTTGCAACTTGTTGGCAGAGCCCCAGTAGCCGCTGGCTTCTCGCCCCTCTCCGGTGCCCTGCAAATGGGCAGGTTTGGGGATGAGCAGCTGGTTTTTAACCTATAAACTCATTTTTTCACCCAAATATCTGCCTGTTTGTATCAAAGCGGATTTGCTCCGAGCCATGGGGCCTGCACAGAGGCAGCAACGGGGTTTCATTTCTTGAGCTCTAGTCCCAAAACGAAGCACACGCAGGGGTACAGACCTCCTGTGTAGCATGTGTGCTAAAATCTCACCCTGATCCGTGAAATTTGGCTTGCGGTCATCCAGCAAGGGGAGGCTGGATAAAGCCTCCAGTGTTTTCTGGTGCTTTTCCGCCAAGAAAAACTATTCCGCACCTCTTTTCTTGGTTAATCAGCCCGATTTCTCCCCCATCGCTTATTCCTCCCCACGTTCGGCTTTTATTTATCCCCTTTGGTTTAGGCTGAGGGTTTCTGTCCAGGCACCGGTATGTCTGCACCCTTCCCCACCGCCGCATCGGAAACACGGCCGGGCTGGAAATTCTCCGGGAAATGACCCATTTCCTCAGCAGGACAATACCCCGGCGCGGTGGTCCAGCCGCCCTCGGCCACACAAAGGCCTTTCCGGTGCTGGCGGCCCAGCTCTGGAGGGCAAACCTGCCCAGGGATGATGCTCGTGGTATCGAGAACAACTTTGAGTGTTATTACTAATATCATCATATTATGTTTCTGCTCCCAGCGGGATGTGTCCGCTCGGCTAAACCAGGGGTTGGAAATCTCGCCCAGCGGCGTAGTGGTTGAGGAAGACCGCGGTCCGGAAACCCAGCCCTCCCGCCGCCGGCTGAGCTTTATATAGCGAGATGAGAGAGCAGGAAAGAAACGCCCTGTGGTCCGGGCTGCCAGGACTCAAATTGCCACCTTTGGGCAGACATCTTCAATTAAATGATGAGCTCAGCCTGTCCCGGAGCAGGGTCCGTCTTGGGGAGGAGAAGGCAGGGGAGAGGTGGCTGGAGATGTTGGGATGGGGAAGGCTGAGCCTGGAGGACACGTGGCACCCACAAAGCAGAGAAACCAGAGGGCAGCGCTGTGGGGATGCCACATCCTAGGGACACGAGACCCTGGAGAACACACAGCAATGGGGTGCCATCGCACATCTGGGGGAAGTGCTGCAGGGACACCCTGTCCTGGGGACACAGTTCCCTGGATGACACATGGCCATGGCACCCATGGTGTTGTCGCACAGCTGCAACAGCACTACAGGAACACCCTGTCCTGGGGACATGGCTTCCTGGAGGACACATGGCATGGCACCCGTGGTGCTTGTGACACAGCTGCAGGAGTGCTGCAGGGACACCCTGTCCTGGGGACATGGATTCCCGGAGGACACATGGCCATGGCACCTACGATGCCATCATGGACCAACGGGCAGTGCCACAGGGATGCCCCATTCTGGGGACATGGTTCCCTCAAGGACATGCAATACCCATGGTGTCATCACACTAGCAGACACATCACTGGAAGGCAGTGGAGACATATCTTCCTAGAGGACACATGGCCACAGCACCCACAGTTCATCACACACCCATGGGCAATGCCATGGGGACACCCCATCCTGGGGACAAGGCTCCCCAGAGGACATGTGGTCTCCCAGCAGTCCCACCTCTTGCAGCCTCCCCGAGCCCCACACATGGGTCCGTGGTAGCAGGGTGTCTGGGAACAATCCTGCGTCCCTCTCTCCCCACAGTCGACATTCGGGAGATCAAGGAAATCCGCCTGGGAAAGAACTCACGGGACTTCGAGCGCTACCCTGAGGACGCTCGCAAGCTTGACTTCACCATGTGCTTCATCATCCTCTACGGGATGGACTTCAGGCTGAGGACGCTCAGTGTGGCTGGTGTGTGGGCTCCCTCCTCTCTCCCTCTGACCACCCTTGGGCTCTCACCCCCTCCCCAGCACCCCATCTCCCCCATCCCAACCTCACCACCCTCCTCTTCCTCCTCCAGCTTTCTGCGAGGAGGACATCAACCTGTGGATAACGGGCCTCAACTGGCTGGTGGCGGACACCCAGAAAGCCCAGACCCCGCTGCAGATCGAGAGGTGAGGAAGGACCTGCAGATCCCATTTCCCAGTCCCTGTCTGGGTTTGGTCCCCCTTGGGACTGAGTGCCGTCTGTCCATCCCTTCCTTACCAGGTGGCTGCGGAAACAGTTCGATGGGATGGACCGGTCACGGGAAGGCAGGTGAGCACTCACATCGCTCCATGCTGGGAAGTTGATGGTGGATTCAGCTGGACAGGGCCGTATCTGCCCAGTTGCACCCCAAATCTGGAGTCTGAGCCAGGCTGGGAGCAGGATTTGTGGGGCAAGGTAGTACCAGGTTATGTGGGGTGCTTGAAGGCACTGAAAATCAGACTCTAGTGCAGGTCCCCTCCTCGCCACTATAGGGACCAGGGGGACCTTGATGCCCACATGCCTGCTGCTGTATTTCCACCAGAACCAGTAGGGGCTGGACTATTAATGCAGCCCATAAATGTCTCCCCAGGACACGAAAAAAACCAAATCAAGTGAATTTGGACTTTAAACATAGAATCATAGAACGGTTTAGGTTGGAAGGTACCTTAAAGATCATCTAGTCCAACACCCTGCCATGGGCAGGGACATCTTCCACTAGACCAGGTTGCCCATCCAACCTGGTCTTGAACACCTCCAGGGGTGGGGCATCCACAGCTTCTCTGGGCAACCATGATTATGGGGATGCGCATCATCTCCACATGGGATAATGGCTTAGAGCATGCGGTTGGTTCCCGGTCATGCTCCCTCTGCCTGACCCTCTGCTCACAGTTCCTCCAGACCCCATTGTAATTAGGGGTCCTGTGCCACTGTGGGGTTGCACAGCCCAGTCAGGTGGAAGCCCCACACACCAGAAACGACGTTCGCACCAGGATTTGGGGTGGGACCTTTGGTGTCAGGAGCTGAGACCCATCTGGGGTTTATCCATCCTCTGCGGGGACTGGTGGGTGTCCTGACGCTGGCTCGCCCTCCCACAGCATCACGGTGAAGGACCTGAAGGCCATGCTGCCCCAAGTGAACTACCGCGTCCCCAACATGAGGTTCCTACGGGACAAGCTCGTGGTAAGGACCCCTTGTGCACCCCAGCTATGCAGGGAGAAGGTCTTTGAGCCCCCACAGCCAGGCTGGAGCCAGCCCTGGTTTTGCTGGCTCAGGTTGGATGGCCCTACTCTCATGCATCACCCTCTCCGGCAGGAGGTGGAAGCCAGGAACGAGATGACTTTCTCCCACTTCATCCAGTTCTACAAAAACCTGATGTTTGATGCACAGAAGTCGGTAAGAGCCACAGCTTGTCCTCCTGAGCATCGCCTGCCCGGTGCAGTATGTCCCCTGCCAGCTAAGCCTGGTCCCCTCCATTGCCTTGCAGGTCATCGAGCAGCTGGAGCTTTCCTTCCCCTTGCGGTGAGTACCTGGGAGCCCCCCGGCTCCCATCCCGGACAAGCCTCCGAGGGTTGAATCCATTGGGTGGGCAATGCAGCTGGGCTGTGGGGCAGAACCTGGGGAGAGCAGAGGGTCTGGCTGGTGCGCGTGGTCCCGGAGCATCTCCCAGCATCGGTTAGGCTGAGCCTGGGGTAGGGTTGGGGTGACAGGGATGGTGGGGATGGCAAGGGTGATCCGAGCGGTGGACATGGGAGCTGTGATGGGAGCAGGGATGGGAGAGGGCATTGGAGTGGGGATGGGAGCAGGAATGGAAGCAGGGCTGAGTAGGGATGGCAGTGGAAATGGGAGTGGGGATGGGAGTAGAGATGGGAATGGAGATGGGAGTGGAGACGGGAGCAGGAATGTGAAGGCATGTGTGAAGAGGGATGGGAGCAAGGATGGGAGAAGGGATTGGAGTGGGGATGGGAACTGAGATGGGAGCAGAGATGAGCAGGAATATGAGAGGGCATGGGAGAAGGCATGGGAAGCGGGATGGGAGCAGGGATGTAAAGTGGGGTGTGAAGAGGGATGGAAGCAAGCATGGATGCAGGGATTGGAGCAGGGATGGGAACTGAGATGGGAGCAGGGAAGGCAGCAAGGATGGGAGCGGGGATGGCAGTGAGGTTGGCAGTAGGGATGTGAGCAGAGATGTGAGCAAGGATGGGAGCAGGGATGAGTAAGGATCGCAGTGGAGACTGGAGTGGGAGAGGGAATGGGAGTGGGCATGGAAGCAAGTATGAGCAGATGGCAGTGGAGATGGGAGCGGGAATGAGAGCAGGGATGTGAGTAGGGATGGGTGCCAGACATGTATGGACATGTCGCCCTGCCCTCATCCCCATACCCTTGGGCAACGCTGCACACTCTGGCTTTGTGCTCACCTCTCCCAACTCACAGGGTGACACTGGGAGTGTTTGCTCTAGCAGCGCCCAACAGCTCGAGGTGCCCCTTGCACCCCCATGGCCTGTGCTTTCCCTGAGCCCCTTGCCAGCTGCCACAGTGGGGGGCTTCAAGGGGCCGAGCTGCAGGTGGACATTGGTGGCCTCGACTCCCCCATGGGGTCTACCCCAACTCTTCCTCCTGGTCCTTGTTGATGGCCCTTCCATGCCCCAGGAACGTGGACCGCCCTGAGCTGTGCCAAGTCTCCCTCTACGACTTCCAGAAGTTCCTGATGCACGACCAGAAGGTGGGTGCCCTTAGAGACCCCTGCGGCATCGCTCTCAGCCTCAGCCTTGGGTACTCCCATGGGATGCCCCAGTCCAGTTCCCCTTGTAACAGCAGCCGTGTTTGCACCCCAGGAACCCTGGGCCAGCGACGTGGGCATGGTGCGGGACTACATGTGCACCTACCTCAAGGAAGGCTCCAGCGAGGCGGCAGACCCCTCCTTCCAGCTGGATGAGGTGGGTGGCCCCACATGGCACCCACCCAGGGGTGTCTACCCAGCCCTGGCAGGCTCTGACCTCTCTGCTTCCTCCTCAGTTCCTCACGTACCTCTTCTCCAAAGAGAACATGGTGATGGATGCCAAGTATGAGCGCGTGGTGCCTGAGGAGATGAACCACCCCCTGTCCCAGTACTGGATCTCCTCTTCCCACAACACGTAAGGACAGGGTGGGCTTTCCTCAAGGACCTCCCTGAGCATCCCATCACACCAACCGGGGCAGCCTTGACCACTGATGGTCCTTCTCGTTCTCCGCAGGTACCTGACAGGGGACCAGTTCTCCAGCGAGTCCTCCCTGGAGGCGTACGCCCGCTGCCTGCGCATGGGCTGCCGCTGCATCGAGCGTGAGTTCCCCCCCCAGCACCACGCAGAGATGCTGAGCACCCCCTCCAGCATCCTGTGTCACATCAGATGACCATCCCATGTACCCATCCCATGGCACTGGGGTGGGGGAATCTTCCATGTCCTTTGGGGTCTTGAAAACAATGCGCAGTCAGTGGCCAGCATCTGTTAACCAAGGTGTCTCCCCCTCAGTGGACTGCTGGGATGGCCCAGACGATCTCCCTATCATCTACCATGGCCACACACTCACCTCCAAGATCAAGTTCCTGGATGTGCTGCACACCATCAAGGAGCATGCATTCGTCACCTCCGAGTAAGCCCCAGCCCCACAACAACACCCCAGTTCTGGGCCAGGTAGGCAACTTCTCCTTCGCCTTCTCCCCAAGCCACCATTCCCCCCTGCTTCCTCCAGGTTCCCCATCATCCTCTCCATTGAAGACCACTGCAGCATCGTCCAGCAGAGGAACATGGCCTCCCACTTCAAGAAGGTCTTTGGGGACATGCTACTCACCAAGCCAGTGGACATCAATGCCGATGAGCTGCCCTCACCCACCCAGCTCAAGAAGAAGATCCTAATCAAGGTGTGGGGTGGGCCCCTCTTTTTTGGGAGGGACAAGGACCATGTTGGGCTGGCAGGGATGGCGATTATCCCAAATCTTGGGTCCAAGAGCAATATCTCTCTGTGCACATGCAGTAGGACATCAGAGAGACGTCCTACTGCAAGAGGCTGTCAAGGGAAATGGGGTGGTGGAGGGGGACCTGTAGAAGCCCAGGCGTGGCCTGTGGGCTGGGAGCTCAGCATGATGGGGATGCCATACCCACTGCTGAGCTCCCCCACCTGTGCTGTCCCCAGCACAAGAAACTGGTTGAAGGGAACCTGTACGAGGAGGTCTCCACCGCCAGTTACTCAGAGAACGACATCAGCAACTCCATCAAGAATGGCATCCTCTACCTCGAAGATCCCATCGACCATGTAAGGATCTCCCTGCTGATGACAGCCAGGGTCCAAGCAGGGTCTGTTGGATGGGGATGAGCATCGTGGTTTGGGTTAGGCATGGGGCATGGGCTCTCCTAGACCATTGCAATGCCATGGGGAGATGGGGCAGGGGCAGAAGCAGAGGTCTCAAAGTCCCATCCCTCCATGCCACCATCCTGCCCACCTTGGTGATGCTCTTCTTCCCTCCCAGACCTGGAGCCCCCATTATTTTGTCCTGACAAGCAACAAGATCTACTACTCGGAGGAGACGTCCCGCTACCAGTTTAACGAGGATGAGGAAGAGGTGGAGCAGAAGGAGGTGTGTGCAGAACAGTATGTGCCCATGGCGGGGTGGGGGGAAATGCTAACCCCAGGGCATCTCTCCCATTTTGGGGTGAACTTGCAGGAGTTCAACAACAACGAGTTGCACTTCTCGGAGAAGTGGTTCCATGGGAAGCTGGGAGGTGGCCGTGATGGACGGCAGATCGCTGAGAAGCTGCTGCACGAGTACTGTACCGAGACGGGCGGCAAGGACGGCACCTTCCTGGTGCGCGAGAGCGAGACCTTCGTGGGTGACTACACCCTCTCCTTCTGGTAGGAGCCCTGGGGGGGAGGCAGGATCCCACTTTCCCCAACCCAGTCTGGGCATTCCACCAGCTAATCCATGGTTTGGTGGCTGGAATGGCATTCTGGGGGGGAAACACCACTTTTTTGCATGGCACATGGACCCCTGAACATGGGATAGGTGGGAATGTGAACCCCAATTGACCCACTCCTGCCTTCTCCCCACCACCATGGCAGGAGGTCCAGCCGGGTGCAGCACTGTCGGATCCACTCACGGCAGGAGGCCGGTGCCACCAAGTTCTACCTGACGGACAACCTGGTCTTCGACAGCCTCTACAGCCTCATCTGCCACTACCGCGAGGTGCCGCTCCGCTGCAACGAGTTTGAGATGCGCCTCACCGACCCTGTCCCCCAACCCAATGCCCACGAGAGCAAAGAGTGAGGATGGTCCCCATCCCCATCCCCTTGGTCCCCTGGGTCCACCAGCCTCCTCCCTCCCTGGTGTCAGGTCTTGAGTGCCTCCTGGGGCACAGGGATTCCAGCACCATCCCACCGTCTCCGTTCTCTGCCCGACCAGGTGGTACCACGCCAGCTTGACGCGCCTACAGGCCGAGCACATGCTGATGCGGGTCCCACGGGATGGAGCCTTCCTGGTGCGCAAGCGCAGTGAACCCAACTCCTACGCCATCTCCTTCCGGTGAGTGTGGCCACCCCAGCACCGTGAGGCTGGTTGGGCTTGGCCACGTTGCCAAGCTGAGAACTGCCTGGCTCATGTCTGTTGTGACTCCAGGCTGGGTGGCAAGGGCTTGCTCTGGGTCAGCAGGGTGACACGGTGGGACACGTGATGCTGTCACAGGGGGGAAACCCTAGCTGTGATGATGGGAAAGCCACGTCCTCCAGGTGATCACCCTGGTGGTATCCCTGCTAGGGCAGAGCATCGCCTGCTGCCTGTCCCCATCACGGACCCAGGCTCTGGCCACCCCTGACATATCCCCCCACCGGCTCTCTTGGTCCCAGGGCAGAGGGGAAGATCAAGCACTGCCGCATACAGCAGGAAGGTCGGCTCTTCATGCTGGGCAGCTCAGCCGAATTCGAGAGCCTCGTGGACCTCGTCAGCTACTATGAGAAGCACCCGCTTTACCGCAAGATGAAGCTGCGCTACCCCATCAACGAGGAGACCCTGGAGAAGATGGGCACCACCGTGAGTGCTCCTGGTGGTGGGGATGGTGGGGACGGGGGCTCTGCGCCATGGGCAACCCATTCCTGTCTGCAGCTCCACCACGGTGGGAAGGTCTTCTCCAACCTCTTGGGTGAAGCCCGACCAGAATCAGCCAAACTTGTTCTGCAGCCATTGCCCACAGTTACAGCTCCACTGTAATTCCCTTCCCATGAGTTGGAAAGGGATATTGGGTCCCTCTCAACATCATCGTGATCACACACGGTGGCCCAGATCCCACCACATCCCCTTGTAGCCCCTTCCTGCATCCAGGTGACCCACTCAGGTATTTCTCCTTGCAGGAGCTAGACTATGGAGCCCTGTACGAGGTGCGGACCCCCCACTTCTACGTAGAGGCCAACAAGATGCCGATGGCCAGGGTAAGGATCTGAACTGGTGTCCCTGGGAGGTGAAGGGTGGTGGGACATGGCAATTCTAGTGCTGGGGCTCCTGGGCAGTGTCCCCCTGGACCCACATCTCCCACCACCAACCTGAGAAGTGTGGTGATGTTTTGCTGCATTTTTCTGACCCTTGAGTGATGATGCAGTTGGTTGGACCTTTTCCACCTCCCCATCACCTGGGGGCAGTTCGAGTTCCACCAACAGTATCGTAACAGCGTGGTGCGTGACATCTGGAGAGAGCCCAGCCTACAGCAAGGACCTGGCACAAGTTTGCCCCAACAGTGAGGAAACCTCCATAGGTCCCTTTGCATCAGGGAACTCTGAAAGAGAAGGCATGGGGTCAGTTCCCAGGTGGTGGAATCTCCATCCTTGGAAGTTTTTGGGACTTGGCTCATCTCGGAGCTGACCCAGTCTCCATTCTTGGAGGTTTTTGGGACCAGGATGGTCTCAGAGCTGACCCTGGAGGAGGCTGAACTGGAGCCCCAAGGTTCCTTCCCTGTGATCCACAATCCCATGGTCCAGCACTGCTGTATCTTAAAGGTCCCTTTGCAGCAAAGCAGCTCTCAGGCTAAGACCGGACACCAGAAAGCTTAAACCAAAGGGTTTTTTCCAGGGAGTGTGGTAATATTGGGGGATTAACCCCTTCAGTGCACCAGGAGAAACCACTGGGGGACCCAGAAAAGGAACCCTCTTTGCGCTGAATGTGGTGGTCCCACGGGACTGCAGGCACCTCCAGCCCTCCTGTCCCCTCTGACATGTTTCACTGCTGGTGTAGGCAATTTGGGAATATCATTTGGGGTGTCAGACTCTCAGGAGCTCCCACGCTCCACTGTGGGGGCTCAAGGAGCTGGGCTGAGCAGGCAGCACTGCCCACCAGCATCCCTGGCGCTGGGTGGTGACACCTGTCCCTCTCCCCGGTGGCCCAGTGCACGGTGAAGGCTCTCTACGACTACAAAGCGCAGCGGGAGGATGAGCTGTCATTCTGCAAGCAGGCCATCATCCACAACGTCGACAAGCAGGACGGCGGCTGGTGAGGGTGGTTGGATGGTCCCCGGGTGGGCATCGCCATGGGTGGGGGATGATGGGGACAGCCCAGGGGTCATCCTACGGTGGGTTTTAACTGCCTCCCTTTCTGTCCCCCTATCCCTTCTCCAACCACTCCCCAACACTGCATGCAGCATGAACACCCTGTCCCCCCCCTAAATCGGTCCGCTTGCCTTGATCCTCTCACCCCTTGCAGGTGGCGGGGGGACTATGGGGGCAAGAAGCAACTGTGGTTCCCGGCCAACTACGTGGAGGAGATCATCAGCACACAAGCGCAGGAGCAGGATGAGGCCGTGAGTGACCTTTCCCCATGCACCCGTGACCAAGGCTGCCTGAGATGCTCCCAGCCTTGCACCAGCTTGGACCCTTATCTGGAGGCTGGGGGATGCTCCCAGCCCCACTCCAGCCCAGACCATTATCCAGAGGTTGGGGGATGCTCGTGGTCCTGCTCCAGCTTGGATCCTTCACTGGAAGCTGGGGTATGCTCCTGGCCCCGTGTCATTCCAGACCCTTATACAGAGGCTGAGGGATGCTCATGGTTCTGCTCCAGTCTGGACCCTTATTCAGAGGCTGGGGGATGCTCCCAGCCCTGCTCCAGCTCAGACTCTTTTCTGGAAGCTGGAGGATGCTCCTGGCCCCACACCAGCCCAGACCTTTACCTGGAGGCTGGGGGATGCTCAACCGTGGAGCAGAGCCTGCCAAGAGGGTGTTTTTTCTCTGTTTTGCTTGGACTTAGAGGATTTGGAGGGCTGGAGGGAGGCTGCCAAACAGAGTGAGCACCAGGCTTGGCCCCGCATACCTCCCCCACCACCTCTTCTTCCTTCCTCTCTTGCAGTCGTCGGAAAACAGCCCCCTGGGGAACTTCTTGAAGGGCTTCATCGATGTGCCGTCCTGCCACGTCGGTGAGTGTCACCACCGTGAGCCTGCTGTGGCTGCGGGAGCCCACCAGGACAGCACACACCCCACACTGAAGCTCAGTGCCATGAGCTGAGGCTCCCCAAACTCCTCATGCAATTGCCAGCTAGGCTCGTGCGTGGCACAGCGTGCTGGGGAGCAATGTGGGGTTGGGTTCGGAGGGATTTGGTTGATTTTGGGGGAATTCAGAGGACTTCAGAGGTCTGGATGAATCAGGGGATATTTACCGCTGGCTGAAAGGAAAATGCATTTCAGCACACAAAGCTGAAACCATTCATTAGAAAAATGGGACCCTCACAAGAGGAGGACCCCAACGGCTGGTGGGGTGCCAGGGGAGGCTGGTGGGGGCCCGGGAGTGGGACCGATGAGGTTTCATTTGCTCCACAGAGCCATCCATTGGGAATGTCTTCAAGTAAAGCCCCCCTCTGATGTCCTTATAGTTATCTCCAAAGACGGGAGGAGCTCCAAACCATTTGTCTTCACCATCCATTCCCAGCAGATGTCCCACGCAGCCCAGTCACTGGATGTGGCCGCGGACACGCAGGAGGAACTCAGCGAGTGGGTGGCCAAGATCCGAGAGGCCACGCAGAACGCCGACGCCAGGGTGAGGGGCACTGGGGTGCAGAGGATGGCGGTGGACAGTCCCATCCCTCAGTGGATGGTCCCCAACATCTCCAAAGGAGGAGGCTGGGGGGAGACTTTCAGCTCCTGTTTTCCCTTGTGCAGATGCAAGAGGGGAAGATCATGGAGCGGAGGAAGAAGATTGCCCTGGAG
The DNA here is from genome assembly GCA_947846985.1 of Fratercula arctica. Lineage (NCBI taxonomy): Eukaryota > Metazoa > Chordata > Aves > Charadriiformes > Alcidae > Fratercula > Fratercula arctica. The sequence goes on from CANTUZ010000002.1 coordinate 164,161,443, forward strand.
CTCTCTGAGCTGGTTGTGTATTGCCGCCCGGTGCCTTTCGATGAGGACAGTAAGAGCTGGAGAAAGGGGGTGATGGGATGAGCATAGGAAGAGATGGGGTGGGGGCAATGAAGTGGTCATGGCAGACCAACTCATGGGCCACAGGAGAGCCCTGTGGCCTCCACTGATGGCCACCTTGGTGCTTTCAGAGATTGGGACAGACAAGGCGTGCTACCGGGACATGTCCTCCTTCCCGGAGACCAAGGCAGAGAAGTACGCCAACCGCAGCAAGGGCAAGAAGTTCCTGCAGTACAACCGGCGCCAGCTCAGCCGCATCTACCCCAAAGGGCAACGCCTGGACTCCTCCAACTATGACCCATTGCCCATGTGGATCTGCGGTAGCCAGCTTGTGGCCCTCAACTTCCAGACACCCGGTAAATCCTGCTCCTGGGGTGGTTGCTGGGCTCATCCCTGCAGGTCACCCCAAAATTCCCATCCTTGGTGTCTCTGCCCTGAGTCCTATTGCTGGAGGTGGTTTGGATGATCTCTCCAACCTTTGTCCTCATCCTGATGGGGATGTTTCCATGCAGTTCTTGGGTGCTTCATGCAAAACCCAGCTGCATCCCTTCTCCAACCAGGGTTGGAGGCTCTTAGTAGGGGGTTTGTCAGGGCAGGACTGTGGGGTCCCTGAGCCCCATGGCTCATAGCTGCTCTGTCCCCATGGCCACAGACAAGCCGATGCAGCTGAACCAGGCACTCTTCATGCTCGGTGGCCGCAGCGGCTACGTCCTGCAGCCTGACATCATGAGGGATGAGACGTTCGACCCCTTCGACAAGAACAGTCTGAAGATTGTGGAACCCATCACAGTGCAGCTGCAGGCAAGTGGGCAAGGACAGCAAGGTGACCTGAGAGGTCACCATCAAGATGGGGTCTTCCTTCTTCCTTGGCTTTGGGTCAACTAGGGTTGGTTTTTATATGTTTCAGCCCCATATTTTTTCCATGGAGATCATTACCCCATGATCTCTTCAGTTTGTTGGTCTTTCTCTGCTTGCGGCAGAACCCCGCAATTGCACAGAGCTGAGCCCAGCCTGAACATGAGCGAGGTGGAGGGTAAAGTAGCTAAAACAAACCCAGAAGCACCTTACCCAACCCTTGGGTAATTTTGGTGTTAGGACTGGGACGGGTTGGTTTGTAGGCACCTGACTCTTGAGCATGGCATGAATCCAGAAAAGGTTTTATAAATAATTTGGCCGATACAGCTAAAATCAAGCCAAATCCAGTCCAAGGTCATAAATAAGGTGTGGTGTGGCTAATTATGGCCATGAAGCTTTTGGCAAGCCCAAAAGACCCAAAATTTTTTATGCTGAGAGTGGTGAGACACTGACCAAGGTTGCCCAGAGAGGTGGGAGATGCCTCATCCCTGGAAACATTCCAGGACAGGTTGGATGGGGCTCTGAGCAACCTGGTCTTGTTGAAGATGTCCCTGCTCATGGCAGGGGGTTGGACTAGATGGTCATTAAAGGTCTCCTCCAACCCAACCCATTCTGTGATTCTATGATTCTAAAATGGCCAAGCCATGGGGTTGCCCTGAAGAGTCCTTCTTTGTCTGATGTAGCCAAACCTCACCTTCCTCTTCCTCCTGCAGATCCTTGGTGCCCGGCACCTACCCAAGAACGGGAGGAGTATCGTGTGCCCCTTCGTGGAGGTGGAGGTGTGCGGCTCCGAGTACGACAACAGCAAGAACAAGACGGACGTTGTAGGTGAGCGTTCACGTGGATGACGTTCCCACCCAGCCCTTGAACCTGATGACGGGTGGGGATGATGAGACAGCCCTAACTGTGCCCTTTGGGGTCCTCTTGGACATGTGGGTGATGGAGCTGGTTTTTGTGGAGGAGCGAAGAGAACAGGCATCTCCCACTTCCGTGCTGGTGCCATGTAGGTGATGTCAAGGTGTCCAGCCCCACCCTGACCCTCCTTGCTTTCTCCTCACCCCCCAGCCGACAACGGCTTCAACCCCGTCTGGCTCTTCAAGCAGTTTGTCTTCGACATCAACAACCCTGAATTCGCCTTCCTCCGCTTCGTGGTGTATGAGGAGGACATGTTCAGCGACCCCAACTTCTTGGCACAAGCCACCTTCCCCGTCAAGGGCCTCAAAACAGGTATGGTCCTTCCATCTGCACCACCACCATCATCATCATCATCATCATGGAATGCTTTTGGTTGGAAGGGACCTGTAAAGGTCATCTGGTCCAACCCTTCTGTAATTATCATCATCATCGTGATCATCATCATCTCCTTGGGGATATGGCCAGGGTGAGGAGCTCGGACCCTGCCATGGGGCTGAGCTCTTGTGGTGGTGGTGTTTCCAGGCTACAGGTCAGTGCCGTTGAAGAACAGCTACACCGAGGACCTGGAGCTTGCTGCCCTCCTCATCCACATCGAGATCATCAACGCCAAGGCAGGTGGCCCAGGTGGCTTGGGGAACTCCATACCTCAGTTTCCCCAGCCGAAGCAAGGGGGAACAGCACGCTGGCTTGTCCTGTCCAACCCACTAGCCTCATACCCTTGTGTTGGAGCAGGAGGAAGATGAGGAGAACCTCTACTCGTCCATCCAGCAGCTACGGGACCGCGCCAGTGAACTCTCCAGCCAAGTCTCCAGCTACGAGCGCACCAACGGCTGCGACTCCCGCTACCAGCAGCGCCTTGACGAGCTGCGGGCAGCCCAGGAGCGGCTCATGGAGCTCACCGAAGTCCGCAACCGCAAGTGAGTGTCCCCTCCCCATGGCTTCAGGAGGTCCCTTTCAGGAGGATCCCTAAGGCCATCACCCTGTTCCCCACCAGGTTGATGGAGAAGAAGAAGAGGGACCGGCAGATGGTCACCAAACGCAGCTGAGCTGGTTGGGTGCGAGCCCACCATGGCCCCCCCCAGCCACCTCCTCTCCCGCTGCAAAGGGAGGTGGGGTGGCCGGATCCAGACCCTCCCACGCCTGGGGCTGGGTGATAATGGTGTGACAACTTTGGGAACAAAAGGGGACTTCGGGTAGTTCTGCCTGTGACATTTCTCCATCGGGGTGAGGCAGGAGGTAGGATGCTCCAGTGTAAATCCCGGGCACCTCTGGCTTCATCCCATGTCCCTTAGGGTTGGTGGCCGCGTCCCCGTCCCCACAGAGTGGCCACCATGGCTCCTCTTCACCCCACATCCTCTGTGTCCCACCACCCCATGGCGGGGGGAGGGCTGCGATGATCCCCACAACCGATGGGGAAACTGAGGCACAGATGCCCAGACGGCCCAGGATGGGGCAGGACCAGCCATCTCCATCCTGGGGACAGGACTGGCTGGCAGTGAGGCATCAGGATGGGGACACAGGGGACACTCTGGGGGAGGCTGAGGGGGGCATTTTGTCCCCCCTGCTATAAATATCTGTATTTTCTTCTTTTATCCAGCGTGTAAATACAGCGGGGGGCAGGGGGGGTCTGTACCAACCGCAGTATTAGGGCACAGGGGGGGACCCCAAAATGTCCGGAGATGCCCCTGGCATGGGCACGAGGGAACGGGGTACCAGGTCTAGAGGTGTCCCATGGGGCAGGGTGGCCGGTGACAGGGTGCCCTGAGCAGGTATCAGGCAGACACGGGCACCGAGGTGACCCCGGGAGGGGACACAGGGATGTCCCCAAGGTGACGCCAGCATTGGCACCAAACCCTGGGAATGGGGACAGATCCTGCTGGTAAAGCCAACGGAGGTGGTGCCTGGTGAGGCGGTGGCTGGGGACATCTCGGGGTGTCCCCCGGGGTTGGGGCGTCCGGGCGGGGGGGATCTGTGTATTCTTTGTATGAAAATAAATCTATTTAGCCAATATTTATACCTCGTCGCCGTGGCCTGGTGTCCCCTCCCACCAGCTCTGCCCCACACTGCCAGTGTCCCCAGGGTGGGTGATGTCCCCGGGGTGGTGGCTCAGCCATCCTGGATGCATCCGTGTCCCCATGACATGTGTCCCAGCAGTGGTGGGGACGCCCAGGCGGTGCGGCAGTGGGCAGGGCCACCTAGGGAGGGGACACAGGATGCAGGACATGGGACACAGGGCACAGGGCCAGGGGGACACACAGCTATGGAGATGTAGGGTCATAGGGCCATGGAGACAAATGGCCATGGGGACACAGGACACAGGGCTCTGAAGTTTCAGGGACTATGGGGACAGGGGACACAGGGCTATGGGGACAGACAGCTATGGGAAAGCAGACACTATGGCAGCATGGGACACACAGTCATGGGGCCACAGGGCCATGGGGACACAGGGCCATGGGACATAGTAGACAGGGACATGGGGACACACAGTTATGGGGACATGGGACACATGGTCATGGGACCACAGGGCCACAGGTCATGGGACACAAGAGACAGGGCCATGGGGCCATGGGGCCACATGATCATGGGGGCACATGGTCACAGGGACATGGGGCTGTGGGGACACAGGGCCATGGGGACACAGGGCCATGGGGACATGGGAGCCATGGGGACACAGGGCAATAGGAGACAAGAAAAAGGACATAGGTCCATGGGGACATGAGGCCATGGGGCTACAGGGCCATGGGGACACATGGTCACGGGGGCACATGGTCACGGAGTTATGGGGCCATGGGGACAGAGGGCTATGGGGACACGGGATACCGGGCCATGGGGACACAGACCATGGGGACAGGGGGCTATGGGGACAGGAGACACAGGGCCATGGGGACACGGGCCATGGGGACAGAAGGCTATGGGGACACAGGATACGGGGCCATGGGGACGCTGACCGTGGGGACAGGGGACAGAGGACATGGGCCCTGGGGACATGGGCCATGGGGACAGAGGACACAGGGCCATGGGGACAGGGGACACATGACACAGGGCCATGGGGACAGAAGGCTATGGGGACACGGGATACGGGGCCATGGGGACACAGACCGTGGGGACAGAGGACGTGGGCCATGGGGACGTGGGCCATGGGGACAGAGGACACAGGGCCGTGGGGACAGGGGACAGAGGACATGGGCCATGAGGACACGGGCCGTGGGGACAGAGGACACAGGGCCATGAGGACACGGGCCATGGGGACAGGGCACACAGGAGCGTGGGGACACCGGCCCCTCCCGCCCCGGGGGGTCCCAGCAGGGGGCGGGGCGACGCAACCGCGCGTCCCGCCCTCTCCCTTTCATTGGCTACTCGCCTCGCCCTCCCCCTCTCTCCATTGGCTGGCGAGCCGGCGGCGGCAGGGCGGGCCGGAAGCGGCCGGCGTTCCCCCCATGAGAGGCGGAAGAGCGGGGCCGGAGACGGTGAGAGAAGGGGGGGGGGGGGTCGCGCCGGGATCCCCCCTCACCCCCTCGGCCCCCCCGTCCTTGGCCCCTGCCCCCCAGCCGGGCCTGCTCCCCAGCCGGGCCTGCTCCCGGCGCCCCGATCCCTGGGGGTCCCCCCCGACCCCCGTCCCCCCTCCCGTTACCTTAGGAACAGGTCCCCGCAGAGCCCTCCCCCACACCAGCCTCAATTTACTGCTTTAATTCCGCTTTAATTTTAATTATCTGGCGCTTTCCGGCTTCTCCTCGGCATAATCCATCAGGTTTCGGCCCCGTTTAAAGCACCGCAAGGCCAAACATCGCCCCTTGGCCTGGGTGGGCTTTTGTTTCTGTTAACCTGGGAGGGAATGGCGTATGTTCTGTTGTTAAAGAGAGAGTTTGCTCTTGGTTTTCGTGAGGAAAAGGGATTACTCTTGGCTTTCATGAGGAAAACAGTTTATTCTTTGGGGCTTTGGGGAGGAAGACGGCTCGTTCCTGGGGCTTTGGGGAGGAAAACGGCTCATTCCTGGGGCTTTGGGGAGGAAAACGGTTTATTCTGGTTTTCCTCTTTTGGCAGCAGTTAGAGCACCGTGGGTTTTCTTGTATTCCATGTGGAGAGAGAACTTTTAAAAAAAAAAAAAAAAAAGTAAAATAAAACCGTGTTCCTGAATATGGAAGAGTGAGCTAGGGGGGTTTGGGACACAGACTGTTATTGTTTAGTTCTGTCCTTTAAAAATCACAGAATCTCCAGCCTTTACTCCGCTGGCAGAGCTACGAAACGTCGGCAGTGAGTTGCGTGGATGGGAAATAAGGGAACTGCTGCGCCCCACGGCACTTCTTCCACTTCCACCGCCTGCTGTCGCCTCCCAGCTTGCTTATGGCAGAGCAGGGGGGGGTCACCCTGGCATGGCCGCCCCCGTGTACCCCTGTAGCACCCTGTGTCTTCAAGGGGGGGGTCAGCCCGGAGTGAATTTTGCTGGATTCCCTGCAGATTCGGTGATGTGCTGGCCGGAGTCGCTCGGTAGAAAGAAGGAAGAGCGTGAGCGTGGTTTGCAGGGCCCTGTCTCGCTGCTGAGCGTTTGGTTCTTGAATCGATACACGTGAAATTAGCCACGCTGGCAAAAGCAAGTGGGTGCTAATTGAGGATACCCATGTTTTTTCGGGGGGGGGGGGGTGTGTCATTCCATTTTGAGACCAGACGTTCAGCCACAGCAAACGAACGTTGCCCAAAAGCGGTACAGCTGCATTTAGATCAGGTCTCCGAGCCACCTTCCTGCCCATTAAGGTTAAACAAATAAGAGTGGAAGGGAGAGAGCTCCTGTAGGAAGCTGCCACAATGAGCCCAAACACAAGGGAAGCTCCAGGATCTGATCGGGCATTGTGTGATGGTTATTTTTTTTTTTTCAACTGTCTTTTCCTAATACTTTTAAAAATGACTTCTCTTGGTATTAATCTCCAGTGAAGTCCCCAGTAACGCTGCCCTCCTTGCTGAGCATTCTGCAGCCTTTCTTTTCAAGCTCTTCCTACGTTTTCCTCCCAACTCACCCATTTGTTGTTCTTACGAGCAGCTGCATTCATGCTTCCTGCCGCGATGTCCCGCGTGTGCTTCTACTTCCCTTAATTACGTCTGCTCAGTTCCTCCTCTCTCCACTTCGAACTTTGCAGAAACTTCGACCAGGTAGCCCGTAGTGGAAACCTCTTTTTTTCCTTTCTTAATTTCCTCCATGGCCTAGAAATGGGCACATCTCTTATTTTTCTCTGTATTGGCCAGGTTCTGTCCACCTGCAGGATGACGTTTCTATATTCACCCCATTTTTATGTTGTAACAAAACGTCTGGGTCCTGGCTGTGCGTGGTACCATCAGAAGTGAGATGGGGAGGGGTAAAACGTGTGAGAATTTAGAAATTAAGCACAAAAATGTACTTCTGATTCCAGATATTTGGACTTCTTTTAATATATTTGTTTGGAAAGATGATGATCTTTAATGCCTCAGCATAGTAATGCGGTAGGTGCCGTGCATTGGGTGTTTTGAATATTAATGTGCTTTGTATTTTGAATATTAATGTGCTTTAACATGACATCGAAGAGCTCTAATCGCAGTCTAGAACTCCCTTTTTAGAGAATTTTTAAAAGGCAGAATTTAGCTTTGCCCCACTCCTGCAAGTTAGGATGAAAAGAAAGCAGGAGGTGGAATTTAATGAGGCCGTTCTGGCTGTACCGTGTTGTCGAGAACAGGACGGACGAGATGCCGCTCTGCGCAGCTTCTTACTGGGAGGGTTTAGTAGAGAACACGGAGCCAGACTCGTCCCACGGATGCACATGGTGGGGACAAGGGGTGACGGGGACAAGCAGGAACGTGGGAAACCTCGGTTAGATGAGGTTTTTTTCTTTTCCACCATGAAGGCAATCAAACACTGTGTCCCTGCCCATGGCAGGGGGGGCTGGAACGAGATGATCTTTAAGGTCCTTTTCAACCTAAACCATTCTATGAAACACTAGAACAAGGGACCAGGGTGGCTGCGGGATCTCTGTCCCTGGAGATGCTCAAAACTCAACTGGGTGAGGCTTTGAGCAACCTGCTTTGAGCGCGGGGTTGGGCTCGAGACCTCTACCAACCTGAATTCTGAGATCCCACGATAACACGCATGTCTCTTCACTGGTGTGACTCTCTCATTTCTCACAACCCAGGGGAATGACGATGACGAGCCTCCTGCCTTCAGCAGGGGACGGGAACTGCTATTACATCCTGACAGAAGACTGTGCTTATGGCAGCAAGTACTTCCAAGCTGGGAACATGTGCTTCTGCAGCGAGAGAAGTTACCTGCGCAACTTCTCCGATGACGGGCCCCCGGCTTGCTTCTTGAAAGTCATCATGCTGGATGACAGCTCCACCGTCACGATAAAAGTAGAAATCCTGCAGCCTGTGCGCGAGGAGACGGCTGTCTTCCTCCTGGCCATCAGCAGCCACAACGAACGCTTGAACTATTTCTTGGAGAGGCTGAGCCTTGAAGCGGCACTGCGGGCAGTGCCGGGACAAAAAGTGATGGTGGAGGTTGACCGGCAATATTTCCCTGGAATCATCCGCTACGTCGGCAGCATTTCCAAAAACACTTTGGCTGTGCTGTCTCCATTCTTCTTCGGGGTGGAATTGCAGGTAAAGGCTGAGAAAGTAAGCTGCTTATTTTCCTGTAATGTTTGTGTACGTAACGTGCTTTTCTGGCGTGATTTCAGGGCGAGGGAGAAAACAGAGGGTGCAGCGATGGATCTTACAAGGGCACTGAGTATTTCAAGTGTAAGCGGAACTGCGGGATCTTCCTGCCGTTTAGCAGAGTTCAGTTTACACCTGCGCCAGATGACGACTATATGAAACAGAAGCCAAAAGCGGACACGAAGGAGGGGGTTCCTGTGAAAGTGGGAGATGCTGTTAGCTTCTATGTGGACGAGGTCCTCACAAAAGGAATAGCGATGGCAGTTTACAGGGAGGGAACCCAATGGTTCGTTAAAGTTTGCCCGGTAAGAGCAGTCTCACTGCCTTTTCTTGGTTTGGGGGGATTTTTTTAAAAAAAAAAACTATGTTCTGGTGGGACATTAAAGAGAAGTGGAAGGAATGTCTAAAAGGGTCATGAGGTTACGTGCAAATTTTCCAGGCCTGTTTGGAAAAATTGGATCATATTCCAGGAATACTCTATGTCTGATAAAGCATTTAGCTGATAGGTTTTTTTTTTTTTTTTTTTTTTTTTTGCTCTCCTTTCAGGAAGAAGAAGGAACAACTGACATTTTCAGAGAAATCCCTATGGACTCTGTTGCGAAGGAAAGCTTGCAAAGTAGGTTATCATCAGATGTGCCTGCCCTGTGTACCTTCCCGGGGATGTCGCGTTTATTTCTTCTCTGCAGGGTGCTGCTGAGCTGAAAGTCCAACAAAAGCTTCAGCTAGTCCCAACTTAGTTGATCAGGAGGCAGAGAAGGTCCGTGGAAAAAGTCTCAAGTTCTGGCTAAAATTCTTTGCGTGAGGCAACTAAAGCTGAGTCTCCTCATTTATCAGGAGGAAGAAAAGAGAGTCTGATTGCAATGCATAAGAATTTCCTAGGGGAGAAGGCACCGCTGGTTAACGAGTCTTTAATTTAGCTGTAGAAGGTGGAGCAGGAGTCTCATCCTGATGCCAGACAAGCTGGGAAAGGCACAGATGCCAGCAGCGATGGTGTGAGTCATTGGACAAGACAAGAAATTAGTGGAATCTCTCTGTTGCCATCAAAAGACACTGTGCAGCTGTCAGGGCCAGCCCGAGGGGAGCCGTCATTAGGCTCTTCACTTGAGTTGATTCATCTCACTAAAAGCAGAAAAATCATTTGAAAATAACCCTCTTGCTGCCATTTGAGTAGTTGGAAATGGCTCTGTAAAGGGCTGGATTAGCCCCAGGGCCAGCGAGAGGCTGAAGCGTGCAGCCTTGAGCAGGGAAACAAGGAGCAGGATCATCCCCTCTCAGCCTGTTAGACCAGCTTGGCAGTATCACTGGGAATTACGTCTTGTGGCTCTGGTGCTCGGCTTCGTGCTTGTCCGTGTGGTCTATAATTTTAAAATAGACCTGCTATTAGGTGAGATCCATAAGTGGCTGTCATTAGGTGTTGACTTCTTACCTCACTTGACATTTTGTGTTGCCCACCAGGTTTATTTTCACCCTTCGAGTCCGACATGGGCTTGGGACACCCAAACCAAATGAAACAAGAGATAAGCGAGAGCGCTGAGGAGTGTGAAAGTGGGAATTCATCCCTGGAGGTGAACTCCATGGTCCAGATCACCTTGGACAAGGGAAATCAGGTTTCGGGAATCATCCGCTGGTTGGGCTACCTGCCCCAAATTAAGCACAAAATGGCTGGAGTTGAACTGGTAAGGAGCAAAATATTTCCTGCTGTGAGATTGTGTATCAGAACGGGCAGGTCTTGGTTGCTCTTCTCTTTTAAGACCTTCAGCTGGTGGCTGGGGTCTGTGACGTGTCAAGAGTGTGAACTGTGAGGGCAAGCACACGATTGTGCCTTCCCTTAGGCTGGAAGAGTGAGCCTGTGGAAGGATTACGAAGGTTGGTTTGCTCTCCAAGAGCAACGTTATTGGAATATGGGATGGATTAATCACAAATCCTACAAGCAGCATCAGTAGATTGAAAATATAACCAGAACAAATGAAAACAGTCAACAAAACGGGACCAAACTTGTACACAGCTCTTAAGATATTAAAACGGCCATGTGGGGGATCGCACCTAATTCGTGCAAAGCCTGCTCTCATGTTATTCCTCAATGCTCTTTTCCCAGGATGAAGACAAGGGGGTTACTGCTGGCGAATGGCTGGGCAAATACTACTTCCACTGCGCTCCAAAGCGTGGCCTCTTCGTGAAGCTGCAGTCCTGCCAGCCCGACGTTCGCTTCCAGTGCTCGCGCAACAGTGAGCTGAGCCTCGTTGATTACAGTGAGTTCTCTGGGGAGAGGGGAGACAGTGCCGTGCTGGGACAAGGCACGCTCCGGAGAAGCCTCATGTGTAATTCCTTCATCGGCGGTTTAATATTCTTCATTTTCTTTGAGTGTTCCAAAAGTTGACAGTTTTAAGGATGTTGAGGTTGCCATGGTGGTATTTATAGGGAATGCCCCACAAATAGGAGAGATAGTAATTAATTTATTACAGGGATAATGTAGACTAGGGCATTGAATATAAGATCGTAGAATCATAGAATGGTTTGGGTTGGAAGGGACCTTAAAGGTCATCTAGTTCCAACCCCCTGCCCTGGGCAGGGATACCTCCCACCAGCCCAGGTTGCTCAAAGCCCCATCCAGCCTGGCCTGGAATGTTTCCAGGGATGGGGCAGCCACAGCTTCCCTGTGCAACGTGTTCCAGTGTCTCATCGCCCTCAGAGTAAAAAATTTCTTCCTGATATCTAATCAAAATCTCCCCTTTTTCAGTTTGAAGCCATTACCCCTCGTTCTATCACTACATGCCCTTGTAAAAAGTCCCTCTCCAGCTTTCTTGTAGGCCCCCTTCAGAGACTGGAAAGCTGCTATCAGGTCTCCCTGGAGCCTTCTCTTCTCCAGGCTGAACCCCCCCAGCTCTCTCAGCCTGTCCCCACAGCAGAGGGGCTCCAGCCCTCCCAGCATCTCCGGGGCCTCCTCTGGCCCCGCTCCAACAGCTCCGTGCCCTGATGTTGGTGCCCCAGAGCTGGAGGCAGCGCTGCAGGGGGGTCTCCCCAGAGCAGAGGGGCAGAACCCCCCCCTCGCCCTGCTGCCCACGCTGCTGGGGATGCAGCCCAGGATGCAGCGGGCTTTCTGGGCTGCCAGCGCACATTGCTGGATCATGTTGAGCTTCTCATCAACCACCACCCCCAAGTCCTTCTCCTCAGGGCTGCTCTCAAGCCATTCTCCACCCAGCCTGGATTTGTGCTTGGGATTGCCGCAACCCAGGTGCAGGACCTTGCACTTGGCCTTGTTGAGCTTCATGAGGTTGGCATGGGCCCTTCTTTCAAGCCTGTCCAGATCCCTATGGATGTCATCCCTTCCCTCCAGCGTGTTGACTGCGCCACGCAGCTTGGTGTCATCAGTGCTCTCAATCCCACTGTCCGTGTCACCAACAAAGATGTTAAACAGCACCAGTCCCAGAACTGACCCCTAACCAACAGGGCAATGTATCGTGATTGTCTCTAGAAATGAGGTCTCTGTGGCACGGATATGTTGGAGAAGGGGAAGCTGGCAGGAAACATTGGGGGGTAACAAAGGATAGGAGTCCAGAGCAAGTCTTTGCAAGGCATCGTGAAGGCTGCAAGCAAGGCAGGGTTCTTCTGCCTGTGGTTTTCAGGGCAGAAGAAAAAGTCTTGTGTAACTGAGACCTGAATATGGGCAAGTGTTTTAGGTCTAGGGCCTGACCTCACTACTGCGTGTTAAATGTGGCTCTGGAGAAATGGAGTGGGTAACTCAGACCCCACGGCCAAGGTGTCAGGTGATAACGGTGTTAACACCTGGGGATTGAGAAATCAGAGGCAGCTTGGGAAGGGGGAGAGGATTATATCAATTTTAATTTAGAGCTTGACGTGACGATAAGACATTCACAAGAAGATGCGGGGAAGAACAGGTCGGTATTTTCATTTGAACAGGAAGAAATTCCACCAGAGCAGAGAAGACAGTGTGAACTAGCCATTTAGAAACTGTAAATGAGATCATTGTAAACGAGAAGACAGGATTCGTGTAAGGACTGCCCAAAAACTGGGAGTAGGGACAAGGAAGAATGTCTTAAGGACATTCTAAAGAGAGGGGTTTGAGTTGCAAGGGGAGAATGCTGAAGAAACCAGGAAAGACCAGTTTGAGAAAGCCACCTGTGAAGCTGAAGGAGATGACAGGCCGGCAGGGATGAGGCTATTAAAGCACAGTTGTCTGTTTGTCCCCTTGCTACTGGAGTCACAGGTCTTCCAACAGAGAGATCCCAACGAGCAGCACCAGTTCGTTTCTAGCTCTTTTGTCTTCGTTTTACTTGGCATAACGATGGCAGAGGCGGTATGGATTGCTAGGGCATGTCTCTAGTGAAGAAAAGATGTTTTTGGTCTCCGTTTCCAGTAGATGAATTATTAAAGAGACAAATCTTCATCCCAGCATGGCTGAGTGCCAGCAGGAGCGGCGCAGACGAGCGTGGCGCTGACTTCTGAGCGGAGCAGACCTCTGGGGCATTGGGGAAGGGCTGAGCTGACCCAGATGAGGTGGGAAGCTAAAGGGAGTTGCTTCTGTTCCTTCTTTTGCAGGGGGGCAAGAAGTTCTTCCGCAGGTTCCAGACAGTTTTCCTCCTCTCAGGAACGAGACAGCGGTGCATGTCCTGCGAGGGCAGATGAAGGGGATCCAAGGCCACTGTAATTCCTGCTATATGGATGCAGCTCTTTTCAGGTAAGGACTTGCTTGGGTGGTGCTGTTTCATTAAATGAGTGGTTTTTTTAATTGGGCAGAGCCCTAAACTGCAACCCTTCCCTGGACTTCCAAGGTGGCTGGAAATTTACCCGGTATGGAGCAGACTATAACTGTGTGGAGATGCAGCCTTGGTGCTTGCTGCTTTTTGATCTCCTTCCTAATCTGGTGGGTTCTCAGGCCCTGAAGTAGCCCTCGTGAGGACCTAAGGTACTCGTGTGTCTGTCATGCAGGGCGGTGAGAGATCGTAGTTCTCTGGACTCGGACTATGCCGACTCTGTCACTGGAGGTAATGGCTGGAAAGATTTCAAAGAAACCGCCCAGGAGGTCCCAGCTTCACTGTGCAGCACTGTTTGGAGAGGAAAAGACTCAGTGGTGCCTCCCCCCCCATGAGCAGTTTTGGCTGCAAAGTACGAGATTTCATTCTCTCTGAGCTGTTTCCTTGCTTACTACCAGTGTTCGTTAAACCAGATGTGGTTTATGTCACTGCGGAGACACGCTGTCGCTCACCTTTCTGTAATTGCATGCATGGACTGTTGAAAATAAAAGCCACCGACTGTCACCAGGCACAATGGTTGGGTTCTAACTGTTGTTGCAAACCCATCAGACTTAACACCCTTCACGCTCTTTTCACAGCCTCTTCTCCTGTACGTCCGTGCTGGACTCCATGCTCTTCAAGCCCTTCCCGCTGTGTGACAGGAACGTCCAGAGCATTCTGCGGGATGAGATTGTTAATCCCCTCCGAAAGTGAGTATAGTATGCGGGAATCCTGGAAGTCGTCTGTCTGCCTTCATACCTTCTCTGCTGCCCTGTCAGATGGCACCTGGGAGGGGGCTACCTGGAGGGGTTTCTCCTCTCAGCCACATCCAAAGGTCTTAAAATCAGGTTTCTCCTCCAGTTGTGAGGGTTGTGAGGCTGTCACAACTCCTGCTGCATGTGTGTGTGTCTTCCCTGCTTAGTTTGAAGCCTTGAGAGCTGCAGCTCTCAGTCAAAGGACAAAAAGGGAATTCCTGGGGTTCAGAACATCTCTGTGGTTGAACCCTGGAGTTGAGAAGCAGTGGCATTGCAGTTAGTCCCAAAGACAGTATGCAATGCCAGGCTGGATGAGGGTAAACCATGTTGTGAAAGCTAAATTCTCTGGAATTTCTATCAAAGATACCAGGTTCTTTCCTCATCCTTCCTAGAGAGGTGTGGAAGAGAGGCATGGAGAGCTGATTGAACATAAGACATTAGCATCTTCCTTGAGGACCAGTGTCCTGGCACTGGCAGCAGAAATACAACCCTGGGGTGTTCTGTGATGCTGAGATGTGATTGAGAGCAGCCCTGCAGGGAAGGACTTGGGGATGGAAAATGGGACACGAGCTGACAACATGCGCTGGCAGCCCAGAAAGCCCCCCGCACCCTGGGCTGCATCCCCAGCAGCGTGGGCAGCAGGGCGAGGGGGGGGTTCTGCCCCTCTGCTCCGCTCTACAGAGACCCCCCTGCAGCGCTGCCTCCAGCTCTGGGGCACCAACAGCAGAAGGACACGGAGCTGTTGGAGCATGACCAGAGGAGGCCCCGGAGATGCTGGGAGGGCTGGAGCCCCTCTGCTGGGAGGACAGGCTGAGAGAGCTGGGGGGGTTCAGCCTGGAGAAGAGAAGGCTCCGGGGGAGATCTTGTGGACTTCCAATACAGGAATGGGGCTTATAAGAAAGACGAAGAGAGCATTTTTACCAGGGACTGTAGTGACACAACAAGGGGCAATGGTTTTAAACTGAAAGGTTAGATTTAGATTGGACATAAGGAAGAAATGTTTTAGGCTGAGGGTGGTGAGACCCTGGCCCAGGTTGCCCAGAGAGGTGGGAGATGCCCCATCCCTGGAAACATTCCAGGCCAGGTTGGACGGGGCTTTGAGCAACCTTGTTTAGTGAAAGGTGTCCCTGCCCATGGTAGTGGGGTTGGACTAGATGATCTCTAAAAGTCCCTTCCAACCCAAACTATTCTATGATTCCATGATTTAACGTTACACTGGAGAGATCATCGGCTGCTTCTCGTTTCTAGGACCGGCTTCGTCAGGGCTCGGAGTGTGATGCACCTTAGGGAGCAGCTAACTGAAAAGGGCCAGTGTTCAAGCTTTACCAACGCTGAGAAAGGTAATGTGCTCTCTGGGGCCTTCCCCAGGCTGCTTCGCTCTGCGCCGCCCCATCCCGGCACCAGGCTGACACCTTAATTGTGTGCTTCTCCCAGGCACGTGCATTAATGTGCCTGCTGTGCTGGTCGTTTATGCAAAAATGCACATGTAAAATACTTTTCCGCTTTTAAAACTCTACTCTGAAATTTGTCCTGATGTCTGATAGAAAGATGGGAATTGTGGGGTCTCTTACCTGGTGGCAGCTGCTGCCAGGAGGGGAGAAGATCTGTGCGAACAGAATTTAAACAAGGGAAATTTCCTCGACCTTTATACTTTGAGTGATACCCCGATAAGTCCAGCCCTGTTGTCCCTGCTAGAATCCAGCCTGATGTATCCTTTTGCCAAGATCGGCTTGTCTTTGAGTTCTGAGGAGTTATTTTAGGTTCCTCAAAGACTGTAGCCTTGTTTTAAATAAGACAGAAAACACCTATAGCTGAAGCCCACCTCCCTCTGGTTGCCATCACCACGTTCCCATCCACGCACAGCAAGGCCCCGTGTAGTTCACAACAAGAAAACGGATCACGCCAGCGCCAAACGTCACCGCAACAATCCAGAAGTACCTGGATAGTAAACAAGTGGCATTGATTCTTCCAGAAACAGCAGGTGTCTCGTCAGTCAACAGCCCTTGTGTTTTGTACTATTGCGTATTTATTTTAGCCAGGGATAGTTTAACCGCTCAGTTTCTTGAATTTCCAGAGCTGTCCCCGATTTCACTTTGGGTTTATCCTGTTGGTGTTAGCAGCAACTGTCTGTTAAGGTCCCTGAGATAGCGTCGCTGCGTGTCGCTGTGGTGGCCCAGCTTTTAAGAGTGTAGTATCTGAGGCCTGGTTTGCTTTTTTTCATGCTCACCCTAGGATTCATGCATTAACCACTTGCTCTCAGTTTTTAGCCCGATTTTCCCCTTACCTAGAGTAAAAGAGGAGATTCCGGGTTCATGAAATGCTGGCTCATGTTTATCTGGCAGCTTTTGCGTTCTGGATGCAGTGGGGCAAGGGAGCATTCCTGGTGTGACCCATGTTTTTCTCTGACTTGCCAGATCCTGAGGAGTTCCTCAACCTCATAATGCAGCAGATCCTGGGAATAGAGCCGCTCTTGAAACTGCAGTAAGTTTCCGTGTTTAAGTGATACAATTTACCCAGGCCAAGCTCGTTAGTTGTCCACCTCACGATCACCGGGGTGTTACTTGCACCTTTTCACCGAGGCTTTGGAGGCACAGCTCTGAGTTGCGTGCAGCTCCTCTCTTGCTGCCCGTGCCATCTTGCTTGTTGTGATCTTGTCCCAGGTGACGCATCCAAGAAAAGACACTTCCAAACTTTCCCTGGAGGTGCCGCCTTCAGAAAATGGTGATTAAAAACCTTGTCTCACCCTTAGGGGGAGGCAGCGGGGGGTTGGGAAACATAGTGTCCGGCTTTGGTGCGGAGCCAGCAGTATCCACCAGCCTTTGGATGCGCTTGGGATGGGTCCAGACTGTCAAGCTGGCGCAGGTCCTGCAGCCTCTCAAACAGGCAGTCCATGGATGCAGTCCCAGTTTTTCAGGACTCTACAAAGAGGATGAGAGGCTGAAGGAAGCCAAAAATAACTGTGCTGTTCAGGAGCACAGAAGGGGATTGTTCGGTTTCTGTGCTCCTTTGTTGAGACGTCAGTCAAGCCGTAGATCGTGGAGTACTCGGAAAGGCTGAGCACAAAGACGACTCTGTGCCGCAGCTCCCCTGCAGAGGGTCATCTGAAGGAAATCCTTTCTCTGCTGGCGCAGGGATGGAGGGGTAGCGGGAGATCTGCTGCGCACAGCTCAAGCTCACCTTTTGAATGCACCGAGTTTTGCTCTCTGGCTTTTGTATGTGCAGTTAGAAATAGATCTTTCAGCTGAGAAGGAGTTTGCCGATTGTGCCGTAGCGCAGCGGATTTTAAAAATACTGCAATGTCTTTTAGTATTTACACTGACGAGGGGAAAGCGAGTGCTGCTCCTAGGAGCAGGATGTGATGCTGTGGAGGGATAATGAGGCTGAAGATGGTGCCTGTTATCATCCTCTCATTACATGTATTTAGTATTTCTGGGTGGAAAAAATCCTTCGTGTCAGCATTGCACCAAGCAGCCCTTGGTGCCTTGGGCCCAGAAGCTCTTGCAGGACAACCAGGATGTCCCTCTGGGAGCTCAGATGTTTGTGGCACTGCATAAACAAGCCCCGTGACCACTCCTTGCAGGTCGGGAAGCCAGGAGGAGCAGCAGGACTGTTACTGTTACCAGATTTTTATGGACAAACAGGAGGATCTGGTGGTTCCCGACGTGCAGCAGTTAGTGGAACACTCCTTCCTGACTTACGATCTGAAGCTAGTGGAGGTGAGCCCAGCTACCTTCCACCTCCGCTGCTATCTGCCACCTCTTTCTTGCTTCCTCCAACATTCCTCTGCCTGCCGGTCAGTTTGCGGTGGCTCTAATATGTCCGACGCTGCAAAGAAGCAGGATACAGCCACAAGAGAGAGGTCTTGGGGAATCTGAGCGTGACCTGGGTAGAGGGCTGTGCTTTCCCTGTTGCCGTTTTGTCTCGTGAAGAACTGGAGCAGAAAGTCTTTCCTCCCAGCAGCAATACGGAGAGAAGAGGCTCTGGGACTTGTCTCTTCTGACCTGGTCATTTATTTGCTTTTCTTTTCCCAGATCCCATCTTGCTTCATTATCCAAATGCCGCGTTTTGGGAAGGAATATAAAATGTTCAGCAAAATCATTCCTTCCTTGGAGCTGGATATAACAGATCTGCTGCTTGACAGTAAGTTGGTGGGCAATGGTAAAGCTGCCGGCTGGGACTGCGAGCAACCAGGTGACAGATCTCGCCTCTTTGGGTTGTGAGCAGATGTAAGGTGGGCTCATGGTGTGATTCTTCTTCCCTGACCACCGGTTTTGGCAGGACAAGTCAGATTTCAGGTGAGACCTGGAGAAGACGCATCCTCTCACCCCTGTTGCCCCTGCAGGTCCCAGGGAGTGCTGCGTGTGCGGGGATGTCGCCACCCTGGAGTGTTCCGAGTGTTTCAAAGACAAGGTATTCGCAGCTACGGGCCTGAAGCAGTTCTGCAGCGCCTGCTCCAGACAGGTATTTGTTTTCTTTGACTGCTCACGAAATCTGCCTCGGTGACTGACAGCAGAACCCCGCGAAATACCTGAGTTTCCCCTGCTGTCCCTGCAGCCGTTCGGGTCGGGCACAAAGGGGCTCCTTCCTGAGCATCAGTCCCACCACCTCCATCAGCTGCATGATGCCGCACGTTGTTGAACCTTCTGCTTGCACAGAGCCTAAATGAGGACTGATCCTGCGCGGACTGAGCGCTGGGCCTTCCACGCTGTCTCACCAAGAGCATTCCTACATCTTTCTGGCCTTTCTTGGAGGGTGGCAGGCTCCCGTCTCAGCTTCTTGCTGCCAACCTGTCAACACAATGCCATTCTCTGGCACGTAGGGAGGAGTTGGCCGCATGGGAGGCAGATCAGTGGGGAATAAACTGGTGATCTGACCCCTGCACGCTCCTCTTTCAGGCCAGGCTCAGTTCTGCCTCCTCAGCAGGGCCACCCCATTCTCTCTCTTCAGGTTCACTCCCACTACCGACGCAAAACGCACAAACCAACCAGGCTGCACGTCCCAGAAGAGTTTCACAGCCGGAACCCCCGGGGCAGCCAACAGGTCCCTCGCGAGAAGATGGAGCTCTTCGCCGTGCTCTGCATCGAGACGAGTCATTACGTCTCCTTTGTGAAATACGGCCCGGAGAACGAACACTGGATGTTCTTCGACAGCATGGCTGACAGGCATGGTGAGGACGTGGTGGTGGGCTCGGAGCTTTGATCGCAGCTGGGTGCTGCACGGTGGGTGGCTGTGAGGGTCTGCAACAGCTGTTGCATAAGTGCTGGTCATAGAATCATAGAATTGTCTGGGTTGGAAGGGACCTTTCAGATCATCAGGTCCAACCATTGACCTAACACTGCCAAAACCCATCACTAAACCATATCTCTAAGCACCGCGTCTGCCCGTCTTTTAAATCCCTCCAGGGATGGCGACTCCACCACTTCCCTGGGCAGCCTGTTCCAATGCTTGACAACCCTTTCCGTGTAAAAATTTTTACTCATATCCATCCTAAACCTGCCCTGGCGCAACTTGAGGCCGTTTCCTCTTGTCCCATGGCCTGTTCCTTGGGAGAAGAGCCCGACCCCCCCCTGGCTGCCCCCTCCTTTCAGGGAGCTGGAGAGAGCGAGAAGGTCTCCCCTCAGCCTCCTTCTCTCCAGGCTGAACACCCCCAGCTCCCTCAGCTGCTCCTCACCAGACTTGTGCTCCAGACCCCTCACCAGCTCCGTTGCCCTTCTCTGGACCCGCTCCAGCACTTCAATGTCTTTTTTGTAGTGAGGGGCCCAAAACTGGACACAGCACTTGAGGTGAGGCCTCACCAGTGCCGAGTACCGGGGGACAATCACTGCCCCAGTCCTGCTGGCCACACTATTTCTGATACAGGCCAGGATGCTGTTGGCCTTCTTGGCCACCTGGGCACACTGCTGGCTCATATTGAGCCAGCTGTTGACCAACACCCCCAGGTCCTTTGCTGCCAGGCAGCTCTCCAGCCGCTCTGCCCCAAGCTTGTGACGCTGCATGGGGTTGTTGTGACCCCCAGTCACAGCAGCCTTTTCTTCTGAAGCCCCCCCTACACAACTTAGGCCCTCTCTTCCACTTAAGCAGACCCCAAAGTATGACCAGGCCAAGCACGTTTGAGTTCCTCCTACTGCTTTCATGCTCTGTGTTCAAACAGGGGACTTCTGGAGCCTGGTGGGACTGGCTGCCATGTGGGGGAGGACTGTTCTCCTGTCCTTCCCCACTTTGTTGTTGGCCTCCAGATCTCTCAGCTGAGGCACTAAGTTACTGTCGAGTGTGATGGTATCTGCTTGAGCTGTAGGTATTCATCCCTTGGGACCTGGTTTGGATTTTTCTCCTTCTTTCTGGGTTAGGTGACGAAAACGGCTTCAACATTCCCACGGTAACGCTGTGCCCTGAAGTGGCCAAATACCTGGACTTGCCCCTGGCTGTGCTGGCCCTGAAGCAACCTCGGGACATGGATGGAGTGGCCAAGCGCCTCTTCTGCGACGCCTACATGTACATGTACCAGAGCAAGAAGATGGCGCTTTACAAGTGACACTGCCCTGGGCTGCAGAGCAGCGAGGCGTCGGAAACGTGAGCTTGGAGCAACCCTGCAGCTCGTAATCGGTGAAAGCGCCTGAGTCCGGGTGCCCCGAACTCACACTTCTGCCTTTTTCTTACCAGTGTCTGGTATCAAACTGTCCACGTCAGCCTGTCTGGGTTCGTTAAATCCTGCACCTGGCCTAATCGAGTGATAGCTTGTACTTCCTGCAGACCTGGATTCTGAATTATTTATGCTCAAATTCACTCTCATTTCCTACCTTCCCTTTTTCCAGCCTCCTTCCTCCCCAGGCGCGCTGCAGCTCTGCCCTACCTCGGAGTCCTCCCCCACATCCTTTTCTCCCTGCCAGCCCTTCCCTCCAAAGCCGAAGACCAGCGTCTGATCGAACCACGAGCAGTTACCCTCAGCTTCGCGAAGAGCACGAGAAAACCACGGCCTTGCCCCGCGTTAAAACTTCTTCGTGTGGACTTGTGGAGCGGGAAAACCAGGAGGTGTGAGGTGTGGGTTAAGAAATAGGTCAGGGCCAGGGTTTTTCTTGAGGTTGGGGATGTGGCCCCACACCTAAAGTTGGGTCCCTGAATTGTCTGCACTGCCCTTGCCCAGCGCTAATACTCTGGCACTTTTACCCACCGTCCCTTCTTTTCAACCACAGGATTAAATGGATGTCTCGAGCTGCAAATACGCTTTAAAAACGTGTGTTTTTGCAAGAACAAAAATGGCAGAAAGATGGAGCAGGGGAACGGGATCTGAGCTCAGTTATGCTGTCCTCACTTTTGCAAAGTCTGCACTCTTGCTACACGATCAGGTGCTAACCTCACTGTTAGCACTTACCGTCCCATCTTTGCATCCACTTCTGAGATCTGTGGGTGGAAAAAATGGAAACAATGAATACTTTTTGGATTTTCTGCCATGACTACGGTAAGGATTAGGGTCTCGGGTTGGGATTTCTTAAATTAAATAACTTAAAATTTGCCAACTGGGGGTTCTCTGCCATTAAGCACATGCCGTCATGGCAGTGGGAAGCTGTTACGGGTGTCAGTGCTGTGGGTTGCCTGGATTCCGGATTGTGCTGACGGAGCACCAAAACCTCGAGGGATGCATCCAGGAGCCCCCGACAGCGGAGCTGTGATCTCCCTCCTGCTCTTTCCCCCCCCCCTTCCTTTAATGCAGGGTGCAGTAATTGTAATACGCAACCTGTAGCTTTGCATCGTGGCTTGGGCCACGCGATACGCGTGGTTTAGGATCTTTTTTGCTCAACAGCAGCGTCGTGACACAAACTGGGACCTCAACAGCTTGATGGCTTTCTGGTGTGTCCCGTTTCTCTATGTGGTGGCTACAAAGGACGGCCGGTGTGTAATGAACCCAGACTGTTAACATCAATTAACAGTTAATTCAGCTTCTAACTGTCCTTGCTGAGCATTTGGGCCTCAACACCACATTGACCACGAGGTGGAATATGTGGTAGAGAAGGCGGACAACGTCCTGGGCTGCGCCAGCAAGTCAAGGAAGGGGATTCTTCCCTTCTGCTCAGCACTGAGAAGCTACACCTGGAGTACTGGGTCCAGTTTGGGGCTTCCCAGTCTGAGAGAGACGAAGAGAGTCCAACAAAGGGCCATGAAGACGATGAAGGGACTGGAACATCTCTGCTATGAGGAAAGGCTGAGAAGAGCTGGGACTCTTCAGCCTGGAGAAGACTCAAGGAGAGTCATCAATGCCTATAAATACCTGAAGGGAGGGTGCAAAAAGGACAGAGCCAGGATCTTCCCAGTGGTGCCCAGTGCCAGGACCAGAGATGCAAACTGGAACACAGGAGCTTTCCTCTGAACATCAGGAAACGCGTCTTCACCATGAGGGTGACACAGGTTGCCCAGAGAGAGGTGGTGGAATCTCCATCCTTGGAGGTACTCAAAGTGGTCCTGGGCAAAGCCAAAGCACCAGCCGTTGAAGAGAGATGGTGGCAGATGGAGCGACGGATGGTCCTGAGGATGGATTCCCCCTGTTCCTGCTTGTGAACTGACTCGCCGACCTCTGGCCGATGCCCTCTGGCCATGGAGAGGGCTGAGGTGCACTGCCCTCTCATCTTGCTTCATCTATTTAATGTTGTTCTTCATTCCTTCTTTCCTACAAACTCAGGAAAATCTCTACTCAGGTACGCGGGGGGTTGGGTTCTTATGTCTCTGGTACTTTTGCTCTAAAAATGTAAGTTTTAATAACAAACTGTTCTTGGTTTTCCTGGAGTTGGATTTTTTTTTTTCCCTCTCTTAAAACATGAAGTGTGACACTGCCCACAGCTGGAGCATGGCAACAGCGAGCTCCAGCCTGTTGCGGGTTTTCAGAAATAAGAGACCATCAGGCCCTGCTTCATTACTTTTTTTTAATGTTTCCCCCCCGCCCCCATCAACACTTGTTGCAAAGATCTAAACCGCGGCTGTTGCTGGGACGGCGGGGGTTCCTGGGGCCGCGCAAATGCACCTTGGTGGATATTTCTCTTTGCCCTCCCTCAATGAACCTTTCCCATGGGTGGCTCAATTCACAGAATCACAGAATCACAGAATGGTTTGGGTGGGAAGGGACCTTAAAGATCATCCAGTCCCACCCCCTGCCCTGGGCAGGGACATCTTCAACTAGACCAGGTTGCTCCGAGCCCCGTCCAACCTGGCCTGGAATGTTTCCAGGGATGGGGCAGCCACCACCCCTCTGGGCAACCTGGGCCAGGGCCTCACCACCCTCACAGCAAAGAATTTCTTCACAATATCTCACCTAAATCTCCCCTCGTTCAGTGTAAAACCCTTCCCCCTCCTCCCATGGCTCCCCTCCCTGCTCCAGAGTCCCTCCCCAGCTTTCCTGGAGCCCCTTGAGGGACTGGAAGGGGCTGGAAGGTCTCCCTGGAGCCTTCTCTTCTCCAGGCTGAACCCCCCCAGCTCTCTCAGCCTGTCCTCCCAGCAGAGGGGCTCCAGCCCTCCCAGCATCTCCGGGGCCTCCTCTGGTCCCGCTCCAACAGCTCCGTGTCCTTCTGCTGTTGGTGGCCCCAGAGCTGGAGGCAGCGCTGCAGGGGGGTCTCCCCCGAGCGGAGCAGAGGGGCAGAATCCCCCCCCCTTGCCCTGCTGCCCACGCTGCTGGGGATGCAGCCCAGGGTGCGGGGGGGTTTCTGGGCTGCGTTCTGGGTCCGTACTTTTTCACAAGCTCCGGGGAAAGGATTTCCTATCTCCCTGTTAAAGATTTGGGCAGGGTGAGAGAAAATACACAGGTCTCAGAGAAGATTCAGCCTGTACAGGTTTTTTTTTTTTTTTTCTGTTCCAAGCAACAACTTTTCTTAACCCTGTTTTTGTAAAGCCTTCAAATGGTCCTTGCCTGGCCCCAAGACCTACCCCCCCGTGGAGCTACAAAAGGCTTTTCACTGGAATTAAGGGTGACAGGATGCCACGAAATGGGGCTGTGAGGCACCTCCCCCAGGTGCGTTCATGGGCCCGCACTTGTTTTTCATTCCAGCTTTATTCAGTCATAAACTGTGAGGTGAAGGACACTGAATTAAATGTTCAAGCTGAAGGCAACGGGTGTTTTGAAGGACCAGAGCAGCCACACCGTGTGGCCATAGCCATAGTGGGTAAAGGCCTTTATTTCATTTTTTGCTTAGGACGCCGTTCATTGCGGGGATTAGTGCCACGCTTCCTCTAGGAACATGAGGTTAGAGAGGGCAGGCGTCAGCCTGGAGCCGGGGTCAACCTGGAACCAGCATCAACCTGGAGCTGGGCTCCACGCCCCAGGGACTGGGTATAAACTGGAAAGAGATGAAACGTGGCCACAGAGCCAGAGCCTAGAAGAGGAAGGGCAAAGTGCCATCTGCCATGGATGGCCTGGGGGTTGGGGGACGAGCTGGCCCTTCCCATGGTAGGACTCCCTCTTGTGCACTCAAGCCTTGGTCTCTAGTGCCACCGAGGAGCTTCAGCATGGGCTGCCACCACAGAAGGTGCAGGGCTGGCAGGGCCACCGAGGCGGGCAGAGCTGCCACAGCAGAAGGCACAGAGTTTGGCAGGGCCACCGAGGTGGGCAGAGCTGCCACAGCAGAAGGCACAGAGTTTGGCAGGGCCACCGAGGTGGGCAGAGCTGCCACAGCAGAAGGCACAGGGCTGGCAGGGCCACTGAGGTGGGCAGCACTGACCCAGCAGAGGGACAGGGTGGCAGGGCCACCAAGGTGGGCAGCGCTGCCACAGCAGAAGGCGCAGGGCTGGCAGGGCCACCAAGGAAGGCTGGGAAGGACCGTCGCTTCCAGAGGATGTGGGAACAGCTGCCTCCCAGCTCTGCCTGCCCCGTCCCTCTGTGCCCAGCTTTGCTACTGGGACCCCGGGGAGCATTTCCAGTTCCTGCAGGGTCCTCAGATCAGCCCCACGCAGCAGCAACGTCATTAGAACCATTGATTCCCAATTAGTCACCTGGTCTTCAAAAGAGCGCAGAGGAAGAGTTGGTCCCGGTGCGGGGAGCGCGGGGGACAAGCGGGGTCGCCGTCACTGGCTGGCCTGACGCAGCTCGGTGAGGAGGCCGTGCAGCCTCTCCGTCACAGCCACCTGGCACAAGAGCAAGAGGGGACAATGAGTAAGAGTCCCCGAGGGGCCTGCAGCCCTGTGTCCTGCATCCACCCACCACTGTGGCTCCGTGGTGGGCTTTGCCCCAGCCACTGGAGCCAGGCAGGGTTCCCGGGTGTGTCACCTGATGGTGACAGCACGTGGCGGACGTACCGGGTAGGGCTGTGGCTGGTGGAGCCGGCGGTGAGCGGGGCTGAGCAGGTTGAGGGACGCCTGCGCGTGGCTCCTCACCTCCGGCAGGCTGGGCAGCGGCTCACACACCTGTGGGATGGAGATGCGTGACCATGTCCGTGTGGGGAGCCGGCCACCCAACCCCAGTCCCACCCAATGAGCCAGCTCCACACTGGACTCTGACGCCACTGTGTCCAGGGTGGCACCTGGGTTGGGACAGGGGACATCTCGGACACAAGGAAACATTGGGGTTTAATGCTTTGATTAGGCCGTTACTGCCAAGACATGACCACCCAACTTGGTCCTTCACCCAACACTGGGGAGGACACTCCAGCACCAGAAGGCAGAGCCACCCCTGACCTGGCCATCTCTGAAGTACGTGCGATGGAGGGGCTCCACGGTGGTGGGTACGACCTTACTGGTCTCACCAAGTCGTCCCAGGACACGGACTGCCAGCTCCTGCCCCACACTGGGTGAGGGCTCCTCCTCCAGGGCCATGAGGTCCATGAAGGGGTGACCTGCAGGGGTGCCAGGTTAGGAGCCAGCAGGTGCATGGGACACCGGGGACAGGGTTATGGAGCAGGAGGGGAACACAGGTCAACAGGGCAGCACCAGGGCAAGAGCATCCCAACTCACCAGCAGCATCATAGAGCCGATAGATGGTCTTAGTCCCTGGGATCGTCATCTTCTCCTCATCTTCTGTGAGCTTCAGGCATGGGGAGCCGTTGACCTCCACCAGCTGTAGGAGAAGGAGGTTATGGAGATGGTCACCTTATTTTTGTCACACACACACACCAGCTCATGCTGGTGCTGAAGACTGTACCAAGCTGTGTGTCCTCTATGCGTGCTGGGGAGGCTGCTGATGCAAACCAGCTGAATAAATCATAAAAAAACCCTGAAATCACCCCAAAGTGGGACATCCTGCCTGCAAGCTTCTTGTTACAGTGGTCTCGTGACCATTATTTCCAAGAAGGAGGACAGAGATGGTGAGATTGAGTGCACCCTCAGCAAATTTGCAGATGACACCAAGCCAGCGGTGCGGTTGACATGTCTGAGGGATGGGATGTCATCCAGAGGGACCTGGACAGGCTGGAGAAGTGGGCCCATGTGAATCTCATGAGGTTCAACCAGGCCAAGTGCAGGGTCCTGCACCTGGGTGGGGGCAACCCCCGGTCTCAGCACAGGCTGGGGATGGAGGGATGGAGAGCAGCCCGGAGAGAAGGGCTTGGGGGTGCTGGGGTGGGGAAACAGCTGGCCATGAGCTGGCAACGTGCGCTGGGAGCCCCGAAAGCCCTCTGCACCCTGGGCAGCATGGGCAGCAGGGCAAGGGGGGGATTCTGCCCCTCTGCTCCGCTCGAGGGAGACCCCCCTGCAGCGCTGCCTCCAGCTCTGGGGCCACCAACAGCAGAAGGACACGGAGCTGTTGGAGCAGGACCAGAGGAGGCCCCGGAGATGCTGGGAGGGCTGGAGCCCCTCTGCTGGGAGGACAGGCTGAGAGAGCTGGGGGGGTTCAGCCTGGAGAAGAGAAGGCTCCGGGGAGACCTTCCAGCCCCTGCCAGTCCCTCAAGGGGCTCCAGGAAAGCTGGGGAGGGACTCTGGAGTAGGGAGGGGAGCCATGGGACGAGGGGGAAGGGTTTTAAGCTAAAAGAGGGGAGATTGAGATTAAAAATAAGGGAAGAAATTCTCCATTCTGAAGGTGGTGAGCCCCTGGCCCAGGTTGCCCAGAGAAGCTGTGGCTGCCCCATCCCTGGAGGGGTTCAAGGCCAGGTTGGACGGGGCTGGGAGCAACCTGGGCTGGTGGGAGGTGTCCCTGCCCAGGGCAGGGGGTTGGACTCGATGGCCTTTAAAGGTCCCTTCCCACCCAACCCATTCTGTGATTTGATGAAGTTGACCTCATAGCAGTGTCCCCTTCGCTACTTGTCCCCAGCCGTGCCAAGCCTGGGAGAAGCCAGGGAGCCCCCGCACCCCAGGAGCGAAGCAGGGCAGAGAGCTGCCACCCCTACCTTGTAAACGCAGCCCAGCGACGGCTGCAGGGGGCACGTCACCAGGTTCGTCCCGACGCCGATCACGTCGATCTCGCTCCCCTAGTGTGGCAGAGAAGATGGTGGCCATCAACAGCCCAACCCTCCCGCTAGTTTTTAAGCTCATACCAAAACCAGAGCCATGGGGCGGGGCAGGTCAGAGGATGCTCCACCTGAAGGTTCCCGTCCATCCGTCCCACCCACAAGTCCAGCAACTCTTCTCCGTGTTCTCACCCAGGGAGAAAGCCCCAGGTGACGCTCACGGCCACCCCCCACAAACCCCAGCAGCGCCAGCGAAAGCCAAGGTGACGTCCCAGCCCCACCAGCAGCTCCCTCACCTCCCGGCTGAACTCCTCCAGGCTCTGCTCGCTGATGTCGTTGCTGACGGCGATGGGGATGGTCCCAAACCAGGGCACCTGGAAGCTGCCAAAGGGCGAGGGAGGTGACACAGGGTTTGCAGGGGGGGACACCTGGCTCTGCTTGCAGCACCCAACTCAGGGTGCCCTGGCAAGACGAGGTCCCCAAGGTGGGGAAGCCAGGGACTGGTGGCAGCCGACCGCAGCTCGGTGGGGAGGCACTCACTGAGCACCGCAGGCTCGGAGCACTCGGCGGATCTCCTTGGATTGCTGGGCCAGGTCCCCACTGTCCAGCCGCACCCCGATGGCCCGGTAGCCCAGCTGGTGCAGGGCCAGCGCCACCGCACAGAAGTTGGGCAAGCCACTCCTGGGACAGGGCAAGGAGAGGGTTAGTGTCCCTTTGCCTGGTGGGACAGGGACCCAGGGCAGATCCAGGTCCAAGCCCTGCATCCAGCAAGCAACAGCGAAGCACAGGGACGCTGCCAGCTGGAAATGTCACTCCTTCGAGGCCACCAAGCAAGGAGGGACGCATCCGTCCCCTCTGCCATGGTGGCAAAGCCATCCCGCTGCCCTGGTTTGAGCGACACAGGACTTAATTTCTCTTCTAATGCTTGGGAAAACTGCACTTTCAGAAGACTCTAGTGTCTGAATTTGTGAAAATATTTACTTTCTCACCAGTACTGGGATGCGGGTTTCAAGGTCTCGGTGTTTTTGAGCTCACCAGGTGTGGGGACAAAGAGCAGCGAGACCTGGGCACTTGACCCAAGCTGCCAACAGGATTATTTCATACCATGAATGACACATTCAGTAGAAATTAGGAAGTTTGCTAAGGAGTTTCTCTCTCTCTCCCTTGATGGCTGTGATCCTGAGAACTCCTTGCCCTGGTGCCGGAGCCCTGAGCCCTTCCCTTCCTCCCGAAGCCGCAGTGTCCGGCATTTGCTGTGGGAGCACACAGCTTCCTACTGGTAGAACTGGCTGAGTATAATCCCTGCATATTTTATATTGGTATCGGGATCGATATTGGCTCTTTAGTGTCATTAATGTTCATTATTTAGTCTTATCCTACTAAATTTATTTATATTTCAACCCTGGGGTTGCCTTGTTTTTCCCCGATTCCCCTTCCTGGGTGGGGAGGGGTCATCAAGTAATAGAATAATTGTCTAAGTGACAATAAATTGTTGTGGGTTTCCCAAACCGTAACGCAGGGCATCCTGCATCCTGGAGGGGGAGGGAATAGCACCAGGACTGGAGTCACTGGTGAGAGAGGGATTTTGGAGATGGGAAAGCCCCGGGAGGGATGAGGAGATGCTGGGACTCACCCAGCTGGGAGGGGGGCCATGGGACACGGCTGGTCACACGAGCACAAGGTGACACCTTTTACCATGCCAGGGGGAAAAATTGATCCACCTCAGGAAGGGGACACCCAAGGATTCAGCTCGGATTTCCTTGTTTTTTCCCAGTTCCCCTTCCTGGGCAAGGAGAATAATCGTCTAAATGACAATTAATTGTTGTGGGTTCCTCAAACCGTTAACACCCGCTCAGCGGCCTCACCTCCTGACGCAGTAGGTGTCCAGAAGCCCCTGGAAGTCTCGCGGGAAGGTGACGGCGTAGGACACGAAGGCAGCCAGCTCGCCCTGGTTCGCCTTCTCCAGAGGGGTCTGCAGCAGCTCGCACACCCGCTGCAGCCACCGCTCGGCCAGGCCCAGCAGATCCACTGGTTCTCCTCCTGCCAGCGGTGACAGCTCCTGCCGCGGGGGGACACGGGCATTGCAAACGCCCATGACATCCTCCACTGCGCCGGGAGCGCAATGACGGGTCCCAACCTCATCCCCATCCCGCAGCGACGCTCACCCGGGGCCGCACCTCCTCCAGCGAGGTGAAGGACATGATGAAGGAGTGGGCGATGGTGCCGCGCACTGGGATGCCATAGAGTTTCCCCGCCAGGATGTTGCTGGTGCAGTCGAAGCCTACGAGGAGGGACGGAGGAGGAGGGGACACACGGGTGACGGCGTGGCCGCAGCGCTGTTGGGCGCCGCGGGGCAGCACTCACCCCCGATGTAGGAGTACTTGGAGGCCGAAAGGGCACCGTCCGGCCCCTGAGCGCGACGGAGCCCAATCTCCATCAGCTTCATCTCTGGACCGGCAAGGAGTCGGAAGCGGGCGGCGTTGGTGGCTACCAGGCTGTGGAGAGGAAGGGACAGGTGACACCAAGCCAGGCTGAACGTGGAGCCAGTGCATGGCCAAGGCTTGAGGAGCTCCAGGACCCTCTTTGCTCGACACAGGGATGTGACAGGGACCACAGCGGAACTCGGAGGGTTTGGCACAGCGGAGAGGGACATTGTCCCCAACACCTGGGGAACCAGAGCAGGACTTGTCCCTACCTGGCGTAGTTGACCAGACACAGCAACGTGGTCTCCAGCAGCTGCACCACCAGCAGCGGACCCTTCACCTGCAGGAATGGGACCTGCGGGGACAGCCAGCCGGTGATGTCCCCGTCCTCCCTGGGGATACAGAAGCTGATGTCCCCAAAGCCCAGGGAGGGGGCTGAGTGTGTCCCACCCTGGCGAAGACGACAGAGCCCTCTGGCACGGCAGACACTGTCACCTCTGAGGCATCCAGGGTGGCCAGGTAATCAAAGAAGGCGTCCTCTGTGGTGCTGGGCAGGACGGAGCGCAGATAGGCGACGTCTGCAGGGACAGAGCTCAGAGGACACCAGGGCAGGTTGTCCCCCAAGCCACAGTCAGGCTGGAACCCCCCCATGGCCGGGGCAGGTGACAGCTGGTGGGCAGGGGTGTCCCCAACCGCTGGAGAGCACCATGGGCCCCCATGTTCCCTCTGAGTGTCCATGGAAGCACTGTCCTCCTGGAGAGTGTCCCCCCCCACCACCAAGTTTCCCTGAGGACTGTCCATGTCCATCCCTGTGTCCCTCTGAAGGGTGCCCCTGTCCCCCAGGTCGCTCTGAGCAATGTCCATGTCCCCCCACCCCAAGTGCCTCTGTCCCTCTTTAGCCTTCCCTGTCCTTCCAGCTTCCCCCAAAGATGTTTGTGTCCCCATCAGATCCCCTTGAAGACTCCCCCTATTCCTCAGGTCCCTCTGAGGGATGTCCCCATCCCCGCCAGGTCCCCTTGCCCCTCAGGTCCCTCTGAGGGATGTCTTGTCCCCCCCCAGGTCCCTCTGGTCCCTCTGAGGGATGTCCTGATCCCCACCAGGTCCCCTTGCCCCTCAGGTCCCTCTGAGGGATGTCTTGTCCCCCCCCAGGTCCCCCAGGTCCCTCTGAAGGATGTCCCTGCACCCCCCCGACAGGTCCCACTGTCCCCCCCAGGTCCTCCTGCCTCCCAAATCCCTCTCAAGAATGTCCTTGTCCCCTGCAGGTTCCCCTGAAGGGTTCCTCAGGTCCCTCTGAGGGACGTTCCTGTCCCCCTTGAGTCCCCCCTAGTACTGTCCCTGTCCCCAAGCCCCACCAAGGTCCGTCCCTCTCCCCCTACTCCAGGCCCCCTGTCCCCCAGGTCCCCCCTGTTCCTCAGGTCCCTCTGTGGGCTGTCCCTGTCACTCTGAGGGACGTCCCTGTCCCCATGGGATGCCCCTGTCTCTCAGGTCCCTCTGAGGAATGTCCTGGTTCCCCTGTGCCCCAGGTCCCCCTGAGGGCTGTCCCTGTCCCCTGCAGGTCCCCCTGAGGGGCTTCCCCGTCCCCAGTCCCCCTGCAGGAAGTCCCTGTCCCCCTCACTCCCAGTTCCCTTGTCCCTGTCCCCTGCAGGTCCACCTAAGGGGTGTCCCTGTCCCCCCCCCAAATCTCCCTGAGGGGGTCCCCTCTCCCCAGGACCCCCAAAGTCTGTCTCTCCCCCCACCGTAGGCCCCCTGTCCCTCAGGTCCCTCTGAAGTATGTCCCTGCCCCCAGCAGGCCCCCCTGAGGGGGTCCCCTGTCCCCAAGCCCCCCCCAGAGGTCTGTTCCTCTCCCCCCCCACAGGTCCCCTGGCCCCCAGGTCCCTCTGAAGGATGTCCCTGCCCCCACCCCCTCCCCCAGATCCCCCTGAGGGATGTCCCTGTGCCCCCCACCGCAGGTCCCCCTAAGGGGTGTCCCTGTCCCCTGCAGGCCCCCATCAGGGGTTCCCCTGTCCCCAAGCCCCCCCGAGGTCTGTCCCTCTCCCCCCCACAGGTCCCCTGTCCCTCAGGTCCTTCTCAAGGATGTCCCTTTCCCCCGGTCCCCCCCGAGGGCTGTCCCTGTCCCCTGCAGGCCCCCATCAGGGGTTCCCCTGTCCCCAAACCCCCCCGAGGTCTGTCCCTCTCCCCCCCGCCCCGGGTCCCCACACACCGGCGGCAGAGAAGCGGAAGGCGCGGAGGCCGCGCAGCCCCTCAGCCAGGCCGGCGGCCAGCGCCAGGGCCCCGCCGAAAGGCCCGCGGCGGAAGAAGAGCTCGGCGGCGGCGGGGGCGCGGTGGCGGCCGGCCCGCCAGTGCCCGTAGGCCATGGTGAGCTGGTAGAGGTCGGCCAGAGGCGCCATGGCCCCGCCGCGGGGCAGCCTGGGAACGCGGGGCGGGACGGGACACCGGGAGGGAGGGACGGGGACACGGGTGGGACAAGGGGGCTGACGGGGACGCGGGATGGGGGGTGGGACAGGTACAAGGGACACCGGAGACAGCAGCACAGAGGGGACAAGGGGACATCGGGGGATGGCGGCACACAGGGGACACGGGGCACACAGGGATGGCAGCACGCGGGACACACAGGGCACAGGACACCAGCGATGGCAGCACCCAGGGGACATGGGACACCGGGGATGGCAGCACATGGGGGACACAGGGCACCAGGAAACCTGGGATAGCAGCACACGGGGGACACAGGACACACATGGCACCAGGGATGGCAGCACACAGGGGACACGGGACACACAGATTGCACCACACAGGGGACACAGGGCACCAGGAATGGCTGCACACCGGGCACCCATGGCACCGGAGATGGCAGCACACAGGGATGGCATCACACGGGGGACACAGGACACCAGGGATGGCAGCACCCAAGGGATACAGGGCACAGGAAACCAGGGATGGCAGCACACAGGGAACATGAGACATACAGAGATGGCATCGCATGGGGGACAGAGGGCACAGGACACCAGGGATGTCAGCAGCACACAGAGCACATATGGCACCAGGGATGGCAGCACACAGAGGACATAGGACACCAGGAATGGCATCACATGGGGGACACGGGACACCAGGAATGGCTGCACACCGGGCACCCACGGCAAGGGGGATGGCAGCACACAGGGAACACAGGACACACAGGAATGGCATCACATGGTGGACATGGGACACCAGGAATGGCTGCACACCGGGCACCCATGGCAATGGGGTGGCAGCACACAGGGGACACGGGACACACATGGCATCAGGATGGCTGCACACAGGGGACATGGGACACATACAGCACTGTGGATGGAGACACAGGGGATACACAGCACTGGGGACAGCAGCACGCAGGGGACACAGGACACACAGGGATGGCATCACACAGGGGACACTGAACACACATGGCATGGGGGATGGCATCACATGGGGGATACAGGACACCAGGGATGGCAGCACACAGGGGACACAGGACACCAAGGATGGCAGCACTACAGGGCACAGCAGCACAAGGGGATGGCAGCACATGGGACACTGCACACCCCGCACCTGGGAATGGCAGCACATGGGACACCAGGCACCCAGGACACTGGGTACATGAGACAACAGGCAGCCCCAGGCACACAGGACACCCAGAACACCTAGCATCCCCAGCACTAGGGACACTGGGGATGGCAGCACAGGGCACATGGGACACTGTTGGCTTAGGGGGCACAGGGGGGAGGGCAGCACACCGGAGGACACAGGGGCCATACCAGGAGAGGAACACACAGGACACACTGGGCATGGGGAAGGGTGGTGTAAGGGACATGGGACACCAGGGACAGCAGCACATGGGGGACACAGGGCACTGGTGGCAGCAGCACCTGGGACCAGGCTTATGGGACGCTGCAGACCCAGCAACACCAGCACCAGGCACAGGAGGGACACAGGCCACCAGGCTCCCCCAGCACTAGGCTGGCAGGGCTCTGGGGGTGACAGCACACCACGCACAAGGAGTCCCAGCTGCAGGGGACATGGTGCAGGCCCCCAGCACCAGGCACCACACACTCCAACACCAAGCACTGGGGGCCCAGGACTTTGCACCTGGACCTTGGACTCTGGCACTGCCATGCACCTCGTGTGCCTACGGTCAGAGATGCCACCTCCCCTTTCCACCCTCAGCTCCTAACGAGCCAAATGATGGGCTGAAGTGACCCAAGCAGGATATCAAGAGCAGCAAGGGGAAACAAGGGAGGAAATTCGGCCCCAAACCAGCAATGTGGATGGTTCCTGGTGATTTACCCCAGTGTGGTGTTTTTTTTGTTTGGGTTTTTTTGTGGGTTTTTTTTTTTTGTTTGGGTTTTTTTTTTGTTTTTGCCTTTTTTTTTTTAATATAAAGCCTGACTGATACCTCTAACCTCGGGAAAAACATGAGTGCAACCACTCTTAGCATGGGCTACTCAGACAGGAGGCCCCTCAGACCTTCATTCCAACCCAGAAACATAGGTCACTCCCTGTCTCAAGGCCTTTTTCCTTTTACGAAGGGGACAAGGAAGGGAAATATCCCTGGAGTCTCACAACATCATTCTGCAGAAGTCGCACTTGGCCGAGAAAAACATCATCCAAGCTGCACTCCCGAGCTTGATCTTTATTAGTTACAGTTTCAGAGGGGATACAGTATTTTGCTTCTAGATCTTGTTGAAAGCAGCAATGTCAACACTCTGCACCTGAAAGAAAAGAAAAGCAGCAGCTGGAGGTCACCAAGGGGTTTTCAGACATTTTAAACAAAGCAAGCACTCGTATCAGGGGTTTCTTCGCAGCAATGCTCAAACAGATCAAGCATGGCCCAGCTCCCCAGGAGCTTTAGGGGTAAGAGGAACTTTAGGGACTGGTATTTAATATACAGCCAGACTAGGAGCTCTACGGAACCCGCACATCATCTGGCACAGGGCTGGAGCTTCCATCATTTCCATGGAAGAAGGAAGGACGGCGATGGAGACATCTCCTCCAGTTCCCAAGGGTAACCCTTTGTGCGTCTACTCCGGTGCTGCCCAGGCTGGGTGTAAAAGCAGGCGTTCCCCAAAATAACACTCGGTCGGGGCTGGATGAGCCTGCAAAATGGCTCTGCGAGGTATCTGCATCAGCCAGCCTTAACATATATATTTATATATACACTATGCAGGATCTCAGAAGGCCGTGCCACCATCCAGCGAGACCTGGACAGGCTGCAGAGTTGGGCAGAGAGGAACCGAATGAAATTCAACAAGGGCAAGTGTAGGGTCCTGCACCTGGGGAGGAATGACCCCACGGACCAGTACAGGTTAGTGGTTGACCTGCTGGAAAGCAGCTCTGCAAAGAGGGACCTGGGAGTCCTGGTGGACAACAAGTTGCCCATGAGCCAGCAGCAATGTGCCCTTGTGGCCAAGAAGGCCAATGATATCCTGGGGGGCATTCAAAAGAGCGTGGCCATGAGGTCAAGGGAGGTTATCCTCCTCCTATACTCTGCCCTGCTGAGGCCACATCTGGAGTCCGTTGTCCAGTTCTGGGCTCCCCAGTTCAAGAAGGACAGGGAACCACTGGAGAGAGTCCAGTGGAGGCTACAAAGATGATCAAGGGGCTGGAGCATCTCTCTGATGAAGAAAGGCTGAGAGCCCTGAGGTTTTTCAGCCTGAAGAAGAGCAGACTGAGGGGGGATCTCATCAATGCTGAGCAATAGCTAAAGGGCAGGGTGCAAGAGAACGGGGCCAGACTCTTCCCAGTGGTGCCCACAGACAGGACAAGGCACAACAGGCACAAACTGGGACACAGGAAATTCCATCCCAACATGAGCAAAAGCTTCTTTACTTTAAGGGTGCCAGAGCACTGGAAGAGGCTGCCCAGAGAAGTTGTTGAGTCTCCTTCTCTGGAGATATTCCAAACCTGGATGCGTTCCTGTCCAACCTGCTCTAGGTGACCCTGCTTTGGCAGGGGTTGGACTGGATGATCTCCAAAGGTCCCTTCCAACCCCCACCATTCTGTGCCAAAATCCACAAATGCACCTCAGTTAAAAATGACCCCGTGGGTCAGACATCACCCAGCATTACACAGCTCGCTGAAAAGACTTACGTAGTCTTCAAACTTGGTGATCTCCTCCTCCAGGATGTCCGTTCCGACTTTGTCATCTTCCACTACGCACTGGATTTGGAGCTTCTTAATGCCATAACCTACCGGGACCAGCTTGGAGGCTCCCCACACGAGCCCATCCATGTGGACAGACCGGACGCACTCCTCCATCTTTGCCATGTCAGTCTCATCATCCCACTGGAAAAAGAGTGAAGTATGAACTTTAGCATTTTCATAGAGATCATCACTGGCCCCAAGAGAGACTTAAAATTCAACACTGCACCTCTCAGTAGATTTCAGCTGATCCAAGCTGCCCTTTTCTCAGCTACCGTTTCCACCAGAGTTGGCTGATGGATTTGGCCAAGTTAAATCTGACTTTGCAGCGATGCTGCAGAGCGTGGTGTTTCAGTTCTACCTACAGACACTGCAGATGCAAAGGGAATTCTTCCTGCAGCAACACAACCGCTTTGGAGCACTCACTTTAAAGTGACTTTTACTGAGGGCATCCCTCAGAGCACTAGCCAGCCCAGAGTTTTTGTTCTACCACAACAATTTGACAAAGACTGGTTTATTTTAATCTCTAGGGCATTTATTAGCTGTCTTTTCTTCAAAGAAAAGGGCTAGTCCTGCTCAGGGGAACCTCAGATAAACAGCCTGCACTCGCCACAGTTCAAGGACAGACAGGCTGCAGATCCCAGCTGCAACATCCCACCTCGCTCTGACTCCTTGTTTGAAAATCTGCAGGTCCTACTCAACTCTCGTGAGGCCCCACCTCAAATACTGTGTCCAGTTTTGGGCCCCTCACTACAAAAAAGACATTGAGGTGCTGGAGCGGGTCCAGAGAAGGGCAACGGAGATGGTGAGGGGTCTGGAGAACAAGTCTGGTGAGGAGCAGCTGAGGGAGCTGAGGGTGTTCAGCCTGGAGAGAAGGAGGCTGAGGGGAGACCTTCTCGCTCTCTACAGCTCCCTGAAAGGAGGGGGTAGCCGGGGGGTGTGTGTGTGTGTGTGTGTCAGTCTCTTCTCCCAAAGGAGCAGGCCATGGGACAAGAGGAAATGGCCTCAAGTTGCACCAGGGGAGGTTTAGACTGGATATTAGGAAAAATTTCTTCACCAAAATGGTTATCAAGCATCGGAACAGGCTGCTCAGGGAATTGATGGAATCACCATCCCTGGAGGTATTTAAAAGACATGTCGTGCTGAGGGACGTGGTTTAATGGTGATTTTTGGCAGTGTTAGGATGATGGTTGGACTCGATCTTAAAGATCCCAACCTAGACAATTCTAGGATTCCATGATTCTACGATTCACCTGTCCACTCAGATGTACAAGTGAGACGATTTACAGCCTCCTGCAGCACAAGACACAGCCTGACTCAGGATCTTCCCCCCCTTTCAGTTACTCACTGGTTTCACATCCAGAAGGATAGAAGACTTGGCAATAAGACCCGGTTTCTTGGCCTTCTTCTCTGCGTACTGACGCAGTCTCTCCTCCCGGACTTTGGCAGCCTCTTGGTCTTCCTCTTCATCATCACTACCAAAAAGGTCGATGTCATCATCGTCATCTTCCTCTGCAGCAGCTGGCTCAACTTTCTTTGCCGGTGAAGCAGAAGGGAGCTCCACTTTCTTGGAGGGAACACTGAATGGTTCCACTTTCTTCATTGGGGTGACACATATTCAAGTTTGCGTTAAGGAAAAAGGGGAGAATAGCGTGAAGTTGAATCAGAGCAGCACTCTGGAGAAGTTCAGGAACAAAAGTCTACATCGCTCAAAACAGTGAACATGGCCCACACCCTGTGATTTGTGTGAAGAATCAGTTCTTGGCCATCAAATTAGGACATTCGACCAGATGGACCTCTGAACTGGTCCAGCATGGCCATACTCAGAGCAAAAAACACCATGTAGTAAAGAGCTGATCCTTCTCCTAAGGGCTCAAGATATCTAGACCACAAAAGTCTGAGTGGGACAGCAGTTGGGAACACAACCCAGCATCTTCCTTCACCTTCTAGCATGAGGGAGGGCCCACCCATTCCATATGCTTACTGCAGAGACCACCAGCACCGCTAGTAATATCTTTCAACCTACAAGAAGAATTGATCAAACTGGTGCCATGAGTTCAGTCCCACAGAGCTTTCTCAAATTAAATTAAATGCATTATTATAGGGGACATGTATATATTAACTCAAAATTCACACACATCTGCACCAGGTCTCCTTAGCTGAAATCTCTAACGCAGCTTCTTTGCTGGTCTTAGGGTAGAACATGCCTCTCTACATGTAGTTTTTGGGAAAGATGATGAGTCAGCTGCCAAAACTCCTGGAAAAGCTGCCACAAATTCATCCTAACTATGAGCCTCTTCTCCATCTTCAGAAATCCAAGAGACCTCGTAAATAACCTGGCACTTTGTGACTGTGAAGCATTCAAGAACAGCACTTTGCCAAGGCTCACCTGGGTTGGAGGAACCGGTGAGGGTTGGTGGGAGGTAGATGACTTTTCCAGAGCATTCAGGCGGCTTTCCAACTTGAAGATGGCCATCTGTAGGTCTGCAACAACTGTGAGAAAAGGGAGGAAAAAAATAATATTAAAAATAACC
The DNA here is from genome assembly GCA_947846985.1 of Fratercula arctica. NCBI lineage: Eukaryota > Metazoa > Chordata > Aves > Charadriiformes > Alcidae > Fratercula > Fratercula arctica. Next base: position 164,199,910 of record CANTUZ010000002.1, read on the forward strand.
TTATTTTCCAGGCTCTGCATCAGCGCTCAAGTCAGGACAAATTTACTTCTGCTCAAAGTGGGCTTTAAAAAAAACCAGTCGCCCCAGTCAGAGGGAAGCCTGCAAAGCTCCGGTCAAGATACTGCCACGTGCTCACCTGATGACAAACTCAGTAAGAGATACAGCCCACAGGAGCAGGACCCCATCCAAGTTTTGCTTTCATGTCAGAAGATTCTCCTACTTACCACTGCGAAGGTTTTGATTTTCTACCTCCAGGTGAGAAATTCTGGACAGGAGTTCATTTTGGTCACCAGCAGGCCCAGAAGAGGTTGTGCTCGCGCTCTGCAACAAGGAAAAACGAGATGAAACCACTCTGTTCAGCTACTTTCGAGCTCAGTGGTTCAGTGAAGCAAAGCAGTCATGCCTTCAGGGAAAAAGAAAATTTGAAAGCTAATCTAAGAACAAGGACTTTTTCTCTAAAGGCTTTATAAAAGGAATATATGAGCTCTATAGAATGAAGCATGGAACGTATCTAGAGAAATTTCAGCTGGCACCGATGAGGAAAGGATAAAGTCATTCTTTGCAGTCACAGATCACAGACTATTGCTAAACACACAAAAGGTTTTGAAAGTTTGACACAAATGGGACAACTGGTCCCCTCTTGCAGACAAACCGAGGCACAGAGCACAGAAGTGACCGGCCTAATGTCACACAGCGAGTCACTGTGAAAGCTGGAAAGATCCCGGCACTTCTATACGCCCACCTTCCCCGGCCCAGCTTTTAATTCCTCTCAAAATAACTTAAATCCTGCTTTAACACATCTCAAGGGAGCAATTTTACCAATCCAGCTTCAAAAGTATTTATTTTAACAGCACAAAGGAGCTTTCTATTTTTTTCTAAGGAGGTCCTTACCTATAAATTCAAATCAGCTAAGGGAAAGAAAATAACAGGCCTTCACGCTTTGCTTTAAGTGTCATTTATAACTGAATACAATAGAGGAAATAATTTATACTCTTTCAAGTGTACCCTGCATATAATTATAATTTAGTTCTCGGTTGCAGTTGACATGCTCCTGAGATCTCAGCAGTCACTAAAGATGGAGAAAGGGGAACACAGGGGTTAAGATGAGGAATATGTGGCACACAGAAAGCAGGTCTGGGAGATGCCTGGCCCTGGGATGGAGCAGCGTGAGTTGCTCCTTGCAGGAAGGTCAAAGAGACCCTTCTCCACCCACCCCAATAAGGGACAGGGGACAAATGTCAAAAGCACCATGAAATCAATCTCCGATGCAGCCTTTATGCTAAGAAACATGAGTGCAGACCTGCATCCCCCAGACACGAAGCTGGGAGAGAGACCTAAACATCCTGCTGCAAGATCCCATTATATAGGGTGAGCTACGACCAACGTGCCAAAGGACAAATCGTTAAGGAAGAATTTGGTCCATCTCTCCAAGGCAGGGCTGTCCTTGCCCTACAACATCCTCTGAAATCACACAACCAGCTCCATCCGTACGCAGGTGACTTACAGTTGAGCGGCCCAACTGCCTCTTGTGACGGGCAGAAGGGGCTTCTTTGCTACGAGGAGCTGTCTTCTGCTGCAAAGGGCAAAAAGGTTTGGGGGAACGTTTGATTCAACGCGGAAGACAGAAAAGGATTTCACTCATGCTGGAAGAGGCAGTTCAAGTGCAGGAAGCAGATCCGCATGCAGGACAAACCGTCAAGCAACGAGATACAGCCTCACACCAACTACACACCAAACAAAGCCCGCACAGAAACATTTATCCATGAGCTCTGCCGTCTTTCCCATTAAAACATCTCGGTGCCTGCAGAAAGGTCACGCAGCTGGGTGGCAGAACTAGAGTGAGATGTCTGGAGCGTGGTCTCGCTCATCTCCACATCCGTAAAATCAGAGGCGAGGTGGGTGCATGCATTTACTGCGGCACACGCTGCAGCCTCCACTACCTCTCCTGTCATTAGATAAATCCAATACCTGACAGATGCAGAAACACGCACAAAGTTACCAAGACTCTTAACGAGTCCCCAGTTACCACTAATGCATGTCTGCTAGAGAGCAGTAAAGCAACACAGCACCCGTCTGCACTAACAACTCGATGAGACCCCTGCACGGGCTTCCACCCTCACATACGCCACCAGGAACAGAGGCCACGAGCCACAGCGGGCTCATCACACCAGGCTAGCCCTCCGCCTTATGCCCCAAGGACAATTAAAGCTCAGATTAACTCCTTGCCTGACCTCTTTCTGTTCTACTCACACCATCGGGGCCAAGGTCCAAGTTCATTCAGTGAAAAGCGAATTCTGGCAACAGTCACATCCATCCCTACCCCCTTGAAAAAAGCACTTCAGGATCAAACACAGGAGATGTGTCACCTGCAAAGAGATACACAGCTGGGGTTTTCTCCCCCCAAAAAGCAGCCTGCTGAGCAGGCTAAGCAGCAAGCACCACAGATATTTGGCAGTCTGAAGCCCTAGACATATTTTTGAGCCAAATGCTGACACATTGCAGCAGGCTCTGCGTTTGCCCTGGCTATCCTGAACACGACCATGGATGTTGAAGATGCTGCAAGACGGCTTTTAAACCCTGACCGTGCCTCCATATTTCTCTTCCCTGTTAGTAATAACCCCTCAAAAGATGAGAAATGCAAAGAGGCAGTACCATCTACCTTTACCCTTTGCCAGCCGCCATCCTGGAGTCTCACATGGAATAGGTCAGCATTGCTCCTCCCTGCAGTTGCGCCAAGAAAAACGTCTCCAGCTTGGCAGGACGCCTCCACAGCTCAAGAGAAACCCGCCAGCCCTGTGCGGTTGTGTCACTCCGGGGAAGTTTGAGGGGAAAAAAAAATCACAGCCATTTTCCCCAAACGTGTGTAGCTATGGGCTTGGCAAGAGTAAGATGAGAGGACTTTGAAACACTCTGCTCTGGAGGAAGCTGTTCTCAACAAGCAAGAGCATGGAAATGTGCTGTTTTGTTACTGCAACAGACCTTTTGAGTACTATAAAATCCTACAATACAAATCTAGCTGGTATATATTGCTGTTAGATGCTGTTGGTCCCCGCGTAGCACCCAGGGAACCGTGCAGACCAAGGCACGGTTCTACAATGCACAAATTCCTTCCCTTTTCACCCTTCCTTTGCCAGCTTATATTGAGCCTGCAGGTGAGACGATATTAAGGTTGCAAATACCGATAATGAAGCCCCGAGAGGAGACAGCATTCTCAGTGGGGCATTTAATGATGGACCTCCCCAGTATGCGGTAATACAGGTAGCACAGGCAGCTCGAGGAGCTGCAGCACAGATTATCTGGGTGGCTCCCTGGGGAGTCATCTCACCTCCGGGATTTCTCAGCTGCAAGTTGCTACTGAGGTCTCCGCAGAAACGGCAAGACTTATTAACAACCTGGATGCACCTACAGGTTAAAACACCCACAAAATTAACGCGAATAGTTCAGTGCCATGCACCCAGATGAACTGATTCAGCAGATTACATACGCTAAACTAATCCTAAACCAGCATTCACTTGCTCCTCCGTGCTGGATTTTTCCCGCCTGTTTAAAAGGGGCTCACGGTGCTCAGAGACACGGCACAGCACTTAAAATCAACACTCTGTGGAATTCAGACATTATTTGTTAGTCCTGAGCAAACCCAGGGCAGAGTGAGCCAGAGCACAGCCATTTCTTGCTGTCAGGAAGAGAGGGTTGCCTGCCCCAAGCTCAAACAAGAGATTAAAGGTCTTCACAAACCGGGTCAGTCCTTTGGCATCCTGTAACCTCCGTAAAATGGGGTATAAGAGGCAAAACACTGAACTCAAGTTCCCAATTCTGGGAGGTGCTCAAGCCACACTTTCAGAAATTAGGGAAAAATTGCCTTTATGCGACTGTGGGCTTTCCCCTGAGGTGAGAATGTTTTAAAGCTTTTAGAGATGCGGTCACCAACTTAAGCTACGCGCTGCCTACAGTGTGTTTTTTCCTATGCACAACCAAGCGCAATTTCCTCTTCTGACTCAACTGTGCCAAAAGGAAGCTCAACACAAGCATTTGTTGAGTTTTATCAAGGACAGTAATTCAAAATCCCAAAGGTGGGGAGTTCCAGAGCATCACTTTGGTCACTTCCTGCGCATTGTCTCATGGTCTGAGCTCTTAAAACCTTTGTCTTTTCTGAGCCTAAGCCACAGGTTTTGTGCTGAACCCGCATCAGCGATGCGCTGACGAGAGCTGCAACCTCTTCAAAATATTTTGCATAGCAGAAGCACTCAACAAGCCCGAAACCACGCCAAGGACTGCATATAAATTTAATCATCCAGGCAAATTAAAACCGTAGGACTTCTTGCTTATGAAGGGCAGAAAACAGAATCCTGCCTCAAAGGGCTTTCAACATCTGGCCCTCTCCATAGTTTGGCTCTCTAAAACATACTTTAAAAATCAGAGACAAGAACACTGACTAATGAAGAAAAAGTTGGCAAAGGTTGCATTTCTTTTTCGGATAAAGCTCTGAGTGCTTTGCAAGCTCCCTGACATACCAAGGGAATAGCTCTTACCTGTAGTTGTCCAGACGGATTTCTAGATATTAGCTGAAAAGAAATTTCTCTGGACAACTACAGGTAAAGTCTCTTCCCTTGGTAAGTCAGGCCCAACCAACAGACACAGCCAGAAAACTGGCACTTCCCTCACCACAAGTACTATCTGGAGGTATCAACCCTTTTCCCTTAATTTGAGTTAACCAGTTACAAAGAACAGCACACAGAGATTTTACAAGCTCAGTAACATATGTGATGTGTAGGTTTTCCAGTCCAGAGCTCACTAAGAACTCACAGCTTCAGCCAAAAAATAAAAACCTATTTTTTTAGTGCAGAGATACAACACCCTTCCCCTCGGGTTTGGTCCACCCGAGCTCTGGAAACAGGGAAAGTTCAGCCATGGTCAGAATGCACATATCTATAGGAAAATGATGTTGAAGAACTAGACCAAGACCAGCAGGATGGCTCCTGGCTGGTTTCCTACAGAAGGTGTGACCGTTCCCCGCTCACGCGTTTCTGAATTTGGCCTCCAAACACGTCAGCAAGACGAGAGGTTTTCTGGGAGCTTTTCTTGTTTGAAACCCACAAATACAGAAGCTTTGTAAGAGGGAGCCTGGGCAGAGAGGGGAATAACAGAGCTTCAGATTCCCACACCAGTGACACCCCTTTCGTTACAGCCCCCGGGGAGGGTGGTTTAGGAAGCAAGAGTTCAGTCCCTGGCTCGGTTGGACTTGCTTCTGATCTCAAGCAAGTCGATCCTTCCCATGTCACAGGTCCCCAGCTGTAATTCTCAATGCCACCAGCCACAGTACCGCACACGTTTTAACAACTTTACACCGAGGAAAACATTAGCGATCGAGCAGATGTCAACTGGAGAGATTGTTTAAAGCAGAGATGACCATGCAAAAAGCGGGATGACAGGTATGTGCAAACAAATGTTTCCACGGCATCAGGGCTTTGTACCCTCCTCCGGGAGGTACAAACGACTGCCTCAACCCTTCTAACGCTCATTCGCACACTTCAGAACACCAGTACCCAGCTGAAGCAGATCTGAAGCCAGCCTTGGCCAAATTTCACATTAATCTTCCATCTTCCCATCTTACAAGAACCAACTCTTCCACTTGCTACATCTTTAGACTCCTGACGATAACTCTGCACGTTCAGGTGGAAGGAAAGACTAAATCCTGCCTATAAAAACATGCATCGCTATTATTCTGTAGATCAGATGGTATAAGTTTGGCTTTCTGAAACATAAGAACAAAACTTAAGCACATTCTAAAGTCAATCCTGCTCTACAGCACAGCCGTCCGATATTAACGATGATCCTTCAGATAGAAAAGCTACAAAAGCTGGTATTTCAGACTTGTCTCTCAACAGCTCGGTCTTTCTAACATACGCACAGTTTTAAGGCCCCACGGCTCAGTTCTGACCTTAAATCCCCAAGCCCGCCAAGCTTTCTTCACAGGAACAAAAAAAAAAAATCCAGTAGATGAATTCTTTATATTCAGCACTAACTCCAGTAAGTGCCACAGGGATGCAAAAGACTTTATATTCTCAAATTTCTGTTCTGGTTTTGGCCTGGTGCTTTGCCAGTTCCCCTAGTCTTCCCCATGCCAGGACCCGGACAATCCAAAGTTCTCACAAAAAGCAGCTCTTTAACAGGAGTCACAGGCCAGGGCAAGTAACTCATCTTTGGCAAACCACAGACCATTCTGCAAGATGAGAATACACCTTCAGGGTAGACCCGCGGCACTGCCAGGCGATTTGTATTTAGGTTTCCTGCCCCTACTCACCGCATCCAGCCTCTGCTCCTGGAGGAGACAAGGTCTTGGAGGAAGCAGCAACCTTGCCCAGCTTGGAAAGGTCTTTCCAAAGGCATTTAACACTACCTGTGCAAAGAATTCTCCAGCCCTGGTGGGGACGGGGGCTCATTTCTCCACATATTCACCTTAAAGTCCAAACTAAAAGTCTTTGACAGAGGCCAACAGTCTCTACTGGAAGCCCAAACATGTTATTTCAGATCTGAACTTAAATGAGGCAGTTCAGGAAAAATCTTCCCTAAGCTGTTGGCTGAAATACTGATGCTGAAGTAAGAAATTAGCGCTAGAAAGCTTCCAAGTATTTTCCTCCTCAGTGTGTTTTGGTTTGTTTTTTAATATTTCTAAAATGTCCCAACTTTCTCTTGATTCCCATGCTGTATTTGGGACCCGTGAACCTAACCAAAGCAAATTTAATTCTTTCCCACCATCCTTTCATCACATTTGCCCTGCTCTTCCTGCATCTGCATCGAAGTTCACAGTGCAGTACCGAGAATCTTGGATCGCTCACGTGAGCTGCTGCAGAAGCTGTTTTTGTAGTGTCGAGTTCACCAGGCACGGTGAGACCACCACGGGGAAAGCAATCAGCCTAATTCCTTGGCATTCACCCCAAACGTTCAGCTCCTTTCTGCTTGTGTGAAGGAGGAATATGAAATATTCCTCTAGAGAAAGGCTCGATTCCCTGTTATTGTACTGCTCTAGATAGAAAATGAGGGTGTTAAATACCCCAAGAGGGCGCTGTGGGGCCAAATCAATATAGAAAAATGATGGAAGATATGTGCAGGTATGTAATAGTCCTATTGCAGAGGTGAGAATTCAAGACACATGGGCCGTATTCTGTGAATCTTTTCTTCACTCACAAAACCAGTCCACTTATTAGTTTAAGATCTCAGCTTCCTATTGAAAAAATTAACTTTTAACACTGCTGTCTGTACGTATCAGCACAAAAACACCTCCAGAAAGGATGGGACTGAACTTCTACAGGATGGTTCAAGACTTAGAACCAGTAGCCAAGCTGAATTCCTTAGATGCAGCAGATGGAAGATACCATTTCTTTGCACATACCCTAACTGAAAGCAAAACAGGAAAGAGAAGGCGGCAGCTCAGTGTACCCCAAGAGAGACATAGATGCTCCTGCTGGCAGCTCAGTGCTGTGCTACCCAGCAACGTTATTTTAACAGCAACTCATAACTCGTTAGATAAGACTTGTGGGAACATTCCGCCAGGAGAAGAAGAAAAGAAATGCACAGCTGAAGAATTTTAACCTCAGTCCAGTTAGTTTTAAAAAGCACTGCAGGCTAGCAAGCAGGTAAGCAGCATGCACTCTAGTAGTAACAGTGCTCTGGAGTAGATGGAGCTATGCTGGTGGTACACAGCGCTGCACACCTTAGTCTTCTCCTCTAACTTAAAAATAAGAAGCCACACAATCTATGAAGTGGTCACAGCGGAGTTCTGTGAGATGCACCACAGCTAAAAATGGTTGCAGGTAGCCAGCTGGTGAGAGAGCTTGGGTACTCACTCCGGCCAGCGATTTCTGGATATTCTCCCTGGCTCTGGCAATGTCGCGTAGGATCGTGCTGGCTCCGTTCTCCTGCAAACAGTGCAGAAAGAACCAAGATTTTTTTAAAAAAAAAAAAAAAAACGAAACATGGGAAATTGGTCAGGGAAATTAAAAAAAAAAAAAAGGGGGGGGTAAGAATGGGGGAGGATTCCTTCCAATGATTCAGCAAGTACTGCAAAATTAGGTGCAAGGACTGGATCTAAATCAAGCAGCACCGACTGCAATCCCTGGTCACATCAGGCCACGTGCCCAGAAGATCATCCAGTCAAGAGCTTTTCAAATTCTCCGTTATTACCCTGAATGGTTTGAACAGCTGCCAGCCAGGCAGAGCGCTGGAGTCATTTCAGTACTCCTTAGAGATCTATCATTAGGCAGCTCTTTTTCGGAGTACTACGTGTCATTGTATTCAGGCAAGAAGTGACAGCCCTAACTGAAGTCTTCTATCCAGAGAGGCATTACTCAGAGTACGGCAGCACAAGATTTCCCCCTCCCGCCATCTTCCTACTGCCGTGCCTTAGCCTGGATTTGGAAAACTCCCTTTCTTAAGGCACAAATCCAGTTTCCCTGATCCACTCATTCCTTGCCTCTCTCAGACTACAACCCCAACGAGCAAGATCTGAGACATTAAACTGCCCACAGGCCAAAAACCCCATGTCAAACAGACCACAGAAGAGCCACAGCCTGGACACGTTCAGGTGGATACCACTTCCAGGTTGCAGGAAGGTTTTAAGGAGCGTGGATCTTTTTCCTTAGCCGGGAAGTGGCTGATAAACTGCTGCAGAATTTTCACGAGAGCCTTCACACCACCACTTCTTCACTGGAAGCTCCTCAGGTGGCATGAAAATAGTCTACATGTTCTTCTAAGAGCACTGCAGAGGTTTGCACTTTAACATCTACTTCAAGCGCTTACCTATAGCTTCTAATTTTTATGCAAGTGTCCTAGGTGCTGTGCCACCACTATGCTAGCATGGGCAGCAGGAGCAGACAGAGTGTGCCTAGAAGCTATTACTTAAGCAAAAAGCTTCCCCTTAAACACTTGCAAGACAGCCGTTTAAAACTCTAAGCAGCTTTCTACATAACCAACCAAATGCAGAAGCAGTTAACAGCTCTTTATACAGCAGGAAGAGGTTACGATAGCTCTGTACCTTTAAACAGTAATAATTTCAGGCTAATATTTAAGTTTGAACTACTTCAGCTCAGGTGTGGTTGCTTCCCCTCCACCTGCTCCCCCCAACTCACCAGTACTGTGATGCAGTCTTCTGTAGGAGCACACTGAATATCGCAGGGGGTACAAAGAGAGGGAAAGGAACGTAATTTCTGGTCTCTTTGGAGCCATGATGCCTCTCTTCAAATATTGAGCATCTCATATATAGCCGGTATAGCCCTTGCCAAGGGAAGCTTAGCTGCTCCAGAACAGTACCTTCCCTGGCTGAATGGGGACAGGTCAATTCTTCACTGAGCCCAGTCAACAGAACCACAGCTCTCGGGGCTTGCGGCTCAACTGTACCCCCATTAGATCACATATAGCATTTGTGCCTCGCCGTAGCAGCCTGAAATGATTAAAAGTTAACTGCTGCAACCTAAAACTGGTTTGCCTGTTGTTACAAGGGCGTCTGATCTTCCAGTACACTGGTAGTACTGGAAAAATGCTTCACAGTCCACAGAAGGTGGTCTTTCAAAAGGGGTCATAACTGGGGGTAGGCTAAGAGAGGTCCAGAGAAGACCCTCACACTTGGAAAAAGCAGCACCCAGAGTGGAAATAAGGCAGAAGCCCACATCCAGGTGGATCGTGCCCTTTCACCCGCTCTGTACTAGCTCTTAAAGCTCCAGCATTGTGCTAAACCCTGTCTGAAAACAAGCGTTACCTGCTGGCGTGAAGAGCTGCCAACTGGCCCGTTCATCTGCTCGTAGTATCTTCTCTCAGCATCGTCATACTTGTATTTCTCAAACCAGATCTTCTCATGCATAAAGTAGTCGACTGCCATGCTTCTGCAGAAAGGGAACAAACAAAACAAAGTGAGCTCCTAGAAGGTTAGTGGCTCGCCATGAGCTTGACAGAAGAGTGTTTTCTTCCCCCATAGAGCTGTGCCTGCAGCTTTCTGCTCAGTAGTGGAAAGCTTTAAGTAAAGAGGATCCTATTAAGAAAACAGGGCAGTCTAATCACCCCCCTGTCTGCCTGGCCTGACCTGCATTTAGTGACAGGGTACCAAGTGGGGACAGAAGAAATCATTTGATCTGTACCTTCTTCCACAAAAAAGCTTGCAGAGCAGGATTTTCTAGATTGTGGGCATCTGCTGATAAGATGTCTCATGTATGAGACTCAGAAAGGGAAATAATGTTTTTAATTCTTAAGATGCCTGGTCACAGTGAAAACAAAGCCTGAAGAATATGCAGCACGTGCCACGCTACAGCATGCCAACAAGGGGACACTCTGTGACAGGCAACTCCTGACACTGCAGCTGACAAATTTAAACACATTTCAGTCTTCCACGACTCAACTGCGTTGACAGCAGCTTTCAGCTGTCTTAGGCTGGTACACGTCTCTACCTGGTCACGCCACGCTTCACTAGGTGCACCACCAAATCCTCCTGTAAGGAACAGCTTGGCACAACATACCACCTGACACCGACAGCGACCAGCCTCCAGGAATCCAGATGCATGCACTTTTTACAGTGGTATCACCGGTAATCATGCACATGCCCTTTTGGAAGCTGCTGCTATGGTTTAGAAATTAAAATCATCAGATGTGCCCTTATTTCAAGCCAAGGGATTCTCTGACTACAGAGCCAACACCAGCTTGAGGCGGCGGTGAGAGTACGGATAGAGCATCACAACGAAACCACACTATTATCAGGTTCCACCACCCAACGCAGAGAGAGCAACTAACAGCAACCTGCAAACCCTTTCCTTAGCTCAAAACCCCACAGCTCTCCAGTAAAACGCTTCCACAGAAGGCAACAGACAAGTCTCTTATAAAACAAGCACCCTTCTCATTATCTACCCATTCAGAAGAGACCAGAGGCCACCACACCATACAGGTCCTCTACTGGTTCCACTGAAGCCATTCCCAGCACTCAAACCTCCAAGATCCTGCTTGAGCTGCCAACCAATATCATTAATAGAGAACCCCACTTACAGACAAACTTATGCCACATATTTTACAATGACACATGGACTTTCCTGGGGAAGGGTGAAAGGCACAACCAAATATCTAGTTCTGTCCAACTAAAGAGAAAATTATCCCAAATGGGACACGGTGAAAGGCACGTGAGCTCTAGAACTTGTCTGTAACCCTCTATCACCTCGTTCAGGACTTAAAAAGGAAGTCTTTAAATGTTTCTGTCAATAAACTGCAAGTTACAGCTATGAAGGTCATCTACAATTTGATAATAAACTCTTCCTGCCCAGCTACATACATGCACGTTAAATGAGCTGTAATCCAATAGCCCTGTCCCAAAATTAACAGCGGCTTCCAGACTGAACAACCTTCTCCCTCAGTGAAATAAATACAGCACAAGCTCCCACCAGACTTGATGCTCTATAAATTGTATTTCACCATCATCCCCAAGCCTTCTTCAAGCTGGATACTGGTAGAGATGCTCAAACCTCTCGCATGGAGCTGAAGGACCAGCCTATGTGCTCTCTGCAGGAGAATGGGGGATAACCGCTAAGAACAGAAATAACAGTAACAGAAATATACAGCAAATAACCACCACCTTAATTTCGCAAAGTCAAAGATGAAATGCTGCATGTTCTGCTGTCTCAGGCATGTTTAAAACTCATAATTACTCCCTCCAACTTCTCACTTTTATAGCTTTTTGTACATAATAGCAATACAGAAAGGGGCACAGCCCCCTATATAAAAAGGGGGTCAAACCTCAGCTCACCTCCCAGCCCTGACTTTAAATGTCTTGTACCACACAAATGCTACCCTTAGCCACCAGCAATGACCAGAAGGGGGCTCCTTGAGGGAGTTTCCCCCATTTACCCTGCCCACAAACATGCTCCCCAGCTCAGGAGCATCCCCCTACAGCAGCACACACACTCGGTCCTGCAGACACAGAGGACGCCCGCCTTCTACACATGCAAATTCTTTCAGCTCAATCCTGCCCTGGCAGTTTTGCATGTGTCAGTGTTACCCCAGAATAAACTTCTCCTACTTCATTTCTGGAGCAGGGACGCTTGAAGCATAAGCAGCTGGTTGGGAGGGTTTTACTACTGCGGATTCCTGCATCCTCGTACTCTCTCCTGCTCTTGACATTTTCAGAGCCTCAGCTGCGTAGTACCGTGACTCGGCACTGTCATATGTCAGCTTGTTAAGCCACACAGTTTCACTGTCCTCATGCAGAAAAAAGCAGGTAGGCGGAGGTTGCTCAGCATCACTGGGAAGCAGAGAGTTGGTGACGATCTCCATGTGTTTGATGCCCGTTTGCTTTCCAACGTTGTGGTCCTTCCCATCCTCGTGGGAGTTCTTCAACGCTTCGGGGCAGCCGCGTTGCTGCTGTCTGCCTTTGGCCGATGGATGACCGTCAAACATGTTCTCGTAGAAGCTCTTCTCAGCACCATCATAGAGAGGTTTCTCTAACCACACCTCTGACATGAGCGCCTGCAAGGTTGAAATCTGTGGCTTACCATTCACTGTCTGGTGTACAGAGCCAGGCAAACTGGTAACAAAGGAAGAAGCAGAATCGGCAACGACGTCTGAAGCTAAGCTTGGGGTAGCAGGAGTAGGCAGGGCCGTAACATAGCCCTCATCCGGCGTCCTCAGCCCAACATTGCCAGCATTTGACCCCACAGATGGGATGGCTAGGATGTTTGGAGGAATAAAGAACTGAGATTTTTCAATAAACATCTCCTCGGCCTTATCAAAGTCAAACTTGTTGACCCAGACATCCTGAACAACATGGTGACATGCTGACAGACTACCGTGGGAGCAGGACAGGGCTGCTGAAAGCATCCTTGGCTTAGGAACATCTTGGACAGCTTTTGATCTGGCCACTACAGGGGACTGCTCAGCAGTTAGCGCAGTCTCAGGTGCCTCCTGGATCTGACAATCCACTAGTTTTTGCCTGTACACGTTCTCAGCGTGATCATAGAAAGGTTTCTCAAACCACACATGGTCAGCTAACAAACCAGTCAGAATAGAGTCTAACTTGGAGGCTGCATTTTTGGGTTTTGGAGAACGCTTCCGTTTCCTTTGTTTCTTCCCATTCCTTGCTCTCTTCAGGTCTCCCTTGAATTCACTTTCAACAGAGTCATCATTGCAGACTCCATTTACAGCCTCTACCTCCTGGCATTCCTCGGGGGCCGCGGCAGCTAGCATCGCTTCTCTTTCGTAATGCAGTCTCTCTGCTTCATCGTATTTGTGCTTGTCTACCCACACTTTTTCTACCGGGCACGGAGGCTTCCTTGTCCTCATCTTCCAAAGAGTGGCAGCATTAAAAGATAAGCACAACAATGTAGTTGCAGCAAAACCAAATAAAGCAAGGGCATGCACCAGACTTTAGTCATTTTAAAGTAATACAAGTGTGTCAAAAAGCTACCATGCCATTATTATTCATGGTAAAGAGCCTAAGCATTTAGTTCCTTTATTATAAATTTTAATTCAAAGGAATTAAACTGCCTAAACACGTTGAATTTCTGAAGTCAAAATAACCTTCCTCCAAAAATACTTCTCCTGTCCTGACGAATATTCTGCCCATTCCTATTTAAAAATAAAGGCACTGGCTGAAAGCACTTAAAAATTCACTTTCAAAGACAACTGGCAAGAAAAAAAAAAAAACCAACAAGGTTTTATTTAAATCCCTGGTAATGTAGAAGATATTTTTCCAAGTTAGGAGATTAGTCCTTAATTACTTGTTAGTTATTTTTGAACTTTTGAGAAGACAAGCTAAAAATAGAAAGATGCCCCAATTCTTGAGTGTATTTAGAGGTCATTGCTTACACCTTTTTGTGTTTTGCTACTAGGAAGCCAGCAGAGGGAGCTGACTGAAAAGCTATGACTCCATTCAGTTTAAAACCCCAGTTACCAGCAAATTAAAACTGATCAACAGCTGGAGAGCTCATTATTAGTTTAGCTCACCAAGAAAATCTTCTCTTGAAATGAAAAATATTGCACCTACTTTGTGTTTTCCTGCCCTAGTCATACCTTACTAGGCAAAAAAAAAAAAAAAATCAAGCAGTTTCAAGTATGTGCAGATTGGAAATGGTACAGGGAAATATCTTTCCAAGTACAGAATTTACTGTTCTGCTCAAAAATCTAATGAGTAGGTAATTACGTCTCTGCCAAACACTTCATGGTCAGGTCCCTGGAGTTAAAAAAAAAGGGTCTGAAATTAAATATCTGTAAGTCAGCTCTCTCTTAGCTACCGACAGCTGTCAAGTTTTATAGCTAACAATTTACCTGCGACAGGTCGCCAAATAAAATTCACATACAGCTGAAATAACTTCCAGACCTCAGCTGATGGCTTGCAGTTCCAGCGGTTCTTGGAAGATTTTACAAGCCTCAAGTCCGGGACTCGACAGACCAGTAAAAACAAACTATTATTACAAGTAAACCTTTGCCATTTGAAAAACTTATAATTTAATTTTTAATAGCTTAAAATATTAAAGCAACACAATACTATATTTAAATTATAAATATCACTATGAAAAGCAAAATTAGATTTTTTTTTTTCCTTATTGGAGTTGTGAAACTGTTCTTCCAGCAGCTGCTGAAAACACTGGGACACGGCTAAAAAAGTTTAATATCTAAATCAAACTCTATTTTGAAGTCTTTATTTTACTTTGCACTCTTCTCTTGATTTTACACCATTTATGGAGCAATAAAACACTTCTTACTACAGATAACTAGAAATAAACCAGTGCTTTTAATAAACATTAATCTACTTTTTACCATTAACACTAAAAACACCCCAGCTGGAAGCACACGCAGGGCAAGGCAGGAGCAACCAGTAACTCAGATTTGCTCACTGGGATAAGTTCTACTACAGCTTCCATGGTGTTATCATCAAGCAGTGACAAATAACATCACGTATGTCACGCAGACAGAAGATAGTGCCACTGAAAGAGCCTGCACAAGTTAATTTGAGGTACAAGGATATATTCTGAAAAAAAAAAATCCATCATTGAGGCAGCCTCATCCTCCTGATCATCTCGGCTGCTGGACAAAAAATTTTAGATATTTCATATTCTTACATGGCAGACAGTATTCCCCTTAAAAAAATAATCTTTAACAGATTTAAGCTAATTTAAATGGGATTCTTGGAGAGTCACATCAAGATGAGGCAACGTCTGCTAGAGCAATGCCTGCATGTCAGTTATTTGGCAGACTGGAAAGGATTAAACGATGCAAATTAAAAGTGTTGTGCACAAAGGCACATTCTGCAGTTAACAGCCAGCCGGATCTAGTGCGGTAACCAGCCAGCCCAAAATCCACAGGGAAAGCAAAATGCACAACTGAAACTGCATAGGTAGGACAATACATGTGAATTTTCAGGTTATTTAGGTCAATAAGGACTCCTAAACAAAACATCGTATTTCTGCACTTGCCTGACACGCTCTGCTGGGCTCTACATTCACATATCCCAAGAAAAAAAGCATAATTTATAAGTGAATAAAGCCTGCAAGGAGATGCTTTACTGAGAATACATCATTAACCCAATGCAGGTGTTACCATATTCTGAGGTTATGACTTAAAGCTATTTCAGGAAGAATCTCCAGCAGGTGTAACAAGAAACCCAAAACATGACTCAATGCAGCTCAAACTGTCACACCTTTAAATATGTAATTTGCATTACAGCTATTAACATTTCATACAGAAAGAGCATGACTAAAAAGCCCTAAAAATTGGGGTTTAATTATCATTTTTTTAATTATAGGTGATTTTGCTCAAGTCCTTAAGCAAAAAGCTTAAACTCTGGCTATCAGGAGGTTCTCGCAAAGAAGTGTCTTGAATCAAAGTGAGATTTAATAAACAAACCTGTAAAGATACACTTATTTGTAGTGGAAATCAGAAAACTGTGCAATAACCTGTCTGGTAAGTAATCAGATCATGATTATATTCTCCTGATTTTCCAGAAAGTGCAAAAAACACATGACAACTAGAGAGTACTTACTTTTTTAGCTCCTATGATAGCATTAAGAAAAAAGGTAAAGTTAGAGAAATCTTCCAGTTCTAGAGGTGCAGCGACTAGTCAGCGAGGACACAGAATGACAACAGCCAAATGTATTAGCATATAGTTAATTTGCTCCATAATACATTTAATTAAACATACAGCTGGTTAACACATCATCTTCATGAACCAGCATCACAGACAACCAGTTACTTTTAATTTTAAATAACAAACAATAAAAAAAAAATAATACACATATCCAAAAGGATCTACCCATCGTGACAGGGAACCAGGCAGAGAGGCTGCCAACCTGCCATACCAATACTGCAAAAGCGAAGCTAGGCTCCCCCGGTTTCAGATAACTAAAAACCAAGAGCAAATACTTGAAAGAATTTCTGAAAATGTAACAATTATAATGTCAAATAATGGATTCACATCACTGTAGTTATTTCTGCCAGAAGTTAGCCATCTGTATAACATTCTGCAAATGAGATGGAAATAAAAGACTAATATTCAGCCTGCTAATTTTTCAGGAAAAGCATCAATATGACACGTGAACGGCTGCGGTAGAATTTAAGATTTTAAGAATTTAACAGCCATACCGATGAGTCTACACCTATGAAGCTTGACAAGACACAGCTTCTCATGTCACCAATTCAACAGAAAAAGGGTATTCTGCAAGGAAGCAACACAAACACCCCAAGCTAAAGTGATCACAAAAGCTCCCCATCAAGTCTGGCTCACAGGAATTCAAGCGCTGCTTTTTTATGAAGATTATTACCACGGAAAATCTTCCTAAAAGGAATTTACCATAACAAATAGCAATATCATTTTCCAAAGATAAGTCCAAGATACTTGCAGCATCTATTTGTTTCCATGAGGGATCAAACCTTAAGTTCAGTTATGATAAAGACCAGATTTTCTAGCCCAGTTTACAAACACAAGCAAAAATTGGAAAAAAAAGAAGTAATTTTTACTCTGTGTTCCTAAGTTCTCCCAGAGGAATGTGGGAAAAGGCATATACAAGGATTTTAATTACACAAACCATCACTTAGGCCGGTGCAGACAGCCTGAGGAGAGATGAGCTGCAGACCATTAACACCAGACCAGAGCACTACCAGTTCTCCCAGCATACAAATTCACTCCAGACAAGACACCAGCTCACAATCCTGCTTCCGCCAAGTCTGCTAAATCCCAGTATGATGAGTGAAGGGAGTATACCTGATCTGGAGGGACAAACTTACCTCCTTCAAAGTTTTTTGGAAGAGATTTATACTGACCTGGACTCTCGTAAGAGCCTGCGCCAGGTCACGTCGCTCGCAGCCTGGTCCGAGGCAGCTAAGATTTACCACCGCACCAAACCACAGCGGTTGTTTCAATGCTTTTTACCTGGTATTCTCAACTACTTGCTTCACTTCCTCAAACAGGAAGCTTTACAATTAAAAAAAACCACCAAAAAAAACAAGCTACAGTTTTATGAGCATTCTCCACTGGGCAAAAATCAAGAGCACAGAAACCAGAGATGAATTAGAAACCCATCAGCCTGCGCGCACTCAGAACCAAGGTGGCAGCTCAGAAAGTCTCTCCTTCAAACCACTCCTGAAACCACATTCATCCGCTGCCTGGTAACATTTTTCAGAAGTGAAGCAGTTTTTCATTTAATTAGCATTTTTTTAGCACGAAGACAAATTAATACTTTGAGACAGAGGCAGCAAACTTTACAAAATGCGTTTAAGAAACACAAATCTGCGAGTTGAGTAGAAAAATGCAATGGCTCTTACTACACACACCAGAGACTGGCTCCTGTGTACCCAGGACAATTTTGCTTTTACAGTGACAGTGCAGACAATCTATCAGCTGTTTTACAAAGCATAAAGCCACTGGAAAGGCAAATGCTATTATTAATCTTTATCGATGCCAAATAATCAAATACTCCCAAGTGACAAAAAAATCACAGGTCCATGTTTAGGCCTCCCATGGACTGTTAAAGAGGGCTTACAAAAACCTGAAAGAATTTTTAATCGTAGCTACTGCTCCAGAGCTTTGGGCTTGGTGTTATCTTGTCATCACGTCCTGGGTATTTCAAGCCAGAACAAATCTGTGCTGTGCTTCCAGCGCTGCAGGAAAATGCATGAAGTTAAAAATAGGCAATGAAAAGGTCTCTATTGTTGTTCTGTAAATCCAAAATAAGCTTTGGACTTCAGCTATTTGGATGCATTATCCCCTTAAGTCCAGCTACTTTTGAAAAAGTCAAACAAAAGCGTACAATACGTTACCGTCAGGCTGTAGCCAAAAAAAGAAAGTTAAGTCAACTCCATTTATTTGTTTAATGAAAGCCACTCTTTCTCTTCTGTCCATAAGAAAGTTACATTTATCCTAAATTGAGAGACCTATACAATAAATGTGGGGGTTTTGGGGGAGTCAGGTTACAAATACATCTCTCACAGCCTCCCAGAGACCTAAATTCCATCAGGCCCTGCACAATTTCTTGCACTGGAACTGAACTGCGATTCTAATTTCAACTCTGTGCCAGGCTGACCTGCCAGCTTCCAGCAAGGCACAGTCACTCAGGCAGCAGCGCAATTTGAAAGCAGCTCTCCCAGAAATAATTTAACGGTTTGCTGTGGTTTAAAATATTTGCAATAGCCTTGAAAAAAGGATATCTAGATGAGCAAGAGCAGCAAATCTCATCCATCACTGATTTCTGGAGCGATGTGACAGCTGGTTACTGCAAGTCATAACCAACAGGGCAAGATTACAGTCATGGTTCAACTCCTTTCTTCAGAGAAGGCATCAAAAATGGGCATCAGGTGGCACCAGGGGACATGGGATGAGAAAAACACAGGGCAGCTTGTCTGTGGTTCAACCCTAAAAACACCCCATGGACACAAGCCCAAAGGCTAGACAGGGAAGTCCTGATTTCTGCAAGTCCAAGCAGCAATTAACCCAGCACTGGTGGGTTCCCACTACAGGAGATTCTAGCCCAGTCCTTCATCTTACGTATTTGCTTACATGCCTTGGCACAGCTGATTTTGACCAGGCCAACATGGTTATATATTTAGTGCTCCTGCCCTATTGCATGTCACACCAGCCTCCCCACTAGAAGCTCCTGAACACTCATCCCAGCAGCAGCCAAAAAAAAAACCCAGAATGCCAGAAAACCTAGAAAGGACCCATTTGATGTCAGAGACAGGGCACAGAGGAGAGCAAGAAGGTCCACAGGCACCACCAGTTCCTTTCTGCAGCCTCAGACCAGCACCTGTGCTATGTCACACTTGAGATATCTGCACTGCCCACACCTTCCTAGTGACATGCTTCTCTTCCCAAAACTGCTACTGCTGCAATCCTGCACAAAAGCAGGAGCCATTCCAGCAAGGCATTTAGACAACAGTTAGACATAGCTGCCTCGTACCTACAGGAAAGGAAAGGCATCAACCCTGCCCCACCTCCTCTTTTTTTTCCTTATCAGCAATTCCAAGTTAAAAGAACTGAGACTGGTTTCACACCAGAGGGTCTGATGGCCTCTTGCAGCTGAAGAGAACAAATGCACCCTCTCCTCAACGCTGGCACTGAGTCAATACAGGCAGCTAAAGCAAAAGAAAATATTAACACTCGTGTAGTATTGCTCTTCTGCTGGTTTAACTCTCTAAATTGCCTCTCCCCCAGCAGAGCTGGTGGCTCAAAGCAGGACATGGTCAGGACAGAAACCACCTTCGTCACCTTTGCTAAAATACAAAGCTCCACACTAACCTTTTGCCAGGGAAATGACAATGATGCCCGACCTCAATGACCTAAAAACGCGACTCTTCACTCCAAGCAACAATGCTGCTGATTGCTAAAGAGATAATCAAGGACATGGGAAATCAGCAGTAGGGAAAGACAGGAAAGAAGTCACCTTCACAAGAAAAAGCAAAGTAGTTGAAAACAAACAGCTTAGGTGAAGAGAAAAAAAGGCATACCTGCAAGGTCAGGGAGAAAGAGAGGACACCTAGAAAAGGAGAGGAAACAATTACAGCTATACAGCCAAGCAAAGTTGTTTTCTCCTCCAAACCAAGCACAACAGGACTGTGAACATCAGATTACAATCAATTCCAAAACATCAATGATGTCGACGTGAAAGAACAAACCCATATTGATTTCAGTGAACACCCAGAGGGAAGGAATGACAGACCATAGCAGCCTCAGGAACTTCAGCTACAGCTGTAATCCTTCACAAACCCCCAGAGAGCACATTAACAGCCTCCACACAACCACACCTCCCCGGCTCTACCCATTCCCCAAATATAGTTTTGAAACTGATACCTCCCCAAGTGAGCTGTCGTGGAAACAAAAGGGAAAAGTAGAAAGAGCAATGTAGGCTGGTGGAGGCACCATCAAGGTTATGGAGAGGCTGGGAACACCAGCACATGGAGAGGCAAGATGAGCAGAGCAAGGGCAGGACGATGGGGGAGGCTGGGCTTTACAGGGCTCTCTGCTCCAAAGTAAGTTGGTGGAGGCAGCTAAGGGTGCTGGGCCATGGGCAGGATCAGGCCATTGCTTCAGTTACAGAGGGCTGCCAGCTGCTCTGTGCCAGGACAGGGCTCCAGTTTCCCTTTGCAGCAGGTGACTCAACAAGAAACCCTTGCCAAGATGGGGAATGGGGAGAAGAACAGACCCCCCGCAAGGCACTTGGAGCTACTGGGGATAGGAGGTGGTCTCCTAAACCCCGCTCCCTACCAGGGCAGGAACCATACAGAAGCCCACAAATCTAAAGGGGTGAGGTTCCATGTAGCACAAGCACTCCCAAAACCAGCACCCCAACAGAGAGTTAACTTGTCTCCCCCTCCTAAAAGGTGAACAAGTTTTGGGAGACCTCCAGCATCAGCACACCCAGCCCTTACACCCATAACAGGTCATAACCTAGAACCTGTAAAAGGGAAGCAACCCCAAATAGATGGAAGAACCCTACAACCCCCCTTCTCTAGGCCTAGGACGGGAAAAGGGATCTCCCAGATAATGAAAGGCCCCCCACATCCTCCTTTCTTGGGGTGTGAGGGGAGAGGAGACCCCACAGAGAATGCGGGGGGGCTCCCATAACCCCCTTCCCAGACCTATTAATGGCAAAGGGAGTTAAGAGATTGTGCGTGGCACGAGGGGGATTACCCCACTATTCTCTTGGACTTTCAGTGACAAAAAGTAACCCCAAAGACTAAGGGCACCCTAAGGTCTCCCCCTCAGGACTCCGGGGTGGGTGGGGAATGGAACCCCACAAATAATGTGGGGGGGGAGGGGAACCACCCCCATTCCCGAGGCCGTGAAGAGGAAGGGATCACCCAGACGACAGGGAAACCCCAGTCTCCCTTCCCTGAGACTGTTACAGGGGAAAGGCCTCCCCCATATAACGAGGGCCCCCGCAACTCCCCCCTTCCCGTCACTGTGAAGGAAGGCGCCCCACCGATAACGAGTTACCCCCCAAACCCACTTCCCCTGGTCTAGGAGCAGCGAAATGACTCCACAGATAATGGAGGAATGAGCATAACCCCCTCCGTGAGGACTGTGTGAGGAAAAAGGGACCCCATGGATAGCGAGGAGCCCCCGCAGCCCCTTCTCCTGGCCCCTCAGCAGGAAAAGGCCTCATGTAGTACATGAGGGGCCGTCACATCCCCGCCACAAAGGGCTGTGAGAGGAGCAAGGGACCCCCCAGAGATCCCCGAAACCGCGGTTAGCGAGGCCCACAGTGTGGGGATGAATGACGGCGGGGTGGCGGTGAGAGGGTTATAAGCACTCACCGGCAGCGCTGGGCCCGGGGCAGGCCGCAGGCGGCTCCGCTCCGCTCGGCCTCCACCGAGGCAAAGGGAGGCGGTGCCCGCCGCGCGGGTGGTTGTGGGGGCGGCGCGGACCATTCGGGAGGGGGGAAAAGCGGCAGCGGGGAGGGAGACAACGCGCCGCATCCACAGCACGGGCCGCCTCACCCCCCTCCTTCCCCACAGAAGAACAGTCAGAGAGAAGCAGGGGGGGGGGCAAGCAGGGAGGGAGGGGGGCGAAGCAGGGAGGAAGGTAGGGTGAGGGGGGCCTCCCCCTCTTTCAGAGTGGTACAACCCAAACCCCGTGGTGGAGCTGCGGGGACGAGTCCAACAGGGCACGGAGAAAGGGGGGAGGGAGGGCCGCGAACTAATCGCTGGGGGGGAGGGGGTGTCCGCGCATGCGCGCTGTGCTCCGCCCCGCCTCAGCGGCCGGCTCGGGACCGGAGCGGAGACAAAGGCGCCGCGCCCCCCCTTTCCCCCCCTTTTTCCCGCTTTCCCCCGGTTATAACGCGCCCCCTACCTCCCATCCCGGTACCGCGCCGGCCCATGGCTACCGGGGTTGCTCTATGCCCGGAGGGGAGCCGGAGGCGGGTGGGGGTATGGCGGGTGGGCGTCGTGGGGGTGGTAAAGCTGGCGGGGGGGTGTCGGTGAAGATGGCGCTGCGGCGGGCCTACTCCATCAAGGACAAGCTACAGGCCATCGAGAGGGTGAAGAAAGGCGAGCGGCAGGCCTCGGTGTGCCGGGCTTTTGGGGTGCCGGGGGGAACGCTGAGGGGTTGGCTGAAGGACGAGGCCAAGCTGCGGTGGTTCCTGGAGCAGCTGGGGGGCGAGGTGGGCACCCAACGCAAGAAGATGCGCTTGGCCAACGAGGAGGAGATCGACCGCGCCGTCTATGCCTGGTTCCTCGCCCTCCGACAGCACGGCGTCCCCCTCTCCGGACCCCTCATCCAAGCCCAGGCCGAGGCCTTCGCTCGGCAGATCTATGGCCCCGAATGTACCTTCAAGGCCAGCCACGGCTGGTTCTGGCGCTGGCAGAAGCGGCACGGCATCTCCAGCCAACGCATCTACGGCGAGGGCGGTCTCCCCGCCGAACCCGAGCGGGCTCCCGTCGCCTGCCCCGACACCTTGCTGATGCCGGCCGCCGATGCCAGTGGCTATGGCGACGAGCAGATCTACAACGCCAACATCACTGGGCTCTACTGGAAGCTGCTGCCGGGACAGACCGGCGAGGCGACAATGGCAACGATGGCACGGAGGCGACCGGCTCCCCGAGAACGGGTCACCGTGCTGCTGGCCGCTAATTTGACTGGCTCCCACAAGCTCAAGCCGTTGGTGGTGGGGGGCCTTCGTGATCCCCCCAGCCTCCGCCATCACAACCAGGACAAATTCCCCGCTTGCTACCGCTACAGCCCCGAAGCCAGGTTGGGGCCGGCGCTTCTCCGGGCTTGGTTCTTTGAGGACTTCGTGCCGGGTGTCAAACGCTACCTGCGGCGGAGCTGCCTGCAGCAGAAGGCTGTGTTGCTGCTTAGCTCCCCGCCGTCCTCCTCCAGGACGGGCCCCGAGGAGTCCCCACCGCTGCAGACGCCTGATGGTTCCATCCGTGCCCTCTTCCTCTCCAAGGGCCCCGCTGGGAGCGGCTCAGCCGGAGGAGGAGGCCGAATCCCGGCCCCATTGGAGCAGGGGGTGGTATCCACCTTCAAGCAGCTCTACAAGCGGGAATTGCTGCGCTTGGCTGTCTCCTGCGTGGCCGGTGGCTCTGGTGGCCCCATGGACTTTGTGCGGTCCTTCCTCCTCAAGGACATGTTGTACCTGGCCGGTCTCTCGTGGGACCTCATCCCCCCCGGCTCCATCGAGAAGTGCTGGCTGCTGGGCTTGCGCGCCGCCTTCGAGCCCCAGCCCGGGGAGGAAGAACATGGAGACCCCCAGCACGGGGAGGAAGGCGGCGGGGACAGCAAAGTCTTTAGCGACCTGACCCACTTGGCCGCCTTGGCTTACAAACGCTTGGCTCCCGAGGAGGTGGCCGACTGGTTGCACTTGGACGATGCAGCCCCGGGGACGGAGGAGGACGATGGGGAAGAGGGCGCTGAGGAGGAAGGCCCCGGGGACTGTGGGGCAGAGGCGGAGGAGGAGGCAGCTGCCAGAGATGAGGATGGCAGGAAGGGTGGAGAAGGAGGGGATGGCTTGCTGCCCACGGCTCGGGAAGCCATCAAAGGTCTGGAGACGGCATTGCGCTGGCTGGAGGGTCAGGACCCCCGGCAAGTGGGGCCGCTGAAGCTGGTGCAGCTCCGCTCCCTCATCAGCATGGCCCAGCGGCTGCACCATGGCGGCAGCCCCCATTCCTAGGGCAGGGCCAACAGCGAACCTCTTGGCTACCAACCGCCCTGCTTGGGCTCGGGGGGGATATGGGGCTGAGGACACCCCGGTTGTCCCAGAGGGCTGGCAGTGGAGGTGCCAGCTCCTCTCACCCCTCCATCACAGGGCTCAGGAGGCCCCTGGGTTACCATGGCTACGAGGGGGTTATGATTTAGGGCTAATGGGATTTTTTGGGAGCAACAACCCCTCCGTACGTTGCGTATTTGATGGTTGTTCCTCACCTAAGTATATTTAGGAGGTGCTATTTTTTTTAAATCCCATGAGACTGAGCGGGGGTAGCCCCCTGGTCACCGGCACCAGTAGAAGGGGATGGATGCTCCCCCTGCCCTGCCCAGTCCCCCCAGTGCCATGGGGAGAAGAGGTGAAGGAGGGACCTGCTTGGCATCACTGCAAGGAGCCGGGATGATGGGGGGAGTTACACTAAGTAATTCCTCACATCTCGGAGCGGGGGTGGACAGGGATCACTCCCAGGGGGGACGTAAGGCAAACGTTCTGCCCTGGAAGAGGCTGGTAACGCCTTTCCCACTGCCAAAACGGAGTCCTGTTAAATTGGGAAGATGTGGGACTGATTTAAGACAACTTTCTTCATGCACTGGATTGGTGGCATCCAAGAAGCTGCCGACTCACCCGGAGAGGGTCACCCCCATCATTCCCATGACAGTCCCGTGCCCAGGAACACCCAGAGCACAGAGACCTGCTGAAACAGGTACCATCATCCGAGCATCCTCGGGAAGCTGAAGGCTGCGGGGATGGGAGTTGAGGTGTCCTCCCCACCCTGGAGTTTGCGGGGTGGCTGGGGGCTGGAGGACGTGTCTTGCAGTGACGTTTGCCAGTGTGACACGCGTCGCGAGTTGAGACGGGAGCGGGGAAGGCTCCCAGCACTGCCTCGAAATGCTGGAGGCATCAGATGTGAATTTAGCAGCTCTTGACCTGATTTTTGATGAAGTTTTAGCCTGCTTAGCCAAATTATTGAAAGGAGGAGAAAAAAAGCCAACCCAGCTCATCAGTGCTGCCCTGCCCCGTGTCAACAGGGGGCCTGGGTGTTTTTACTTGTCGCGTCTTCGTCTCATAACTTCAGAGTTTATGGAAATTAAATGGATTTTTATTCCCACTTTGGGGTTGTCTTCTGTAAACGGTCACGCGGAGCCATCCCAGCGGGGTTGGGGGTGGCACAATGGGGACCTCCGTGTGGTCGTGTCCTCTTGGGGGTGGTCTTCTCCATCGCGTTCCCCACCTCTCCGCAGCCCATTTAATGCTGCAAGGCCAGGCAGGCGCCCAAGCTGCTGCAGCTGCTCACCAAATTGAGTTTTTTACTTGCTGATAAACGAGTCTGCCGGGGAACTTAGGGAGCAGCAAGGAAAAAAAAAAAACCAACCATACAAAAAGTCAACTTTGAGGTTTGTCCTTTCAGATCGTGAAACTCCACTGCAGAACCAATGTCAAGAAAAGCTTCGGATTAGGGGAGAAAGGCACTTTTTTCCCTCCCCACAAACCCAGACAACCTCAGTCTCTGCTGTTCGGCTGCTGCCAGGTTTACAGCCAGCGTCCTGCGTGGTGTCTCACCCGTTTCAGGCTTCTCCCTTAGCTTTTACCCACTCAACGGGATGTAATCATGAAAAAAACAACATTTCTTTTTATAATCTTTTGCACCAAAGAAACCCTACAAAAACATTTTGGAGCTTATGATGTGGCTCGCTTCAAGCAGTAGTTTGTGAATTAAAGGAGTTTTTGGTTGTTTGAGAAAAATGTTGCCAAGCTCAGCAGAAGGTACCGGGCTGGAGGTCTTCATTTCTCGTGTAGGTCAGCTTGGGTGCACTCGTGGCACTGTTTGGTCTGGTTTGGGGACGTGAGAACATCAAGTCATTGAATGGTTTGGGTTGGAAGGGAACTTCAAATATCATCTAGTTATAACCTCCCTGCCCTGGGCAGGGACACCTCCCACCAGCCCAGGTTGCTCCCAGCCCCGTCCAACCTGGCCTTGAACCCCTCCAGGGATGGGGCAGCCACAGCTTCTCGGGGCAACCTGGGCCAGGGGCTCACCCCCCTCACAGCAAAGAATTTCTTCCTAGATCTCACCTAAATCTCCCCTCTTTCAGTTTAAAACTGTTCCCCCTCATCCTGTGGCTCCCCTCCCTGCTCCAGAGTCCCTCCCCAGCTTTAGGGACTGGAAGGTCTCCCCGGAGCCTTCTCTTCTCCAGGCTGAACCCCCCCAGCTCTCTCAGCCTGTCCTCCCAGCAGAGGGGCTCCGGCCCTCCCAGCATCTCCGGGGCCTCCTCTGGCCCCGCTCCAACAGCTCCGTGTCCTTCTTGTGCTGTCGACCTCAAATCTGGACACAGTACTCCAGGTGGAGTCTCCCCAGAGCGGAGCAGAGGGGCAGAATCCCCCCCCCTTACCCTGCTGGCCACGCTTCTTTTGATGCGGCCCAGAATGTTTGGCTTTCCGGGCCGCCAGCGCACATTGCCGGCTCATGTCCCATTTTTCAACCACCAGTACCTCCAAGTCCTCCACAGGGCAGCTCTGCATCCATCCATCCATCCATCCATCCATCCATCCATCCATCCATCCCCCAGTCTGTATTGATACTGGGAGTTGCCCCCACCCAGGTGCAGGACCTTGCACTTGGCCTTGTTGAACTTCATGAGGTTCACATGGGCCCACTCCTCCAGACTGTCCAGGTCCTTCTGGATGGTATCCCATCCTTCAAGCAACTCAACCACACCACTCAGCTTGGTGTCACCTGCAAACTTGCTGAGGGTTCACTCGATCCCACTGTCTACATCAGTGATGAAGGTATTTAATAGGATCGGTCCCAGTACAGACCACTGAGGGACACCATTCATTACTGGTTTCCACTTGGACATCGAGCCATTGGCTGTAACTCTTTGGACACAGCCATCTGGCTGATACCTGATCCATCTAACAGCCCATCCATCAAAACCATGTCTCTCTGATTTAGCAGCAGGAATGTTGAGTGGGACCATATCGAAGGTCTTACAGGAATCTAGGTAGATGACATCCGTAGCTCTTCCCTTGTCCACCAATGCAGTCACTTTGTCGTAGAAGGCCACTACCTTCGTCAGGCACGATTTGCCCCGGTGAAGCCATATTGGCTGCCTCCCATCACCTCCCTGCCCTCCATATGTTTCAACGTGTCTTCCAGGAGGACCTGCTCCATCATCTCACCACGCAGGATGAGATGCCTTTCTTGAAGGCAGGAGTAAGCAGTGAGGTAGTAGCAATAACTTGTAGTGACTGGTGGCTTTTTAAATAAAATTAATGGAATTTAAGCCATTTTTGTTAAAACTAGCACTTAGCAAAATGATGATGGTCATCAGCATCCTGGCTTTGGGGTTGAACGTGCCGCTTCTCTGAAAGACAGCGTGAAAACCCAAGGCTGAAAAGCCTTTAGGAGGACACGTGGAGATGGGGAATGGGCAGGGGCTGGGGTCAGCCGTGTCATGAGTGGTAGGGCTGGATTTGGCCACGGCTTTTTGGCCATATATGTCAAAGAATGGTGTGGAGGACACAGAAGCCATGGAGAAGAATGAAATTAGACGGTGGCAGCATTTCATATTTCAGAGAAATTGGCAGAATCACCTTGGAGGGGACAACCTGGGGACATCTAGGGACAGGAGATGGATAAAAGCAGGCAGAAGGAGGACAAAGGAGCTACCAGGTGGCTTGGAAACCTTGAGGACCACTGCTTCCTTGCACCGTGTAGGTGCTGTGAGCCCCTTCCCTGGCTACACAACGAAGTGTGGAGATGGGCAGGAGAGACGGGCAGGCTTGAGCTCCAGCTCCAGCTTTTGTGCAGCTTTGCTAATTAATTAGGTGCCTTGAGAAGGTGCCCAGGGAGGTCATGCCTTGGCATGACCTGGCAGTGCCGTAGGGCTGTGGCATCTGTCTTAGCTTGGTGATGGCATCCCTGAGGACGGGGTCAAAGCCGTAGGAGCTGGAGCCTCAGCATCCAGCTGTTTCCCGAGCGATGTTTTGCCTGGAAAAAAAGCTTTTCATCTTCAAAGCGGTTCGCAAATCATCACTAATTGCATCCGTGCAGGTGCCGGGAGGCAAACGAAGCTTAATTAGGGTGTTCAAAAGGCTCAGATCCTCTCCAGATAGACGAGCTGGGAGTTTCTCCTCCCTTGATGTGCAGCACCCCAGGGCTGAGAGCGGGTCTGGGCTTCCATCCTGCTGCCTCGCTGCCAGGGCAAGACACATCTGCAGGACCGTGGGGTGATGCCGGTGCCTGGCCAGGCTGGGAGGTGGAGGTTTTTCAGCTGGTTGACTTCTCACCCGTGGTTCTGGGATGTGGACAGCAGTTCCGTGTTGGCGCACGCATCTCCGGAGCCGAGCAGAGGAGCAGGCATCAGTGGCCATGTGTAACCCAAGCACCGAGAGCCCCCGCTCAGCGCCAAGTTGGGAAATCAAAGCCTTTTCTCCCCACTTCTCAAAGTCCTTTGGCATCCTCACGGCACCTCCGATGGTCCTCACCACCTGCGACCACCTTGCCCAGCCCCAGCAGGCTTTATTTAGGATCAGCCCATCCCCAAAACCCTGTCCCCACCCCTGTCCCCAGTGTCATACGTCCCAGCAACGCACTGGTGAGCGTAGAGCCGGCATGGCATCAGCTCCAACCCTGCTGGCCCAGGGACCCATGACTGTCAGCTCCCCATGGAGGTGACCCTGTGCTGGGTGCAGTAGCCCCCCAGGACTGAAGGGACCAGAAAGAGCCAAACCTGCCATTGTGCTGCCCACGTTTATTCGGTCCCAGCTCTGCAGAGGTAGCACGTGGTGTGGACATGGGTCCACACCATCTCCCACCCCTGGCCAGGGTCTCCCAGGGGTGTCGGGGTCCCTGAAGGGTTTCGGTCTGGTCCCCATCTCCCCTCCTGCCCCACGGGGGATGGAGAGGGCTCGTCCCCAGCCAGGCTGCTAGTCTTCGGCCACATCGCATGCCCGGTTGGTGGCCACCTCCACGGCGTTCATGACGGTGGCCCGCAAAGCACCCTTCTCCAGCTGGTGCAGCGCGTGGATGGTGGTGCCCCCGGGCGTGCAGACGTCTCCTCGCAGCTTCGCCGGGTGCTCCCCCGTCTCCAGCATCATCTTCGCTGCACCCTACGGGGAACCCGGGGTGAGTAAAGAGTGAAGGTGACCTCCCAAACCTTCCCTCTCCTTGCAGCATCCTCCCGTTGCCCACATTCCCCGGCAGGGGACAAGGCGCTGAAGCATCCGTCCCACCACCATGCCCTTCGCTCTCTCCTGGTGGCCTCATCTTTGGTTTCAAGAGGGGAAACTGAGGCAGGAGGCCATTTGGCACGTCTTCCTTTGCTCTGCCACCCTGCTGGGTGCCGCAGAGCCCAACAGCAGTGACGGGGTGCCCAAGCCCGGTGGGAATTGGGGGGCAGGAGGGACAGGAGTGATGCTGGGTATCCCTGAGTGATGGTGCCAACTCACCAGCAGCGTCTGTGCCGCGATCCTGCTGGCCAAGCCGCCCGGCATGCCCATCTTCACCGCTCCTTCTGCCAAAGCTTCAGCAAACAGGTAGACCTGGGGGAGAAGAACATTGGAGGTGAGCGTGGTGAGAGACCCCAAACCCCAAGCCCTCATAGGTGGGATTTCTGCAGGTGTCCCGTGTCCCACCGGTGAACGGGTGCCCGTGGATGCTTACATAGGCCACCCCGCTGCCGCTGAGGCCGGTGTGGATGTTGATGTAGGATTCAGGGACCTCCTCGCAGAGCCCGCAGGAGGACAGCAGGCTCTTCAGCAGGGCAGCTTCCCCGTCACCGGCACCACTGCCCCGGGCAAAGACCATCGCCCCTGCCTGCACCACGCACGGCAGGTTGGGCATGAGCCGCAGCACCGTGGTCCCGGCAGGGAGAAGCTGGGGAGAAATGGGGATGGGAAAAGGGTGCCAGCTCCGGGAAGCACCCAAGGGTGCCCTGAGACACCGGTGGGTATCACCCATTGGGGCTGGTGGAGAAGCATGGTCCATAGCAAAGGACCTGGGGACGCAACCCAGGTGGGGACAGAGCCACAGTGGTGTGTCCTTCTCCATGGGCGTGGGTGCAAATGGAAGGAGAAGGAGAAGGAGAAAGAAGGAGAAGGAGAAGGAGAAGGAGAAGGAGAAGGAGAAGGAGAAGGAGAAGGAGAAGGAGAAGGAGAAGGAGAAGGAGAAGGAGAAGGAGAAGGAGAAGGAGAAGGAACCTCACCCGCTGCAATGTCTGGAGGGTGACACCGGCCGCCAGCGAGACGACGATGTGGTGGGGTCCCACAGCAGGACGGATCTCCTGCAGGACGCCTGGCAGGACGTGGGGTTTGGTGGCCAGAAAGACCAGGGTGCTCTCCTGCAGCACCTCCAGGTTGCAGTGTGTGGTCCGGCAGCCCGACTCCTGCCCACGGGCAGGGAGAGGTGTCACTGTCACCCCTCCCAT
Organism: Fratercula arctica; assembly: GCA_947846985.1. Classification (NCBI taxonomy): domain Eukaryota; kingdom Metazoa; phylum Chordata; class Aves; order Charadriiformes; family Alcidae; genus Fratercula; species Fratercula arctica. The sequence continues at coordinate 164,230,496 of CANTUZ010000002.1, forward strand.
CCCTAGCCACCCCCAAGAGCAAGGCACATTCGCATGCGGGGACACAGCTTGGGGACCCACTCTGGCCACAAAGCCACCAAGGATTTCACCCAGACTTGGGAATGATGAGCCAAAGCCCTGCGTGGGGGAAAAGGGTGCCCCAAAATCATGGCAAGGAGCACCCCAACATGCCTCCCACCTCCACGGCCACCAAGCAGGGTGGCTTGTCACTCCATGTCCCCACTTACCCGCCAGGCATCCAGGTTTTTGTCCGAGGGAGCGCTGGCCAGGATACTGCTGGCTGGCACCTTCCCTTGAGAAACACGGGGACCAGGGTGAGGGGCCGGGGTGGCCCGAGGGCAGTGGGGACACCCCAGCACAGCCTGGGCACCCCGATCTCAGCTGGGATGTGGTCCCCTCCTCCAACCCCAGCCCCATCACCCTGGGGGACATGGAACAAAGGGGGACGGGGGTGGATCCTGCCAGTCCGGCTGGCACGGGCACCCCATGGGGACAGCTGTGGGCACCCAGTAGAGCCATGGTGCAGTGACAAGGGAGGTGACCCCAAACCCAGGGACCATCTCCCGGCATATGGGCAGGGCCGTCCCCACACTGCGCTATGGGACAGGGACAACCAAGGACACCCGGGGAGGAGGGACAGGGCTGTGCCCCCACTATCTGTGGGGCTGGGCCCTTGGTGAGGGGGATGGGACAGGGCTGTCCCCATGTCCCTGCACTGCTCTATGGGACAGGGACCCCACAGAGGGGCAGGGACTCTGGGGAGGGGACAGGACAGGACTGTCCCTATGTAATCTATGGGGCAAGGATCCAATGGAGGGCAGGGACACCAGGGAGGGGAGCAGGACGGGGCTGTCCTCGTATCCCTGTGCTACTCTATGGGGCAGGGACATCATGGAGGGCAGGGACCACGAGGAAGGGGGGCACAACAGGGCTGTCCCCATGACTCTATACCACTCTATGGGGCAGGGACTCCACAGAGGGGGACAGGGCAGGGCTGTCCCCATGCCCCCACACCGATCTATGGGGCAAGGACCCCATGGAGGGCAGGGACCCCGAGGAGGAGGGCAGGCCGGGGCTGTCCCCATGTCCCCACACTTATGTATGGGTCAGGGACTCAGGAGAGGGCAGGGACCCCGGGGGAGCGGGACGGGACAGGACAGGGTTGTCCCTGTGTCCCTGCGCTGCTCTATGAGACAGGGACATCATGGAGGGCAGGGACCCCGAGAAAGGGGAGCAGGCCGGGGCTGTCCCCACGCCGAACTATGGGGCAGGGCACTATGGGGCAGGGCCCTCCGGACCGAACCCCCCCGCCCCTACCTGCCCGCAGCAGCCCCCGGGCCAGGCCGCTCGCCATCCGCCCGGCGCCCACGAAGCCCACCCGCAGCTCCGCCGCCTCCATCCCTTCAGGGCCACGCCCCCTTCCGGGCCACGCCCCCAAGCCCCATTGGCCCACCCTCTACCCGCCCCGCGGCTCCCATTGGCGGCGCCGGGCTATAAGGGGCGGGGCCTGGGACGGGGCGGATCTCTGCGCGGGTGCTGGAGGGGGGACGAGCAGCGACTCTCGGGTCCGCGCGTGGGGTAACTTCCCCCCCGGGGAAAGGGTGGGGGGGGACATGGGACAACACGGTCCCCAGCCCTCCCCATTGTCTCGGGGCTGTGGCCAAGGCCTCTGACACCCCTGGGTGTATTGGGGGGGGGTCCCACACACCTGTTTCTGGTTCCCCCTCTTTCCCTTCCCCTATGGGGGGTGGGGGGCACACGACACGGTCCTCCCGTGGCTGTGGCCAAGGCCTCTGACACCCCTGGGTGTATTGGTGGGGGTGTCCCCTCAATGGGAGGGTCCCTCAAACCTGTTCCTGGGCCCCTTCCTTCCCTTCTCCTATTTGGGGGGGGGGGGACGACGACACAGCACAGTCTCCATCCCTCCCTGGGGTTATAGCTAAGGCCCCTGGTACCCCTAGGTGTATTGGTGGGGGTGTCCCTCACTGGGGGGGGGGGGGTCCCCCAAACGAGTTCCTGGACCTCTTCCTTCCCTTCCCCTGGGGGGGGGGCACATGGCATGGTCCCCAGCCCTCCCCACCACCCTGGGGATGCAGCCAAGTCCCCTGGTACCTCTGGGTGTACTGGAGGGGGTTGTGGTGGTGGTGTCCTCAATGGGGTGGGGGGTCCCCCAAACCTGTTCCTGGTCTTGGGGGGGGGCTGCTCTTGACCTCAGGGTGCTCCCTGCACCCCTTTCTCCCCGCAGGACACCCCCACCACCACTGTCATCATGGTGTCCTGGAGCTGCTGGGCTCTGCTGCTCCTCTGTGCTGCTGCAAGATTTTTTGGGTGGCTGGGACTTGGCACCTCCCTGGAGGAGGTGGAGACCCCCCCAGAGGTGAGAACCCCCCCCCTCCCAGAAGGTGGGGATCCCCCCCACATGTCCCCTTCGAGGTGAGCAGGGGTGATGAGCAGTTCCAGGCTCACGGGGAGATATCACCCCTGGGCTCCTGTCACCATTAGGTGTGGAGATGGGGGTCCCCCCCCCAAATGGGAAATGAGGGTCCCCCAGAGCCCCCACCCTGGGGAGACACTTTGCCAGGCGTGGGGTGCCCCATGTGGGATGGTTTTCGGGGTGGACTCACATCTTTCTCCTGAATTTCCCACCCAAAACCATGGGGAGCACCCATGGGTGCTGAGCCCCGCTGACGCCAGTGCTGCCACCAGGTCGTGGTGCGGCTTCCCCCGTCCTGCGCTGACCTCAGCGAGGAGGAGGAGGTGGCCAAGCTGGGGGTGGACATGTTCGACTGCCAGGCCAACGCTGAGGGTCGCCGGACATACCCCAGCACCTCGGATGCGGTAAGGACACCCCAAATCCTCTTTTCCCCTATTCCACCCCAAATCGTATAGTAATCCAACGTGATTCATAGAATGGTTTGGGTGGGAAGGGACCTTAAAGAGCATCTAGTTCCAACCCTGGCAGGGACACCCCCCCACCAGCCCAGGTTGCTCCGAGCCCCGTCCAACCTGGCCTTGAACCCCTCCAGGGATGGGGCAGCCACAGCTTCTCGGGGCAACCTGGGCCAGGGGCTCACCCCCCTCACAGCAAACAATTTCTTCCCAATATCTCATCTAAATCTCCTTCTTTCAGTGTAAAACCCTTCCCCCTCATCCCATGGCTCCCCTCCCTGCTCCAGAGTCCCTCCCCAGCTTTCCTGGAGCCCCTTGAGGGACTGGCAGGGGCTGGAAGGTCTCCCCGGAGCCTTCTCTTCTCCAGGCTGAATCCCCCCAGCTCTCTCAGCCTGTCCTCCCAGCAGAGGGGCTCCAGCCCTCCCAGCATCTCCGGGGCCTCCTCTGGCCCCGCTCCAACGGTTCCGTGTCCTATTCCCCCCCCCAAAATCCCATACTTTGTAGCCACAGAGCCTGAGCTGCACCCAACCATCTCTGCTCAGCATCTCATCCTCATCCTGGGGTAAACCCATCCCTGTTTAGTCCATTTCCCCCATGGCAAATGGGGGTTTCCACTCCTGATCCCCTTCCCACCCCCAGCCTTCCTCCCTCCCTAGACTTTCCAAACTCTCCTTCCCCACCACTGCGGGATGCAGATTAAACACTGGGGGCTCATTTTGGGGTGCTGAAGGGATGCTCATAGGGAGAGAGCCAGCATTCACCTTGAGCATGGTGGTGGGCATTACTGTAGAGTGATGGTTTGTCGGGGGCTGTGGGGCCACCACCCCAATGTTCACCCCAGGAGGGGCAGGAGGAGCTGCAGGAGCAGCCGGACAAGTTGTTGCAGCCAAGACTGGAGACCCTCATCACCAGCAGGGAGCACCAGGTGGCCCAGCTCATGGAGGACATCGCCCAGCAGATGGGTAAGAGCCACCAGCTGGATGATGCTACGTCCCTGTGTCCCACCGTGGGGAGTGACCCAACCTTTTCTCCCTCCTTACAGGGAATGCGAGCAGCCGTGGGGCCGCGGGGCTCCAGGAAGGGCACCGGGTTGTCCTGACCGACCTCTACCACACGCAGGAAAGAGCTCGGGACATCCATTCTCAACTAGGTGAGAAGGTGGCAAACCCCGTTGCCAGCTCTTTTTGTATCAGGACACTCCTGGGTGCAGCTTCCATGGCTCATCCCAACACCGTATTCATCTCCTCCACATGCAGAGCATGACCTGGCACTCCTCCTGGCCCAGCAGTGCTGGATGAAGGAGGTGATGGAGAAACTGCGTCAGGTCAACAGGAGCCTGGGGCTGATGCTGGTGGCCGTGGAGGGTGCACGGAGCCGCCTGGAGAACCAAGTGGAGCAACTTCATGCCACCCTTGACCCAGCCGGTGAGCTGGGAATGGGTGCTGGAGGGCAGATGGGTGCTGGTGGGTGCCAACACCGGGCTCTTTCTCCCTGTCTCGCAGGTCAGAGCCCAAGTGCCATCTCCACCTGCATCCTTCATGGCTCCTACCTTGTGCTGCTGGTTGCGCTACTAGTGCCCACGCCGCCCCGTGCCATCCTCCTCCTCCTTGCCTTCAGCGTCCTTGGCGAGTTCCTTGGCATCCCGGCACTTTCCACTCTCCTGGCCCTTGCTGTGGCAGGTGGGGATGGGTGTTGGGGGCACCTGGTTGGGGACACGCCACCCTGGACACGCTACGGGGATGGGCTGGGGGTGCTCTGCCCTCTCCCACCATCTTGCTTCCCCACAGGGCAGTTGCTGGTGGTGGCCGCCCGCCGTGGTGCTGGGGGACCCTGGCTGGTTCTTCCGCAGGAGGAACCCTGTCACCAGCTCACCTCCACCCCAGAAAGGTAGGAGATGCTTAGGGGATAAGAGCATGGCACCCTTGGGAGCTGTTAGAACCCAGCCTGGGCACCCATCCTGGATGTCCCATCCTGCAGAGGTCCCCAGGGTGGGCTGCTGGTCTCCAGGAGGGGGCAGGACGCACCTTGGTGGCTTGCCTGCAGCTTTTGGGCACCTCATCCCAGCTCCTCCCCTTCTGCCCAGAGGAGGGTGTGGAGAGGGAGCTGCCGTCGTGATGGTGATGTAGAAGCCACCAAGGTGATGAGGCTCTGGTGGCTCTTCTGACGTAGGGAGTGCAAAATGGAGCTGTTGCAGGAGGAGCTGGACAGGTTGGAGATGAGCTGCCTGCAAGGTGAGAGCTGGCCGGGCAGGGGGGACATGGGAGAGATGACCATGAGGTGGGAGGTGTGGTGGCTGTAGGACAGGGGTCTGAAGCCCCAGCATGTCCCCATCCTGTGCTGGGGGTGTGTGTGTTACCCCAGAGTGTCCCCAAGCTATGGTAGGGCATGGGCACCACCACAGGGTGTTCCCCACCCTCCACCTGGGGACAGCAGCGCTGGGAGCATGTCACCACCACCACCAATGTTCCTGCAGAGCCCTCGTGCCTGGAGCAGCCCCCAGTGATGGCAGGGGACACCCCTCGCTTAGCAGGGAGGATGTCACCCATTCCCAGTGGCTGGAGGACAAAGCTGAGCTCGTGTGGGGTAAGCCTGAGCTTAGGTAGGTGCTGGGTGGGGTGTCCCCAGGCTGGGCCAGGCCCTGCTTCTGGGGGCCAGCTGGGTCCCTCTAAAGGTCAGAGCCTCTAGGGTTGGGGTGTCCTCACTGTGACTGCACTTCTGGGTGCTGGACACCCAGTTGGGAGAGGGGCTGGTCCCACAGAGCTTGTGGGGACATGACACCCACGGATGACTTCTGGGTGGAAGGGATGTCCTCCAAGGATGGATGACCAAGGCACCCATCCTGTATAACCAACATGTCCCGTGTCCCATGGGGACATGTCCTGCAGGACAGGAGGGTCACCAGGGATAGAGGATGCCCTGTCTAAACCCCTTCTTCCCCAACCAGGCAATGCTGGAGCCTGCCATGGGCACTGGGAAGCACTGGGAGCCCAAACCTTGCACCCCAAGCCAGTCTCTGGCCAGTGACATGTGAGTACCAACCAGAACAGGAGATTCCTTCTCCAGGGACACTTTAGGGCTGGTGTCACCTCAGGGTGCAGCCAGTGATCTGACAGTGTTGGGGACAGCCCTACTGGGGGCTTCTTGGCGTGCTGATGGGGGTCTCTCCTCCATAGGTCCTCACTGTCCCCACGGCTCCCATGCCAGGGGCTCACCAGGGCCGGGCAGCGATGCCGGAAGAAAGCCATGCTCGGGCAGGACTTCTGCCACGTCCACACCACCGGTCGAGCCTCAAGCAGCGGCTTGCCCATGGACTCATCCCCCCATATCTGACCCTCTACCTCCTCCCAGAGGGGTTTTAAAAACCCTTTTTCAGCTCTTCCAGATGCTGGTGGAGAACGTGTTGTGGTATTCAGGACCCTCTGGGTGCTATCTGACGTGGGCAGGGGACTGTGCTGTGGGGCAGACGCTCCTCATCCCACTGGTTTTATGCTTTTTGTGTATAATTTAATAAATGCTGTATTTACAGCTAGAGCCTTCCCCATTCTGGTCCCCCACCCCCCTCCATCCTGATGCTGGGGCTTTCTTGGGGGCTTCGGGACCATCCCAACACGCCAAAAGCAACAGCAAATGTCTGGCTGCCATTCCTGCGCCAGAGGAACCCTGATTACCTTCCCTTTATTACAGCCCAATTACAGGTAATTAGCAGTGTATCCCATTACAGCTTTTTGCATGTGGCCAAGGGGGTGGGGGTGGCTCCAGTGGGTGGCTACCACCTGGTCTGGTGTCCCAGCACCTTCAGGGTGTCCCAACCTTCCTTTCCCCCCTGCCCCAGGCATCCCGTGCCCATTCCCAGCAACAGGCAGGAATGTGGGGGCTGCTCGCTGGGCTCTGGCCCCCTTTTACTTTGGAAATCTCACCGTCACTCCCCCAGCCCTGTCCTCTGCCCCAGCAAAGGACAACCCTGAGATGAAGAGGATGATGCCGGTCCCGCTGCCATGTTGTCCCGTCACTTCCTGGCGTTGGCGTAGTTGGTGCTGAACCAGGCACAGGTCTCCTTCACGGCTGGAGAGGGAGAAGATGGGATGGGTTTTGGGATTGGGAATGCAGTTTGTTTGTAGAATAGTTTCATAGAATGGTTTGGGTTGGAAGGGACCTTAAAGACCATTTTGTTCCAACCCTCTGCCATGGGCAGGGACATCTTTAACTAGACCAGGTTGCTCCAAGCCCCATCCAACCAGGCCTTGAACCCCTCCAGGGATGGGGCAGCCACAGCTTCTCTGGGAAACCTGGGCCAGTGTCTCACCACCCTCAGAGTGAAGAATTTCTTACTAATATCTAATCTAAATCTCCCCTCTTCCAGTTTGAAGCCATTACCCCTTGTCCTATCACTACGTGCCCTTGTAAAAAGTCCCTCTCCAGCTTTCTTGTAGGCATCTTTCAGATACTGGAAAGCTGCTGTAAGGTCTCCCTAGAGCTTTCTCTTCTCCAGGCTGAACAAGCCCACCTCTCTCAGCCTGTCCTCCCAGCAGAGGGGCTCCAACCCTCAGATCATCTTTGTGGCCTCCTCTGGACCTGTTCCAACAGCTCCATGTCCTTCTTGTGTCGAGGACTCCAAAGCTGGTCACACTGCTCCAGGTGGGGTCTCCCCAGAGCGGAGCAGAGGGGCAGAATCCCCCCCCTTACCCTGCTGGCCACGCTTCTTTTGATGCAGCCCAGCATACAGTTGGTCCTCTGGGCTGTGAGTGCGCATTACCAGCTCATGTTGAGCTTCTCATCAACCAGTTTGGGTTGGAAGGGACCTTTAAAGGTCATCTAGTCCAACCTCTCCTACAATGAGCAGGGACATCTTCAACCAGATCAGGTTGCTCAGAGCCCCGTCCAACCTGACCTTGAATGTTTCCAGGGATGGGGCATCTCCCACCTCTCTGGGCAACCTGGGCCAGGGTCTCACCACCCTCAGCGTAAAACCTTTCTTCCTTAGATCTAGTCTGAATCTTCCCTCTCTTAGTTTAAAGCCATCACCCCTTGTTCTATCACCACAGGCCCTGCTAAATTGTCTGTCCCCATCTTTCTTAGGAGCCCCCTTTAGGTCCTGAAAGGACGCACCACCCTGATGCCACCAAGGCTAATAGCAGTGGGTAGGACCTCTGTGTTCTGTGGAGTCCCCCATCTCACCTTGCCTGAAGGGCGTGAACTGGAAGCCGGGCAGGTAGCGTTGTAGCTTGGCGTTACTGGCCGTCTTCTTGAACTGGCCGTCCGCTTTGGTGGTGTCAAACTGCGGCGGGAGGGATTAAGGAAAACCCAAGAGGGGAAAACCAGGTCTTGCTCTGCCCCACCGTGGCCCACCTGGGGCAGCTGGAGGGATGCTCTGGACCACAGCATCTCCGCTGGAGCCCTATGGTTGCTGGTGGAAAGTGGTGTTCTACCTATGCTGCAGCAGCAAGTGGGGGGCCAGCCTGCAGAGAAGGATACAACGAGCTCTCCCCTGAAGTCCATGGCCTCCACAATCGCCTCTGCTGCCTCCCTGATGGAGACTTCATCTTCTTCTCCCACTGTGGAGAAGGACATGATCCAGATTGTTCCCCCATCCCCTTGAAAAGGGGCTGGTGGAGGAGTTGGGGGGTGGGGAGGGGCAGCAGGGGCTTACCTGACAAAATGATGGGTTCCACCTCATTGTATTCCCGCAGGACCCAAAGGAAGAGCCGGGCCAGGTCCTGCGGAGGGGCAGATGGCTCTTGGGGGGTGGCTGCTGCCCCCCAGCCCTCCCATTGCGAGGGAACCCAACCCTGAGGATGGCCAATGCTGCCCAGGACAACCCAGGTGGGCTCAGACCCTGATGAGGTCCAGGCACTGGCCCCCCCAGCCCCATACCCTGCCCTCCCCAAGCTGTGGGAGCCGAGTGCCCCCCAAGGCCATGCGTACCAGGGAGTAGATGAACTGTCTCCTGGGCTTGCCCGTGCCCCAGACAGTCAGAGCGGAGCCGGTCTCTACAGGAGAAAGGAGAGCATGTCCATGAGCATCAGAGCCACCTCCACCCACCCCAGCTGCAGATCAGCTCATGGAGCAGGCAGGGGGCGAAAAAAACCCCAACCCTCCCCCAGAAGATCCATGAGAAGTCCTGCCGCGCTCACGTTTGGCCAGGTAGACCTTGTGGATGAGCCCTGGCAGGACGTGGCCATCCTCGATGTTGAAGTTGTCGTGCGGCCCGAAGACGTTGGTGGGGATGACGGCGGTGAAGCGGCAGCCGTGCTGCTCAAAGTAGCCCCTGGGTGAGAGCCGGGGAGGTGGGTTATCAACCAGCTGCGGTCACCCACCCACCCAGCACAGAGCTGTCCCCAGAAGACCCCAGCCAGCAGCATCTCCATCTGCTGAGCCCAGGTGTCTCCTCAGCTCCATTTAACTCCTGGGAGTCCCAGAAGATTCCCCTTGCCCTGATAACCGAAGGGTGCTCGCAAGGGCTCTCCTGTGTCCCCCCCTCGCACCTATTCTGGATATCGATCATCCTCTTGGCATAAGAGTAGCCGAAGTTGGAGCTATGTGGTGGCCCGTTGTGAATCTGGGGACAAGGGAGCAGAGAGTTAAGCAGAGTAAGGACCGCCCCCCCCCCCCCCACCAGGGCTGTGTTGTGCATGGGGCTGGAGATGCTCACCATGCTCTCATCGATGGGGTATGTCGTCTTGTCTGGGAAGATGCAGGTGGAGAGGCAGGAGACCACCTTCTGCACCCCCGTCTCGTAGGCTGTGTGCAGGACGTTGTCATTGATATGGATGTTCCTCCTCTGGGCATGGAGAGATTTCTCAGATCTGTGGGGTGGGGACCCCTCCCCCAAAACCCTGCACCCTATGGGTAATAACTCCAGAAACCAGAGGAGCTCTGGTTTGGCCCCAGGAGCAGAGCAAGCCACATCCCCGTGTCACAGCTCGGGGAGGGCAGAGGGTTGCAGCATCCACAGGGACCCTGATATCACCCGTTCCCCAGGTGCTCACCCAAAAATCCAGGTTGTAGCGGATGTTTTTGAAGAGGCCCCCGACCATGGCGGCCAGGTGGATGACGTGGGTGGGCTTGTGCTGCTCGAACAGGGCTTTGGTCTCGGCGGCATTCCTGGGATGGGAAATTTTGGGGTTCAGCGGCATCGAGGGAGCAGATCAGGGGGGTTTTCCAAGCCAAAAAAACCCCCCCCGTGGTCAACTCACGTCAAGTCGGCGTCTCTGGAGGACACGAAGATCCACTTCTCGTCTGGCCGCCCCTCTCCATCGGCCACCACCTTCTCGATGGCTCTCCCCACCAAGCCGCTGCCACCCGTCACCAGGATGCGCTTGGCCACCGGCCCCGTCGCCTCTGTCATGGCCAAAACCCTGCCGGGAGTTGTGGGGGTGGTGATATAAGCCGGGGGTCACCTCGGGGTGCACCCCGCTATGGACCACCAAGCTCCCTCCCCACCCTGCCACGGGTGCCCACAAGCATCAGCCACACGCCAGGCCCGTGGGATCATTTTTTGGGGAGGCTTTCACCCATTTCTGACAGCAAAAGCCAAAAGGAAAGCAGAAGCGGCGTGTTTGGCAGTGACGTGGCCGGGCCGGGGCAGCAGAAACTCGTCAGCTGTAGTTGCTAATTAATGAAACTGGCTGTGGGCTCCCTGTGCGCAGGCGGCACCTGGGTTGGGGCCGGATCCTGCCACGCGGCACAGAAAAGGAGGCTCAACCCGCACCCCAGGCTGCCCTCGAGTCCCTGGGCTGCATCCCAAATCCCCCCCTGCACCCCAGATCTGCACCCCACATCTCCCCCTGCACCCAGGTCTGCACCCCAGATCTCCTCCTGCACCCCAAATCCCACATCTGCACCCCAAATCTCCCCCTGCACCCGAAGCCCCAGGTCTGCACCCCAGGTCTCCTCCTGCACTGCAAACCCCAGGTCTGCACCCCACATCCCCCTGCACCCCAAGTTCCATGTCCTCACCCAGGTCTGCACCCCAAATATCCCTCTGCACCCCAGGTCTGTACCCCAGGTCTCCTCCAGCACCCCAAACCCTGGGTCTGCACCCCACACCTCCCCTGCACCCCGAGTCCCTGGTCTGTATCCCAAATCTCCTCCTGCACCCCGAGTCCCCAGGTCTGCACCCCACTCCTCCCCTGCACCTCAAATCCCACGTCTGCACCCCAAATCTCCCCCCGCACCCCAAACTCCAGGTCTGCACCCCAAATCCTGGGTCTACACGCAGGTCTGCACCCCACGTCTCCCCTCCACCTCAAGTCCCAGCCGGGCACCCTACATTTCCCACATCTGCACCCCATATCTCCTCCTGCACCCCAAATCCTAAATCTGCAGCCAGGCCTAACCCCTGCACCTCCCCTGCAGCCCGAGTCCCAGCTGGGCACCCCAAATTTCCCACGTCTGCGCCCCAGCTCCACACTCCAAACCTCCTCCTGAACCCCAGACCCCAGGCCTGCACTCACATCTCCCCCGCACCCCAAATCCCATGTCCTCACCCAGGTCTGCAGCCGAAATATCCCTCTGCACCCCAGGTCTGTACCCCAGATCTCCTCCTGCCCCCTGAACCCCGGGTCTGCACCCAGGTCTGCACCCCAAATCCCACAACCTCACCAAGACCTGCACCCCACACCTCCCCTGCACCCCAGATCCCAGGTCTGCACCCCAAACCCCGGATCCGCACCCAGGTCTGCACCCCACACCTCTCCCACACCCCAAGTCCCTGGTCTGCACCCCAAATGTTCCCCTGCACCCCAGTTCTGCACCCCACATCTCCTCCTGCACCCCAAGCCCCATGTCTGTGCCCCACGCTTCCCCCCCACCCTAAATCTTACATCTGCACCCCAAATCTCCCCCTACATCCCATGCCTGCACCCCAAATCCCCCCCTGCACTCCAGTTCTGCACCCCACACCTCCTCCTGCACCCCAAGCCCCAGGTCTGCACCCAGATCTGCATCCCACGCCTCCCCTGCACCCCAAATCCCACATCCTCACCCAGGTCCGCATCCCAAATCTCCTGCTGCACCCCAGCTTTGCAACCCAGTTCTCCCCCTGCACCCCGAGTTCCAGGTGTGCACCCAGGTCTGCACCCCACATCTCCACCTGCACCCCAAATCCCACGTCTGCACCCCAAATCTCCCCCTGCATCCGAGCTCTGGCCCCCAGATCTCCTCCTGCACCCCAAATCCCATGTCCGCACCCCAGCTCTGCAACCCAAATATCCCCTAAGCCCCAGGTCTGCACCCCACATCTCCTCCTGCACCCCAAATCCCACGTCCTCACCCAGACCCGCACCCCAAATCCCACGTCTGCACCCCAAGCCTCCCCCCACACCCCACGCCCTGCACCTCACATCTCCCCCTGCACCCCAAATCCCACATCCTCACCCAGACCTGCACCCAAACCCAGTCTCTGCACCCCACGCCTCCCCCGCACCCCAAATCCCACGTCTGCACCCCAAACCTCCCCCCGCACCCCAAGCTCTCCACCCCACGTCTCCTCCTGCGCCCCGAACCCCCCCTCCGCACCCAGGCCTGACCCCCCACGCCTCATCTGCCCCCCAGATCCCAGCTCTGCACCCCAAATCTCCCCCCACACCCCGGCCCCCCCTCCCGCAACGTCCCCCTCAGTCCACCCCGGAGCCTCTCACCGCGCCACCCCCCCATTCCCCCCCCGCCCCCGCCGGGGCTCTCCCCTCCCCACTGCGCCCCACTTTGGGGACCCCCTCCCCACTCCGCCCCCCCAGCACCCCCGTTGCGGGCGCGGGGGGGCGCCCCCGCAAACGCTCCCCGATGTGGCGGGGGGGTCCCGTCTCACCCCGCAACGGGGCTCGGCTGGGCTCGGCTCCGATCGTCGAGGTTCGGCTCGGCTCGGTTCGGCTCGGCTGGGCTCGGCTCCGATCGTCGAGGTTCGGCTCGGCTCGGTTCGGCTCGGCTGGATTCGGCTCCGATCGTCGAGGTTCGGCTCGGCGGGGCTCTACTGGACTCGGCTGGATTCGGCTCGGCTCGACTGGACTCGGCCGCATTCGGGTCCGATCGGCTCGGCGGGGCTCGGCTCGAGTCGGCTGGATTCGGCTCGGCTCGGCGGGGCTCGGCTAGATTAGTCTCCGATCGGCTAGATTCGGCTCGGCCGAGCTCGGCTGGACTCGGCTAGATTCGGCTCGGTTCGGCTCGCTCGGCTCGGCCCCGCTTCCGGCCTCCCCGCCGCCATCTTGGGGGGCCACCGCTCGGCTCCTCGGGAAATGGAGTCCGCGCCCACGGCGGGGTTCCTGGCACCGGGAGCTGCGACAGGACCGGCGGGACACCGGCACCACCGCCCGTGGGGGGACCGGGGCGAGGCCGGGCGCTTGCACACCTCCACCCAGTGGTGCAGGGGAAGGGGGTGCAGGTTCCCTCCCCTCCTCCTAGACACAAAGGGCTGGTCAAAAGGGATTTTGTGGAGAAAAGGCTTCATAATCTTTAAATGCATTTAAACCCAGATTAAAAATGAGCAGGGCTTTCCAAGACATCCCCCTTCTCCCAACTGGCTTTTCCTTCGGGATTTTCTGAGGCGAAGGCTTGTGCTGCTCTAAATTCAAACGGTGAAGAATGGGATTAAGGGAGACCCAGCCAGGAATTCCCGCTTTCCCCCCCAAAAGAGACACAGCCCCCATGTCGAAGAACTAGTAGGATATCATGGCTTTTCCACTCCTTTTCTCCCTCCTCCTTTCTCCTGGGCGAGACCTGGAAGAGAAACGTGCCCTTTTGCTTTGGGAAAGTCTGAGGAAAAGCTGAATCCTTGGGGATCCCTTTCCTGAGGGAATGGGTCATTTTTCCCCCCCAGCACGTCAAAAGGTGTCACCTTGTGCTCGTGTGACCAGCCGTGTCCCATGGCCCCCCTCCCAGCTGGGTGAGTCCCAGCATCTCCTCATCCCTCCCGGGGCTTTCCCATCTCCAAAATCCCTCTCTCACCAGTGACTCCAGTCCTGGTGCTATTCCCTCCCCCTCCAGGATGCAGGATGCCCTGCGTTACGGTTTGGGAAACCCACAACAATTTATTGTCACTTAGACAATTATTCTCTCACTCGATGACCCCTCCCCACCCGCGAAGGGGAATCGGGGAAAAACAAGGCAACCCCAGGGTTGAAGTATAAATAAATTTAGTAGGATAAGACTAAATAATGAACATTAATGACACTAAAGAGCCAATATCGATCCCGATACCAATATAAAATATGCAGGGATTATACTCAGCCAGTTCTACCAGTAGGAAGCTGTGTGCTCCCACAGCAAATGCCGGACACTGCGGCTTCGGGAGGAAGGGAAGGGCTCAGGGCTCCGGCACCGGGGCAGGGAGTTCTCAGGATCACAGCCATCAAGGGAGAGAGAGAGAAACTCCTCAGCAAACTTCCTAATTTCTACTGAATGTGTCATTCATGGTATGAAATAATCCTGTTGGCAGCTTGGATCAAGTGCTGGGGTCTCATTCCTCCTCACCCCTGCACCTGGTGAGCTCAAAAACACCGAGACCTTGAAACTCGTACACCAGAGCTGGCGATAAAGGAAATATTTTCACAAATTCAGACACTAGAGTCTTCTAAAAGTGCAGTTTTCCCAAGCATTAGAAGAGAAATTATTTCTGTGTCACTCAAACCAGGACACAAGGTTTGTCAAGAAGAAAGGTCATCTTGCTGTTTCCTGCACGTCCCACTCCACCTGCACTGGCTTGAGGCAGGGGGATGAATTGCAACCACCCTACATCCAGCTGCATCCACTCTTCCAGCTCACCGCATGGTAAAATGATACAATAGAATGGTTTGGATTGAAAAGGACCTTTCATAAGACCATCTAGTCCAACCAGGGACATCTTCAACTAGATCAGGCTGCTCAAAGCCCCGTCCAACCTGACCTTGAAGACTTCCAATGATGGGGCATCCATCAGATGAACCAGGGAAATGCAAAAGGCCAAGGAAGATATTCCAGGTGCTGGTGGGAGGATAAGAGCTCCCTGCTGCATCCCGCGAGCTTCGGAGAATAATTAAGGGTAACCCCTTTTTCGGCCGAGGAGTCACTGGGAGACAGCGGCGCAGCCAGAGCTGCTGCGGCAGCAGCTGAATAACCACAGTGTTGGATTTAAATATGGTAATTCTGGAGGTAATTACCAAAGCAATGTTAGGGCATGAGGGAAGATCACAGGGGAGAGGTGTAAACTTGCAGTGACCGCATGGGATGGAGCAGGACTCTCTTCTTAATGAAATATCACCCAGGCTTCTGATATTATCTAGCAAGATCTTGTGAGTTCAGGATGAAAGCCTGGAGGAGACCCATTAACTCAACTGGGCAGGTCTCCTGCGTGACACCAACCAGAGGACGGCCCAGGACCCTGCGGCAGGCAGGATAAAGCTTGGGTGGCTTGGGCAGATCCCGTTGCCGTGGGAGAACTGCTGCTTCATTTGACACGTTGTTTCTATAACGAAGCTTCCTTGTGGGTGACCTCTTTCTCTCAAACGGGCTTGGTTTCGTCTCCAGCCCCACTCCCTGCTTTGCCCTCCCCATTTCTCCCAGGAAAGTGGGGAAGACGGATACGAGTTGCCTGGATGCAGCCCATTCCAGCGTGGAAGCCGGCTCGTGATGATGCTGCGTGGCTGCAACCAAGCTCCAGGAGGCCAGGTGAGGCACACCACCTCTAAACATCCCTCTTCCACTTCAATTTCAGTTTTGTGGCTCTTTTTCGTGCTTTTTGGTGGACGCTACACCAGCAGTGAGCCCCTTTCCAGGTCATGTCCTGCAATACAGCCAGTATCTCCCTCCATGTGTGATTTCGGCTGGCTGAAGTCCGTCTTGCCCCAAGCCGCCCAGCTCCCACCAGTTTCCATAGAGGTTCGGGGTTGGTCTTCACCAAGGGGTTCATCCCCTTGGCAATGAACAGTTGTCCCAAAGCATGGGACAGTCTTGCAGAGCCGCAGAGGGGGAAGGCTGGGATGGGAACGGGAGCGACGGCCACCGCTTTTCCTAGACCTCCTAGCTCTTGCTAATGATGGGAGGTTTCTTAGCAAATCAGATATGAACCAGGAGCAGTTCGAATGGAAAATTTCTCACTTGGGGTGGGAGAGGAACGAAATGGCCTTCTTGCAGACTCCTGGTTCATGGGATCAGGAGGAGCTGCTGCGCAGTAACGTCCTTGGCATTATCACTTTGCGTTTGGCCCTGCCAAGTCCAGTCCTCTTGAAGGAGGGAGACAAGGGAAAAGGCCATACATGGCTGCGACTGCTCCACAATGGGGTTTGGGGCTGCTTTGACAGCAGGGTCCCGGGTGGATGAGAGTCCCATCGGGAGCCAGACACTGGGGGAGGTGTCCTCCAGCACATCCCTCCAGCTGCGTGCCTGGATTGGGGTCTCCTAGGGATGAGGTGCAGAAAGTTGGGCAGGGGGCAACCAAAGGGACCTGGCCCCTTGATTCCCCAGGGTGGATGGGAGAGAGGCATGTGCTGGTCCATCCATGTCCTGGACAGAGGGCAATGAGCCTCCTCCCAGTGCTTCCTCGAACCTGTCTGAGCTGACTGTGCTCAAAATGAGCAGATCTCGAGCAAGTTTGGGCTGAGACATCCTCTGAAGCATGAGGCAGACATCCCTCCGGGCCTGGCTGCTCAGGCACGTTGAATGGCTGTGGGGAGCTGAGATCCTGCACCCATTTCAGTCCAAGGGTTGATGTCATAGAATCACAGAATCATAGAATGGTTTGGGTTGGAAGGGACCTTAAGGATCATCTAGTTCCAAGCCCCCTGCCATGGGCAGGGACAATCTCAAGCTGGCTGAACTCCAGGGTGAACAACTATCACTCATAACAGCAAGTATTACTTGAGTTTGTTTTCTATTGATTAGACATTGCTTTACGATGAGCTGAAGTAAGCCCCTACAGGCCAATGAAGCATGTCTGCAGGGGAGATGCGCTATTTACACTAAATCACAGGATAAAAAGGCCAAACAGATCCAAACCCATTCCCCCTCTCCTTGCCCAGCTCCGAGGCAGGTGATGTGTGGTTTTGAATTAGAGAAGGGCTTTGTTCCTAGGCAAAAGCTTCGTCTTTGAAATGAGGCCAACTCCAGCTGTGCTCAGAGCTCTCCAGCATTCTGGACTCCAGCTGCTCTGGAGACGTTCGCTTAATTTACTTTTGATGAATATTTCAGTGCTGCCAAGAGCCCTGGAGACTGCGAGCTCCTGTCCCAGTCCAGAGCTCACCTGTTTTGCAGGAGCCTGTTATTTTTCACTTACAGAGAGTGAAAAATGAGAACAATGAAGAAGAAGAAGGAGTGAGTGGCATTGGTGATAAGCAGATTGGGGAGACCCAAAGATTTTTGTTGCCCAAAGGTCTGTGTTTGAGAGCCCAAGCTGGGAGACACAGAGGTGGGAGGGTGGCACAAGAGAACGTGCCCACCCCACCAACTCCTTGGCCATGCAGACCTGGAGGAGCCCCATCTTCACAGCAGAGCAGGGTCACAGGCTTGTTCCTGCACCTGGTCCTTGGTGCCCCATGCTGTGCCTCAGGGACACCAGAGTGAGGAGAATGGTGACCTCACACAATGGGCTTTCTGTGTGACCTCAGAGCAGAGGGATGGTGGCTTGTGGTCCCCTGCACAGGTGGTCCAGGGACACTGCAGCAGGGAGGATGGTGGTCTGGGGAACAGCTGCATGAGTCAGTGTGAGACCCTGCAGTGAAGAGGAGGTGGTGGCCTGGAGAAACCCCCCAAGAGGTCAGCTGGGGACTCCATAGCAAGGTGAGATGGTGGCCTGGGGACTCCCACGTAGGTGGAATGGGTACCATGCGGCCAGGAAGCCAGTGCAGCAAGGACCTTGAGATGGTTCAGCTGAGGACCCCACAGCAAGACGAGTGGTGACTTGGGCACCCTGCATGGGTTGCCAGGGTCCTGGAAGCAAGGAGGGATCAGGACATAGGACCCTGTGTGGGTGGGCATGGGACCCCACTGTGAGGGAATATGGTGTCACAGGAACTGACAGGAGATTAGGCTGGGGACCACAGCAAGGCGGGGCATGAAAGGAGACCCCACATGGGTGTACCTGGCAGCATGGGCAAGAAGTGAAGGGTTTGCTGATGTATTGATTAACTGCAGCTTTTTGGGCGGTGTTATTTAATTTTTCCATTGTGTGCGCTCTGTGGGTCTCTTGGTGCCGCTCTGGCTTGTAAGGTTGTACTTGGGAGAAAGGAGGCTGCCTGTTTGGATTTGTGACCCCCTGGGGATGTCCCTGGGGGTGGCAGTTCCAGCAGGCAGAGGAGGCTGTTTCTGAGACCAGGATGTTGTCCTGGCAGCCCTGGTTCCAAGCCCTGTGCTGTCGGGAGGCATGCCACGCTCCCCAAAGGTGGTGTTGTCCCTCCATAATGCTCCCCTTCGATGGTGTTGGCACGTTTGCAGACTGGGCTCTGGAGTGACACAGTGCTTGATGGAGTTCAGCTCATGAAGGCAGGTGAGTTCCTGGAGAGCCTGAGAGTGTGGGAAGAGACAGAGGGGGAGCAGGAGCGGCATGCAGAGGAGGCTGGTGAGCCAGGGCCTTTGGGTGCTTTACTTGGGGTGAATACCGAGGGGTGAGGCCATTTCTCTGCACACTCTCTGGTGGGAAGAAAGTGGATTTGGAGATTGTACAGGAGAGTTGGAGGCAAGCACGCAGCACGTGGCTGCAGAGCTGAGGCCCTGGTTGTGGTGGGTGCATGCCCAAGGGCTGCTGAATGGCCAGGCCTGCCCCAGTTCATCCGAGGTGAGTGTTTTGCAGGCTGTTTGTCAGGCGAGCAGTGCTTGTTTCCGAGGAAGGTGTTTTCAGGTAGGACGGAGTTCTTTGCAACTGGGTGTAGGCACGTCCCTGTGGCCTGAGAGGTGGCAGCCAGGAATGCGATGGGAGCTGGCTGATGTCCTCAGGAGGCCCCTCTCAATTATGTTGTGAAGGGCGTGGTGCCTCAGAGCAGTTTGTGATGGCTGGAAGAGAGCTCATCCCCCTGCTCCCTTTGAGAAGATCAGGAAGGAAGCCCTGGACAAGTAGAGGCTGGTGAGGCTGAGCTCACTCCTGTGGAAGGTGATGGACGGAATTGCCCCAGAAAGCAGTGCCAAGCCCAGTTAGGACAAGCAGGTGATGGGGATTCGTCAGCATAAGTTACGAAGCAGATATTAAGGCTGACTAACCTCTGTGTCTTC